>OZ017742.1:195299555-195334555 GCA_963969285.1 Odontomyia ornata | reverse complement strand
CCCTCGATATATGTCCGAAACTTTTAACGGTCATCACCGCTGCTACGCACTCTTGGTCTGAGACAGTATAGTTACGCTGGGTCGAATTTAGCTTTTGCAACATAAAAGCAATTGGAGCCTCATGATTTGTATCAGTCATTTGTATCAACACAGTACCTACTCCATATTGACTTGCATCACAATGGATGGAAAAGGGCTTGTTGAAATTAGGACAATGAAGAATCGACGCTTTTGTTAACGTTTGCTTAAGCTCCTCAAATGCTTTCAAACTTGCTTCGGATCACTCGAAATCACGTATCTTTTTCAGCATGTCTGTCAGCGGGGGTGACAGCGTAGCGTAATCTCGAATGAATTGTTTATACCAACCGCGAGTCCCAAGAAATCGTCGTGATTGGTAAAAGGAACTCGGCTATTGTACGTGTTTTCTCAGGATCAGTCATTATGCAGCCGTCACCTATTACATCACCCAGATATTTTTCCTGCTTCATCATTAACTTGCTTTTTAGGGTTTTGTAAAATAATTTTACAAAACCCTACTAGTTTCGCGACCAGTCTGTCCGTCTGTTCGTCTGTCCGTCCGTCTGTCCGTCCGTCCGTCCGTCCGTCCGTCCGTCCGTCCGTGTGTCACAGCAGTTTTTCTCGGAAACTACTTAAGCTAGAAACATCAAATTTTGTGTGTAGGTGTAAAGTGGTGATCTCTTCAAAGTATAACAACAAAAAAAATTTATAAGGTATTTAAGGGGGGTCTCCCCATATAGGAGAGTGACCCCCCGAAAAAAAAATTTAATTGAAGGTAGCCGATATGGGTATCAAATGAAAGGTCTTGATGAGAACTTTTCAAAACAGGTCTTAGTTTGGCAAAATTTGCTTCGAGGGGCGTACAGGGAGGGGAAATACACGAAAAATTTGTGTCCTCCCCCTCGCGATTGGACACCTGTGATCCGAAAAATCTGAAAAAAATCAGGAATGTAGCCCTTTTTGAGTACATCAACAACAAATACGTTAGAAGTCGCAATTCACTCAACTTTGTTAGTAATAGTATGATTTATTGATTTTATGTTTTCTTGAATAAAATCTTAACGGTACCCTTAAATTCAATGAAATTCAGTACACAGATGATTATTTATAAGGTTGATCTATCCTGAAAGTTTCATAAAGATTGAATCATATTTAGCGAAGTTATAGTGGTTTGAATTTTCCTGTATTACTATGGAACAATATGCGCTGCATTTATTACTATGGCAACATATGGCTATGGAACAACATGCGCTTTTTACCGACTCAGCCACTACAGTTTTGCTAGGATTTGCATGAAAATTTCAGGAATGATAAGTGTCATGCATATCTTTAAGAATCGGTTCAGCTAGTGATATCAGTAATCGTAAAACAAAATAGTGGCTGTTTTAAATGCGAAGATTGAATAAGTTTGAGTTATTTTTTCCCAACTTCAACGTTTAATTGGCATGCTTTGAACACTTGATTCAATTTAATGAATGACTGAAGATGAGTACCTACAATTAATGCTCATAAGTGAAACAAGTCAAGGAGGTGGGAGAGAGCTCCTAGCAAAAGGGTTTTGTAACCATTCTAGGATTCGAAAAAATTGGCCATTAATCGATGAAAACAGTACAGGAGAGTGGCCCCTGAAAAAAAATTCATCAAACGTAGCCGATATGAGTATGAAATAAAAGTTTTCATGGGAGTTTTTCAAAACAGTTGTTAAATAGTCAGTTTTTGCTTCAGTGGGGGCACAGGGGGGAAATACATGAAAAATGTGTTTCCTCCGTCGCGGGTGGACATCTGAAATAATTATCAAGGGAGATATTTATGAGCATAACAATATCAAAAACCTCAGAAGTCGAAATTCGTTCAACTTTATTAATAATAGTATGATATTCGTATTTCGTATTTTCTCCAATAAAATCGTCTTTGATATGTTTCTTGATTTGATTCGATCTGCTGACTGCATTTTGTAAATTGAATACAAAACCCTTCTGACATGAGTGTAGGTCTGTTTACCCAACTTGTTTCTAAATTAAGTGTAAGACCTGGTTTGCGAAACTGAAGAGCGACATTTTGAAGTAAGGTGTTGTGTTCCTTAAAAGTTTCAGCAAGCAACAACCGATCGTCAAGATATACAAACACTTAATTTCGAATATATGGTGGTATAACTTTATCCATTAAACGACATATAGTGTATGACACATTGCACGAGTCAAAAGGCAGAGTTACAAATTGATAAAGAGGTCTTCCCGGTATAGTGAATACTGTTTTGTCTTTGGATGACACCTCAAGTTGTATTTGCCAACAGGCGTCTTTCAAGTCAAGGCTGATTATATAATGTGCCATAGGTAAACGATTCAAAATAGCATCTATCAATGGTAAAGGGTAAGCGTTTTTAATGGTGACTGCATTCACTTTTCTTGCATCTAACTTTTCCGTTGTAGGCGATATGGCATAATGTTGCTGTTTAATTGGTTTGTTATTACCGACATCAATTTCGTGCTAAACCAAAGGTGTACGGCCTAGACTTTCATTAACATAAGATGGAAAAGCTGCAATATAATTGTCGCTGATGTTCTGCATTGAGAATACAATACAACTAATGGTAGTACCTGTATCGACCAGACCCATTACTGGTTCATGAAACATAACAATTGATGCATACGGTCTAATATCACTACTTATGATTTCACGCACGTTCAATACATAAAAATTTCTTTGACTAAAAGAAATTTCTTATTCGCAGAGTAAAACATATGATTCTGGCTTAGAGCACTGGGTTTTCTTTAGCTGCAAAAATTCGTTTTCGGGCAGTTACATAGGCTTTAAATCGGACATGATATGGCTTCATTTGCTATGGCAGTTTGTTTTTCGTATCGAAAGAAGATTTCTGTGTCGAACTCGTACTTGTTTTTATCTGAGTTTTCCGTAGCCAATGAGGAATACACAGAAGGACGTATGCTCCACTATTTGTTGTTATTAGTACGACGATTGCTGTGATCTAAATCATTTACTTCCGTAACTTGGAGTACTCTTATATATTTTGAGCACTAACTCGCCCGTTTTTTGGCATTTTACTACATTCCCCACAATTTTGCAAATAAGTCATTAGTTCACCACAGCGATTAGCGATTAGCCATACAAACTATGTGTCTGTATCTCCTCATTCCCATGCAAGAGTGCAAATTCTCATTTCAATTCACGTTGAAAAGATCCCAACTGCAATTGAAAAAATCGCCAATGCCAGCTGGCAGCACGATCTACGAAACACAACCTACCATGAATGGATAATAATTCAAAATTCCCACCAAGCGTGGTCAAGGCCATTATTTCCACTCTTTGGAGAAAACCCTCCAAGGATACCGAATCGTTCTGACCTGAGTAGGCCAACCTCTAGCTGCTAATCATGTGTACCGCCTTGCTGAAGATCGTTTCCCAATGACATAGATTTTGGTACAGATCATAAGGCGATGACACACCACCCGCAGTCGTAGGCTGTCCCACTTCTGCGCCTGACGATATTCCATCCGAACGGTTTCCATCAAGACGTGAGGGAAATATAAAATTTAATCCAGTTGTACTACCAAATGAAATTCGGAATGCATCAACATAATTGATGATCCCTTTTGACTTTTGAACTTCATTATTCCTATGAAAAAGTCCTGGCATATGATTATTAATTCAGCTTGCCCTCTATCTCGAATTAAACCCGGCAATAACATTTCAAACTCGGTGACAGATCAGGTGAATTATTTCTTCTTCTTCTTAGCACTACAGCCCCTCTCCGGCTTTCGCTTCCTGCAAATAGCGCCTCCAACTGTCTCGGTCCATTGACCGCGTCCTCCAATTTCGATGAACTGTCTATTTAGTGTCATTAAAACCGGCTGCTGTTGATGAGATCTTTCTTCAGACTGAACCTTCGACTGTTTGGTTCCACTTGTCACCATCTTCGTTTTTCGTTTCATGATTGTCATTTTGGAAGACTCCCTTACCAACGTTCCTTTGGATCGCGTTGTGTATTACTTTGCCACTGGTGACGGGTCGTTTCTATAGATTTTTCTACAAGAGGCACGGAATCTGCTCCTATTATATTATCATTCATTATTAAAATCGGAGTCTCAACTGGATTAAAATGCCTTAAGATAATTTGAACAATCATTACGGCCGGTAAGCCATTATGTAATGCATATCTGATGAAAGAGTATCTCTTGGTGACACACCAGACATTTTTGAGTCTCGTCCACATTCAATGGAGCTGTAGGCGCCGTTTTCATATTATACAATATATAAATCAAAACTCAATTATTAAGGATAAATAATACACATAAAATACGATAGCAGACAATAATATGTTATTATTTATTCATAGTATTGCCAAAAAACGGAATTAAGTATTATTATAGTGCTGATAGTGCCCAAAAAAATGCTAGCTTATACATTTTCTCACAACAAGAGAAATCGAGTCGTAGAAAAAGTTATAAGTTGTGATGCACAATTACCTATATAATTTATAAACTTGTTCATTAATATGTTCGCTCTCTCCCTTACCCTCTTGTTTCAGAAATTGTCCACAAAGAAAAACGAAACTCTTCACACTGCAGACTTTCCCTCACTCGATGCCGCAGTCTTAACTGAGTTCGATATGCTAAGACAAACTGTGAGCTTTTAAAACATAATTCTTTCTTTTAAGTCTACGAGCAGTGCATGTCCTTTCATGAATAGTCGCCGGACTGGTTCTAACACGAAACCAATGCAGTCAAAATCTGTGTAATTGAGGATACCCAGGCACCACCAAATTGTTTATGTAGACTCAGGAAAACAATAAAATCATAACAATTTTTCCAGCAACACTCAGGGAGCTTTTCTAATTATGTCCTGGTAAAAAACCACCAAGCGCATAAATCAAAAGAAATGGCAGATAATATCACTGTCCCATATGCAACACAACACACGAATGACATATGAATCGCTGTAAACTATTTACTATGTATATCCTCAAAACTTTTATAATGAAACTAATAGATTTTTCACTAGTCGAATACCGGGAGATCGTAGAATGTATTGTGGAAAGCTCATGTCTCACGACTGAGAACAGTCGAGCAAAAGCTTCAGCACTTAGTCCATCAGCTTACGTCTTCGGTTCGGTAAGTCAGGTCAGTCACCGTCTTCGTGTCCGTAGTTGCATCAACTGTTTTTTTTTTTCAAGCCCACGTTGAGTTTCATTAGTAGCGAATTAATCTTGTTATCATCAACTCTCACAAATATATTTATTGGTGATTGTGTATGACAGTGGCAGTGAGCTATCAAGGATAACAGAAAAAACATTCTGATCCAATAATAAAATGAAAATCCTAAAAAACAACGAACATCGTCATCTAGTTCACCCCGAACTACTACATTGAAAGAGGATCAAAATCACCAAGGTGTTAGTGCAGTACTCATAAGGGTCCTATATTCCAAACTAATTTATTTTTAACATTTAGATGAGATAATTCGATAACTAATGTCGTTTTTTTTATGTTTTTCAAAGTAAATTTATTTATATTAACAACAAACATTAATCAATGATATATTGACCATTTTGTTGGATGACATTTTGCCATCGTTCGATAAGTTGAAAAATTCCACGTTCGAAGAAGCCTTGGTTTCTAGAAGCGAAGGACGGGTCCAACTCATTTTTAACAGCCTGATCGGAATCGAAAGTTTTACCATTCAAATGGTTTTGAAGGGAGTGAAACAAATGATAACCTGATGGAGCTCAGTCAGGGCTATAGGGTGGATGTGGCATCAGTTCCCAGTTGAGCCCCATTAATTTTTTACGTTATCATGATGGAACACCATGCCTTTGCGATTGGCCAGTTCAGGGCGTTTTGCCTTGATTTCTTAGTTCAATTTCGATACTTGACGACAGTAGACATTTGAATCAATAGTTTTGTTTTTTTGGAAGCAGCTCAAAGTAGATTTTACCCTTGTAATCCCACCACACAGAAAGCATTATCTTCTTTGGGTGAATATTGGATTTGAATGTCGTTTGTGGGTCTCATCTTGCTTGGTCCATGATCGTTTTCGGAATACGTTATCGTAAACAATCCATATTTCATCATCTGTTACGATTCTTTTTGGGGATGGGTCATTTTGGTTAATATTCAGCAAAGAGTCGCATATGTTAATGTGGATTTCCTTTAATTCGTGAGGAACCCAAACATTGTAAGCGCAAGTAAATGATCGAATTCAATATGTGAGTGACATCAGTTACCAATTGAGCTCCATCAGGTGGGGTGTCTGGCGTTATTATGATGGAACATCACGCCTTTGCGATTGGTGAGTTCAGGTCATTTTTTCTTGATTTCTTCGTTCAATTTCGATAGTTGACAAAGTAGACATTCGAATCAATAGTTTTTTTCTTGGAAGCAGCTCTAAGTTGTGCCAAAAAGTGATCTTCCACTCAGTATTCATTGGGTAACTTGAGGCCTATTATTTCTGGAGAAGACGGGTTTACTGTGGTTAAAATGAATGCTAGAACCAGTTACCTTACCATAGGTTCTTTAGATGCTAAGCATCATGGAGTTTAAAATGTGTTGCCAAAATCGAAGCAGGTATCTGGGAATACGAGAGTGAACTTTTCGTTAATGGTTGGTTGATATTTGGAATAATTTAAAAATGTATAAACAATTTTATTATATGTATGTTTGAACTCTGTTCTTTGTTTTGTTTTTTTTGTGTTGTTGGGAATACTCGTATTTGTTCTCCATTTGAATAACAAAACATCTTTCCGTTATTTAATTCGTAACAGCTACGTGCGCGTTTGTTAAAGATGATATTCAACAACATCAGAATGCATAACAGCCTCGAGCTTGGCTCTCTATCCACGTCCTACTTTGTTTTTAAAATTAAATTAAAGATGTTACTTTTTGCGAATAGTGATTAATGTTCCTTAGCACTAAATTTTATAAACTTTGATCTTGACTCTATCTTCATTTCTTACATGTTTTAGATTAACTTTTTTCTGCTTGATTTGTTGTATTGATTTGTCTTACTCTAAATTATATTTAACTATATTTAATTGTCTAAGTCTATTTTGTAATTGGATTTCTGTCTGTTAAATGGTCAATCTTTCAGCTCTTAAAGTCACCTAGATACTACCCAATAATTTTGTTTGCGGAGAATATTGGGTTGTCCAATAATTAATTTCGTTCATGTTTTTCAAAGTAAATTTATTTATGTTAACAACACGCAATAATCAGTGGTATATTGACATTTTGCTGGATGACCTTTTGTCATCTTGCAGTAAGTTGACAAATTCCACGTTCGGAGAAACTATAGTTTTTAGAAGCGGATAACTGGTGCCTCATTTTTAACGGGCTGATCAGAATCGAAAGTTCTACCATTCAAATGATTTTGAATGAAGCGAAACAAATGATAGTCTCATGGTGCTCAGTCAGGGCTATAGGGTGGATGTGACATCATGGGGTCTGACTTTTCTTGATTTCTTCATTCAATTTCGATAGTTGACGACAGTAGACATTCGAATCAATAGCTTGGTTTCTTGGAAGCAGCTCAAAGTAAACTATATCCTTGTAATCCTACCACACAGAAAGTGTAATCTTCTTTTGGTAAATATTGGCTTTAGATGTAGATTGTGGGGGCTCATCTTGCTTGGTCAATGATCGTTTTTGGGCGACGTTATCATAAACAATCCATATTTCATCACCTTGTGGTGGACCACCAACGCACCCAGCGTGCATACGTGTGCGTGCTGGGTTAGGCAACATCAATCACGAAGTCCGTTGCAGTGCTGTCAACATGCGCGACTATGTTGCGCTGACTGGGAAATTCTGCGATCCCATGTCCACGCAGTGAATGGGTGCAACTATGTTGCGCCTGGATGGCGTTGCGCTGACGATATGCGACGATGGAACGGATGCTCGTCAGCAGATGTTGTAACCAACGCGTTAAGCAACCGTGGAGCTATAGTTGGCGATGCCGTATCAGCGATTTCAAGGAATATAAGCGAACAACACGCAGCAATCTCTCTCAGTCTCAAATCTTCACATCAAGTCGAACCGATCATCGCAACGAATCTATCTCCGCGACTCCCAAATAACTTGTTATTATTTTTATCATTCTAGAGAATAAAGAATATTTATAGGAGGACCAAGTTTCATTCCAACACTCCAACCTCCATATTGGCGATCCTGACCATCGAACTACGCTTTATCATCGACATTGGACCTGCGCCACGCTCTACGTTTACGCTCGACAACAGTAGCGAATGGGCAATACACAACCACCGGCCATCAAGGGAGGCGTCACCAGCACGCTGGTTGTGAACTCGGAGCTGCAAATTCAGAGCTCAAAAATCGAGTTGCTGCTAGTGCTGGTGCTAACCATCAACTTCATCAGCCTCGCCTACAAGCTGTACAGGAGCCACGTCCGCGGTGTGAAACGTCGCGCAGTCACGACCAACGCCTGAGATGATTTCACCAGCGACAGCAACGCCCACGCTCGTTCCACAAGCCGGGACCGTACCGAAGGAAGAAGCTCACGACACGGAAGGGATGGCACGCGTTGCGTTCAGAGTTCCACCCTTGTGGCAGGAGGACGTGGAGCTTTGGTTCGCCCAGGTGGATGCAAATTTCGCCACCAGCCGAGTAACAGACGACACTACCAAGTTCAACCTCGTTGTGGCGAACCTGGACACGAAGGCGATGCAACAGGTGCGTAAACACAAGCGAGCTGAGCAATCTCGCCTCCGCAGTACGCGACCTCAGCCACAGGATGACGAAGATCGAGGACGCACTTCAAGCTTTGCGCAACAGGCAGCGATCAACTTCACAACATGAAGCAAATCGCACGCGGCTTACGCAGCAGCCGGCAACACCACCACGCCACGCCAGAGAGTCCGACGATCAGCTTTGTTGGTATCACCAGCATTATGGACCGAGCGCTAAAAATTGCCGACAACCCTGCTCCCACTCAAAAAACTAGGATCCGGCCGTCCACTCGTAGCGACCCCCCATCGCAAAATCGAACGCTTGAAAATCCACGACAACATTAACAAAAGTGCTATCCTTATCGACACCGGCGCAGATGTCGCAGTAATATCACCAACCATCCGAGATCTTTGTTCTCCCGACGCCTCATCCAAATTACTGGCAGCCAACGGTTCAAGGATTCGAACATTCGGCAAAAGATCAGTGAAACTGAACTTGGGATTTTCAATGCCGTGGACTTTCACAATAGCCGATGTAAGTTCTCCAATCATCGGGGCCGACTTCATCGAACACTATGGCCCCCTCGTCGACTTGAGGAAGAGACGGCTTATTGAACGCGCACGCCTCAAAAAAATCATCACGCACATCGACAAAAAACCGCCCAAAGCTGACTTGCTCCCGGATGATGTTAGTGACGAGCTGCGATCATTGCTGTTCGAATACATTAACCTCTCGGAGGACAACCAACATCCAAACACCAAGTGTTCAACCACGCATCACATCCTTACCAAGGGACCGCCAGTCCACGCTAAGGCACGGAGACTCCACCTGACAAGCTGGCCGCCGCCAAAGCCGAATTTGATCACCTCATCCAACTCAGAATTTGCCGCCCATCAAAAAGCGCATGGAGTAGCCCTTTGCATATGGTGAAAAAGTCGAACGGAGATTGGCGACCATGCGGGGACTACCGTGCGCTCAACAACCATACAATCCCGGACCGCTATCCTATCAGATTTCTTCAGGATTGTACTGCAGCCCTCCACGGAATGACGTTTTTTTCCGTGATCGATTTACAGAAGGCGTACCACCAACTCCCCGTGGAATCAAGCGACATTCCGAAGACTGCTATCATAACACCGTTCGGATTGTACGAATTCATGTACATGACATTCGGACTTTGCAACGCAGGTCAGACGTTTCAGCGCTTCGTGGCTTTGACAACGTATTTGTTTACCTCGACGACATACTGATCTTCTCTCCCAGCCAACAGGCACACCTGGTTCACGTAAAGCAAGCCGATCCAGCGGCTTGTCAAGTTCGGTCTGATTGTCAACATTCTTAAGTGCCAATTCGAAAAGCAGGAAGTCAGGTTCTTGGGACACGCCATCAACAACCACGGATTGAAGCCTTTGCCTGAGAAAACGGAAGGAATTTTCGCAACATCGAGGCCGAATACCGTACATCAGCTGAAGTCCTTTTTAGGGATGGTCAGCTTCTACCGCCGTTTTCTCCCACATGCAGCTCAACACCAGCGCGCCCTGTTGCGGCTGATCATGGGCAACCGCAAACGTGATCATACGCCTCTCAACTGGACGGAAGAAACGGTGGCTGCATTCGAGCAATCAAAGGCGGATTTGGGGAAAGCACCGACCCTCGCTCACCCGAACTCCAACGCTATATGGTCTCTTTCTGTCGATGCTTCAGACAGCGGTATCGGAGCCGTAGTGCAACGCCACTTGGGTTTTTCTTAAGGAAGCTGACTGACGCCCAACAAAAGTACAGAACGTACGACAGGGAACTTTTGGCTATTTGTAATGATTTTTAGGTCTACACTCACGAACGAAGTCGGAACCGACCTCTCATCGGTTCTAGTAGTTAAGTCTGAGTCGTGCCAACGAATAGTACCAACCGGTCAACCAATCCGTGCACCGTAATCCATTTTCGCGGTGGCTGCTTGTCGGCCAGCTAGATCGGAGAGGATTTCGGTCGCGGGTGTCAAAATGGATTACGCTAAATTACATTTTTTTCAGCCACCATTAAACGCCCGTTTCAAACGCGTCGAAAAACACAATCATATGGAGAAGAAACCTGCTTTACGTTACTCTGTATTTCTTCACTAATCCAGTCAAGGTACAAAAATCTAATTTCCACTTCGCGTTCCCGAATTTTACCGACGCGGTACCGAAAAATACACTACGTTAACGTGAAACCGACGAAAGCTACGCTAAAGGAAAAGGCAAACCAACAAAGGTACCGCGTACCGCTCGCGACGCGAAACCGACCTCAGCGGATTTTTTCAAACCCTACCCTCTCCCCGGCATACTTACCCTGCACTCTCACTGCCCCTGGAAAAGAAGGACCACTGGAAAGGAAAGTCTGAGTTACCCTAGCAATTCATGATTTTTATTCGTTTGCAAATGATATTGGCATATTATTAATGGTCGAATACAATTTTGACGAGATTCAATATTACATAAATCGAAAAATTAAGTAACTGGGGGGAAAACTTGTATGAATAATTTTCACTGAGTGTATGGATATAATCAAAACGGTCCAATTAAGAATTAAATTGATTTTATAGAAAATTTTAAATATTAATCATTATCTAATGAGTTAGATAAATATTATACAAAAATATACGTACATAATTAATTTCTCTAAATTTCTCGAATGGGGACAAGAAAAGTTATGGTAAGTGATTTTTGACAAAGCAGCAAAAATAATTAGTCACTTCGTTTACTTATACATATATGCAAATTAATAATTGAATTCAGCACATTTTCTTCAATTTGAATCAATTACTTTACTTCAATAGAAATATTAATAAATTTATGATTATATATTCTCCTTTTTTTTATGAAAGCCATGTGCATATTATTCTGCTCTTAATTTTGAAAGTCTTATTTTAAATTAAATCAAGTACTAGCATTTATAAGAATATTTTCATGCACTATTGGTGCACGCATGCAAACTCTACCTGTAAGTAGTAAATCATATTTTCCCAATTCAAGGTTGTTCCCTAGTTTCTGCTTTCTTACTCATTGCAAAAAAAATTCTATTTGAGAAACAAAACCTTAACATTAAGACAATTCAAGCTTAATACAAAAAGGTAAAAACTTAATAGAACCTAATAGTAAATGAACTGCTAATTGAACCCTAAAGAATATAAACGACATTTTTTCGTATTTAGTTAACAATAATCGCTTGAATTTTTCGCTATTGTGTCATCATCGTTAGGAATATTTCGTAACATGAAACTTAATTTTTCGTTTTAAAGCTAGCATAAATGACAAACGTATCAGCACCAAATATATCGAGTTTAATAATTTTTGTTTGAAGTTATAAAGTAATTTAAAATTGTAAAATCTTTCAAGATAAATGCTGTTATTTTTTTTGAACTTCAAAGGATGATTAGAGACTCACAAAAATTTGAGCGGGATGGATTTTCGATCGCTTTTAGATTTAGAAATATCTTGAGCAGGATGATTACGGACTGCTTTTATTGAGATAGATTTAGGTGGGCGAAAAAAAATTCGTTTTGATAGCAAATCTTCTGTTTTAAATGTTTCTGAGTCATCTGGGAAAACCGGAATTAAATGACGAATAAATGCATTGTGCTACGCCGAAAAAACGAGTTTTGTAAAAAAAAGAAGGACGATCATTGAATTTTTTGATTGTTGAAGAGGAGATGACTATAGAAGATGCCATATCAAAATTGAGTAATCGTAGGGATGGACACCTTTCAAGTATAGTACATTCACATAGTATCCACACCTTCCATTTGCCCTGTTTTGCACACTTTCTGAATTTTCCCAGTGGCCAGTCGGCTGATCCGAGGCACTTCAGCTGATCCGCAGCTTGTCAGGGTTCTTTTCCTATCCGTTCCAAGCCACACAAACACTTGCACAATATGAGTTATTACTGAAGTCAGACGTGCTTGGTCCAGTATACCAAGTCGATCTTTGACTTGTTTTAAACTTATGTGGTTTAACTTCATTCGAAAACTAAATCTGCTAGTCTTGAAGTGTATAAAATTGGATTTGGCGTAAATATTCGTACTAAGTCTGATTTCGAAACATACACGTTGCTTCCAGCATGCAAAGGGATCATATCATTGTTGCTACCATATCCGCCTAGTATATTGTGCATCCCGATCTTTTGCGTCTTCTCATCCTCTAATGAATGCGTGTTTTGTTCACTTGATGGCACTATTCAATCCTTATTTAAGATGAGAATTTGAGCACCTTCCTCCAACGCCAGATCCTATTGTAGGCAATAGAAAATCGTAGGAAAGGTATCAAGCAAACTTTGTGCTTGACTTGAATTTTACCTTGGTCTGGCGTAAAATATATTTTAAAGGCTAATTTATTGGCTTTCTATTCCTTGATAATTGATTACCACCCAAAATCATAGTACACATTTAAAATTGTAAATCGGTGTAAAGATTATTGGTCGGAGCGGGCTAAATACTTCCAAGTGCCGGAATATGAATCACATCGGTTTGGGCTCGTAAACGTTCAATAGTATTCACGTTATAGGTTAAACACTAGCCCGCTGAACAAACCATTTACCAAAAACCGTCCAGTGCTTTATTTAATGTATATAATTGAATGGATGAAACCTCGCACTCTTCAGTGAAACCAGCGCGAACACTACCAAGATCTCTGTTTATTCGGCATTTTCTCAATTAATTGTTTCTAATCATCACAAACGAAAAATGTCCCACTAAACAAATCATCCGCACTGAAGCCAGAGTGATAAACCAACCATTTTAAATGCCTTTTCTTTTTGTCTTTATCAAGTTTTAATCTTTACCTGGCTTTTTTTTGCAAAACACTGTCCAACCGTTTTTTTAAATATTATTTTTTTATATTCCATATTAATGTTTATCGTGTTAAATTGAATTAAGTTTATTACGCGCCGAAACAACCGATACACAAAATTATACCGGAATTATTTTTATCTTTCTAAGTTATGTGTAATTCACAATTTTCATGTCATGAGATATGTGCACCGCACCGTATAAGCAACAAATTGATTACACTTACTGCGTCCTTTATGTTTCAATAGCGTGTCTCTATACTCATCTTCGAAGTTAATTGCTCCTTCAATTCCTACCTTAGGCGCTTCACTAGGATGCTTCTCGGTATACGTAAAAATCAATTCACATGGCCAACCGGTGTCCGTATCAAAACGGTATTCTCCTGTACTTATTGATGTCTTGAACTTGTTGACAGGTCACATTTCAAGAACTCCCCTTTCACCACAGTCTGTCGATCCTAGGGCTTCAATTCCACTGGCCTGATCCTCCCTGGACGTCTCGTTGAGGACCTTATAAAGACATGAATTTGATAACCTAAAACCGCTTGCGTTCCAAATAAATTATCAACAGCAAGTAGCTGCACCAACGCTTAATTTCTGAGATTATCTTCAACAAATCTACTTTAATTCACGGCCGTATAATCCTGAACGATTCAAGGGAAAGGAACTCCAAGCTACAACGACCTGCTGCATTTCGGCCCGTGCCATCTACCACTCCTACTCCTATACCTCCACCATGTGGCTGTCACTTCTTTGACATCCCACGACAAAACGGACGTGGGATGGGAAGCCGTTACAACGAACATGAGATGGAACGCCACATGGCAGCAAGGTGTGTTGGTAGTGGTCGCCAGCGGCGTCGAATGATTCATTACACATTTACGAAGCAATTAAGCACTTCCGACACATGGTAGAAGGCAGACTGTTCACCGTCTTCACCGACCACAAGCCGCTGCAGTTTGCACTCCACCAAGGCTCGGAAAAAGCATCGCCGAGACAACAACGCCAGCTGGAATTCATATCCCAGTTCACTACGGATATACGACGCGTCCCAGGCCGAGAGAACACCGTCGCTGATTATCTTTCCAGGGTAAATATAATTCAAAAGATCAACTTTAACACTACCGCCCTAGCACAGAAGGATGATCCCGAGCTTCAAGCGCTAATGAATACCCGCGACCAGCCGCTTGAATGGAGACAGCAGAGACTAGATGACTCCTCCCTGACTCTGCACTGCGTTGTGACGTCAGAGAGGATATGCCCTTTCATCCCGCAGAGGTTCCGAGCGACGGTTATGCAAAACATCCACGGGCTCTCACACCCAGGCATCCGAGCAACCAGGAAGTTGATTACCGAGCGATACTTCTGGCCTTCAATGAACAGCGACATCAACAAGTTCGTTCGAACTTGTCTACCATGCCAGTCCAACAAAATCACTCGTCACACCAAATCACCGTTGCAGAGATACAGCTTGCCCGATGCTAGGTTCGAGCACATCAACATTGACCTCATCGGGCCGATGCCACCAAGCGAAGGATTTCGATACTGCCTCACTGTTGTGGATAGGTTTTCCCGTTGGCACGAAGCAATTCCAATCGAGACAATCACGGCAACAGCGGTGGCAGAAGCTCTGATCAACATATGGATCAGCCGTTTCGGAGTCCCTGCACGCATCACAACCGACTTGGGTAGACACTTCGAAAGCCAAATTTTCAAGGAACTGACGAAAATACTCGGAATCACGCACTTGCGAACAACCCCATATCACCCAGCGTCCAACGGAATAGTAGAGCGGTGGCATCGCACGGTCAAAACCGCGATCCGCTGCTACGACTCACCTCAATGGACCAAGGCGCTACCAATCGTACTACTCGGACTACGATCAACGCTGAAGGAAGACATCGGTTCGACGCCAGCCGATATGGTCTGCGGAACGACACTTCGTCTACCCGGAGAATTTTTCGACACCTCTCATGTTGGGAGGAATGATTCAGGCTTCCTAAAGGATCTGCGAGCGAGGATGTCAAAGTTAACCCCGTGCAATACGGCACACCACAACTCAGATGGCGTCTTCGTAAACAAGGATCTGCCTAACAGCACGCACGTCTTCGTTAGGAACGACAAGGTCAAGGCCCCACTCATGCCACCTTACGACGGTCCGTATCCGGTACTAAAACGGAAGGACAAGTACTTCAAGGTTGACGTGAATGGACGACCAACAGCCATATCCATCGACAGGTTAAAACCCGCATTCTTCTCAACGGACAAGCAACCTACGACCTCGCGCACGACGACAACGAGGATTGGGCGAGAAGTCCGTATGCCGGTACGATTTGCGGCCTAAAGTCACCATACCGCGGCTCCGCCACTGCAGGGGGAGTACTGTGGCGGACCACCAACGCACCCAGCGCGCATACGTGTGCGCCCTGGGTTAGGCAACATCAATCACGAAGTCCGTTGCAGTGAAATCTCTCTCAGTCTCAAATCTTCACATCAAGTCGAACCGATCAACGCAACGAATCTTTCTCCGCGACTCCCAAATAACTTGTTATTATTTTTACCATTCTAGAGAATAAAGAATATTTGTAGGAGGACCCAGTTTCATTCCAACACTCCAACCTTCATAACCTGTTATGATTCTTCACTTTGTGTGCCCCTTTCCATTATTTTTAATCTGAGTTTATCCTGTGGGGGTTTCTCTTCCCAATGGAAAATTACCCACATTTTTCCTATCTTCAAATCTGGTGACCGTAACATCGTCTCAAACTATCGTTCTACTTTACGCCTTCCTTGTTCTGTTAAAATCCTTGAAAATATAGTTTTTGATGTGCTATACCCGCATATTCTTCCATTTTTAGCTGATCAACAGCATGGTTTTGCCAGAGGCAGAGCCACCCTTACAAACTTACTTTCTTTTACCCATCATATTACAGCTGAATTTGATCAGCAACAACAAAGTGACGGATTTCTATAAAGCCATTGATTCAGTGGATCACTCTCTCCTATTTGAGAAACTTTTGGGACTCAATGTTCTTATTTGTCGCTGTTCCTGGCTCCTCTCCTATGTCCTGAATCGTCAATGTGTAGTTACTTTTAATTCTTACTTCTCTTCTTCTTTTCACCCCAGTCCCGCAAGGTTTCAATACTTGGCTCAATACTATTTTTAATTTTTGTCAATGATCTACACACCTTCTATTATTACATCCACCTGTCTCCTTTATGCCGACGACTTTAAGATTTATCGAGTTATTGACTCCCTCCTAGATGTTGATATCCCTAAAGCCGATTTTCAGAGTCTTAGTGACTGGTGTGAGTTAAATGTTTTCAAATGCCATCAAAAGACGTTTTCCTGTAAAAAATTTCCTATTCTCTCAACATTTAGGCATGTTGATATCCCTTTGCGCAATGTAACCTGCTTTAAGATCTTGGTGTGCTTTTCGATATATATATATATATATATATATATATATATATATATATATATATATATATATATATATACAGTCGAACTTCGATAAGTCGAACTGCGATGTGATGCATAAAAATTTCGAGTTATCAAGACTTCGAGTTATCAATAATAACAGAACATATGTCTGTACTTTTTTGTGAATGAACATTGTGTACTATATTTATTTCAGTAAAGGTATGTTACATATGTTAAGCGCCTTAATATCTAAGTTTTTGAAAAAATAACAAAAAATTTGAAACGGTACGTTCAACATATATTATACATATAAGTACTCGTACATGTGTACATATCTATGTTCCCATATTTATGTATATACTATATTTACTATTTTACTGTGAAAAAGTCAGTTATTTGTGACTAACGACTGGATTTCATACTTTGGTTTTCAAAAAAAACTTCAATTTCATTTAAACTATTATACAGGGAATCGGTTGTATATTCATTGGCTTTTAAATAGGAACGCAAGACACTCAACGAATTTTCAACCAATTGGTTTGAAGGTGGTTGCTGGAAATCATCTTCCCATTCTTCTTCCGTCGTGTCACTTTGGCAGTCAACTTCGTTGTTCCACTGTACCGGTTCGGATCTACAGGAATCGATAATATCTTCATCGATAGGAAACTCCGAAGTAACAATATCGTCATCTATATGTATAAAATCGTGAATGATGCTACCTTCTTCTATACTTTTAATATTTGCCCAAGCTTCGTACTCGATTTGCAGTTGGATTTATCTTCACTCTTTTCTTTCAGCCATTCACTTATGAAAACTAAGGGAATTTCATCCTCTTCTTCCCATGTGGAATACTCATCAAAACCAGCTTTTTTAAAACAGTTAAAAATGGTTATCAGGTTTGACGTCGATATTCCATGCGTTAGTTATATCGTCAACACAATCCATTAACGTAATGTTATTTTTTTTTTGTTCGCTTCAAAACGTTTCAAAGATTATTTCAAAATTCTTCGGCGATAATGAGATTTTAAACATTGTATGAAACCCTGATCAAGTGGTTGTAACTTAGATGTCATATTCGGCGGGAAAAAGCAAGTTTAATGCATTTTAATTTTTCCTGGGTGTTTTAAGGATGGGCCGGACAGTTGTCAATAGATAGAATAATTTTCCTTCCCTGGTTTTTAAATTGTTTATCTAATTTGCGCCTGTCATCAAAGCCTTTGAATTTGCTTTATATTCAAGGGGCAACCACTTAACACTTCGAAAGCAGCGAGGTTTATTACTTTTACCTATTAAAAGCAATTTTTCTTTTTTCTGATCCATGTTTGCAAGAAGCATCAATGTAACTGCTAATATTGTGCCTATTTTTAAAAGTGGTGATCCTACGTCAGTTTCCAATTATCGTCCTATTTCTTTACTGTCCTGCTTTCCAAAGTTACTTGAACGGTTGGTTCATAATCGACTCGCAAACTCATTATTCTCAAAGGATACTCCACTACCTCTAATTTAATGGAGTTCACAAACAGTATTGCAAGAGCTCTGGATAACCAACTGCAAGTTGATGTGATCTACACAGATTTCTCCAAGGCCTTTGACACTGTGAATCATTTACTTCTTTGTCGTAAGCTTGAAGCTCTTGGCATCTCGGGTGCTCTTCTATCTTGGATGTCATCTTATCTATCGTGTCGTCCCTGTCGAGTGAGTCTCTCTGGTACTACGTCTAGTCCTTTTTATCCTTCATCTGGCGTTCCACAAGGTTCAATTCTTGTCATAAAATGACTTTTTCTCTTAAGGACTCTCCCATTAATTTTAATTATATATTAAATGATGCTTTGCTCTCTGAAGTGTTCAGTCATAAAGACCTAGGAGCAACTTTTGATCCAAAACTCAAATTTGATGCACATATTTTAAATGTGATTACTAAAGCGTCTAGAGTTTCCGGGTTTATCCTTAGACATGTACATAAATTCAATAGCATCTCTGCATCGGTCCGCCTATTGGTTTGTCTTGTTCGCCCTTTGCTTGAATACTGTTCTGTTATCTGGTCCCCCCGATATTCCTATCTCGTGTCTTCTTTAGAAACTGTCCAAAGAAAGTTCACGCGTTTTCTTTTCCTTAAGTTTAATTTGCCGTATCAGCCTTATGAAAGTCGTTTATCTTTTCTATCTCTTCCATCCCTAATATCCGACCAATGTTTTTTGCACAAACTCTGCTACCATCAAGTCCCGTTAAATATTTTTTCTGAGCTGCGTTACCGACAAACATCTCATCTCGGATGAATTCTTATTTCGCTATCCCATATGCTAAAACTGATTTATATTTCCATTCACCAATCTTAAGAATCGTACGAAATCAAAATAATCTCGAGCTTGGTCCTTTCCCCTCTTCTTTCATAGCATTTAAGAAAAAAACTGAGAGGCTTACTACTAGTTTAACTTTTAATTATCGACATTTTATTATTCTTTTTCATTTAAATATTGCTGTAATTGTTCTTTGCGTTCCATTTTGTTATTGGATTGTTTAGTCTGTAAGATGGAATAAAGAAATGAATAAATAAATAAATAAAATAAACTCTCTCTATGTTTACCTCCATCTCCATTATCTCGGAGGGATTTGAAAAATAATCCTGTCTCATCGGCATTAAACACGTCCCGTGCTTGATAACCTTCTAATGAATGAGCTAAAACATCACGTCTCCATTTATTACAGTCTTCGGCATTCACTTCACTGCTTTCTCCACAAGCCTTTTTATGATATACGTCAGATCTAACATTAAAAAGACCGAAGTTTAAAGCCTAATCACTGTATAAATGTCTATATGTACCATACCTGCGTTTCGAATTATCGAGCCAACCAGTGCTTGCCTTAAAGCTTGGTTGTCCTAGTTTTTCACTAAATTCAAATGCCTTTTTTTAAATTAAATCTCCGGAAATAGGTAAATTCTGCCTTCTTGCCGATTTAAACCACTCAAAAAGTGCTTTGTCTACATTTTCATACATAGGCTTTTTTAGCAGCTTGAGTCCAACTTGTACTACTTTCCATTGCGGTGATAATTGAGTGCTTATTTTTTAAAATAGTTGACACTGTACTTGCTGGAATACCGTACTTCACAGCCACATCTTTATTTCTTGAGCCACTTTCCACTTCCTTTATAAGCTTAAATTGTAGTAATAGAGCAGTTACCCTATTAAACTGCTCTAAAAATTTCCTATCTCCTTCATCCCTACAGCATGGTAATCAAGTAGACATTAATGATTATGCAGTTTAGATTTTTTTTTAAATATCAAATGTCTTCTTTAAAATAATCAATAACTAACAAACACCTTGCATATCAATTTTGTTTCAAATCAACGTGATATTCCAAAAAAAAAAAATTTAAACTTAATTTAAAATGCTATTAATTAATATACGTGAGACATAAAAACATTAATATAAATTCAATTTTACAACAACCAAAAATGTGGCTATAAATAAAAATGCTCGATCCGAATTCGGCGCGGGCAAAGGGTTAAAGAAAATTCATGCATACTATAGACCAGATCTACTAATTCACTACACAACCAGCAAATCATTTCCATCTAGAAAATCCTACTATGACTTGAAAGTAATTAAAACAGACATTTTCTCACTCAGTTCGTCGTAATCCTAGACATACAAAATATACATTTACACTCATAGAATTGTTAGTAGCAAATCTTATCAGTGAACAATCTACTCAACGCAACTTCGTATTCCATGCATCCCATCAGTGGATGCACATTTACATTCAGGTTCGTCGCACAAATCATGTACGCTCAAAACATGAGTTAGTAACAAATCTTATCAGTGAACAATCTACTCAACGCAACTTCGTATTCCATGCATCCCATCAGTGGATGCACATTTACATTCAGGCGCGTCGCACAAATCATGTACGCTCAAAACATGAGTTCGCGCATGAAAAAATTGAATCGTTTGCGATTGTGCTTTGTTTTGCTGAAAGGAAAAATATTCATTGCATGCAGAATTGGAAGTGAAATTTTCAGATTAAAACTCAATTAGTGTACAGTGCTCGGCAATTGATGCTGTAAGTTTTTGTCATTTTTCCGTGTCCTGATTTGCCCTTTTTTTTTGTGGTAGGGAGGTGAAGGCATTTACGCCCGCCGAGTCTGGCAGTGTGGGACTCCCATGGAGGATACCCTTGGACTACCCACTAAACACCTCCCCTGTCAATCTGAGAACCTAGCCTGGAACCGTTTGACACATTACTTCGGGCCAGGTCTCGTTTTGTTACGCCGTGGGGCGCCTTCAAGCTGGGGAGTCCCTTTCCTAGCGGGAGGGGAGAGGGGAAGAGGAAATGCCACAAGCGCGATCCCCCAGCCCCAGCACCTCCGGCTGCTGCGAGTCCCTTTTATCTTTTAGGACTGCCCGAGCATAATGTGCCACCTGGTTCCATTTGTCTACCGATTCGAGCATCACCTCAACTATATTATCCGGGGTGAGCTCTCCCGTCTCCCTGTAGAGTTCCCTTCGCAGCCTGGCCCATTTGGTACACGCAAAAAATGTGTGACAGGCATTGTCCTCCTCTCCTGGGCAAAACCGACAATCGGGAGACCGTGACTTACCGATCTTGTGCAGGTAAGACTGAAAACACCCGTGCCCGCTCAAAAGCTGGGTCAGATAGAAGTCAGTCTCACCATGCTTTCGATTTAGCCACGGTCTCACATCCGGGATGAGGCGCGCAGTCCACCTTCCCTTCGTGCAATTCACCCAAGACTGCTGCCAATCGTTGAGCGAGCGTTGTCTCTCCTCGCGGACAACCATCTCCCTCGCATCCTCGTTTCGGCGCAGGTAAATAGCGCGGCGCTCTCTAGCAAGGAGGGCGACAGGTATCACGCCTGCAATCACTCTCACCGCCGAGTCGGAGACTGTTGGATACGAAGATGCAATTCTCAGTGCTCCTCTTCTCTGTACCTGTGCCAATCGTTTTCGGTATACCTCCTTGCTGAGAGCGTCGCCCCATACCTCTGCTCCGTACAGTAGTACTGACCCTACAGCACTCATCAAGAGGCGTCTTCTTGATGGCCATAAGTCGACTCAGGGCCGATATTCCCGAAGCAGCCTTCTCAGCCGTTGCCCTGATTTGCTCAGAGAAACTCATCTTCGAGTCGATCAGTAGCCCCAGGTACTTCACCGCTGGCTTCGATTCGATCTGTATATCTCCAATACTGATCATCCTTACTCTAGGGATTCTCTTTTTTGTCAAGATGACCACTTCGGTTTTCTCCAGTGCTAAACTGAGCCCGCGAGCAGTCATCCAGTCCCTCACTCGGCGCATTAGCATACCTAGCCTAAGTTGCGCTTGTTCAACGGTGCGTCCGGCGACCAGAGACGCAACATCATCCGCATAGCCGACCAAGCGCGACTCATCTGGCATCTCAAGTCTCAGTAGCCCGTCGTAAGACACGTTCCACAGGTCCGGACCAAGGATAGATCCCTGGGCAACACCCGATGTAATTTCCATCCTTCGTTGGCCCTGTGTCGTGTCGTAGAGCAGGCTTCGGTCCTTAAGGTAGTTCCTCAAAAGCCGCATTAGATATTCTGGAACTTGAAAAGAGTTTTCCAGCGTATCCAGAATATCCACCCATCTAGCGGAGTTGAAGGCATTCCTGACGTCGAGTGTCACCAACAGGACGATCCGTCGCTTGGTGCGACTATATGCCTCTGCCTTTTGGACCGTGTTCACCACCTCTGCAATCGCATCAATGGTAGAACGTCCTGCTCTAAAGCCGTACTGCCGAGGAGATAGGTCCCCAGCAGCACGAATCGCGTCAGTGAGTCTTCCCTTGATGAGTTTCTCTAGCACTTTCCCAGCCGTGTCTAGCATGCATAACGGGCGGTATGCAGACGGCGATTCGGGATTTCCCTTCCACTTGCTGACCAGCACGAGCCTCGCCACCTTCCATCGTACCGGGAAAACCCCGTCCCGTAGGCAAGCGTTGAATGTGCTGAGCAGCAAGTCAGGACAATGGTGATAGACGAGCTGCAAAACCTCAGCTGGAACACCATCTGGACCTGGAGCCTTCCTCGCTTTCAGGGAGAGGACTGCCTCCTCCAGTTCCAGCTGTGTGAAGAGTGGGCACTCGACTGCTGTTTCACCATGGACAGCGTCAACATGGACGGGATGGGCGGGGAAGAGTCCCCGCACTATCGCGTCCATCTTTTCCGCGTCATGTATACAAGGCTTCCGTAGGGCACCAAGTTTCCCCATGACCAGCTTGTAGCCAAGGCCCCACTGTTCCCTATTTACATCGTCCACGAGATCTTGCCAGCATCGGGCCTTGCTCTTGTTAATAAGCCTGCGAAGATATTTCCTGCCGGACCTGTATGCTGCTAGCCTAGTGTCTGCCTCCTCCCGTGTTCGCGGCCGCTGGGCCTCTCGCCGAAGTTTGTGACACTCGCTTCTTTGTTCGGCGATCTCGTTTGACCACCAGTATACTGGAGGCTTACCGTGTCGGAGTCTCCGACGGGGCATGGAAGACTCGCAAGCAGTTATGGTGGTACTCATAGTTGAGTTCACCAAGTCCTTGGCTGTAGTCCCTCCACTCCTTGGCGGAGCTCCCAGCAACGGTGCGCCTGCCGTAAGCGCGTCAGCGAACCTCTCAACGTCCATCCTCCCAGTCCTCCATCCGAGGATTGAAGTTTGGGCATATGCACGCAGAGTGGCACTGTCGTGAATCTCAACCGCTATATACTGGTGATCACTAGCCGAGTAGTCCTCTAGTACTCGCCAGTTGTGTACTCTAGGTACCAGGGACTCCGAAGCGAGTGTCACATCGGGTATGGTTCCTACGCAACCCCAGCGGCGGAAGGTAGGGGTGTTACCAGTATTTAGGACAAAAAGCGCTGTTCTGGCCGCCATGTCCAAGATTTGCTTTCCCCTTGGGTCGGATTGTGGCATACCCCATTCAATGGCTCTAGCGTTGAAGTCTCCCCCGACCAGCATGTGGCCCTCTGTGTTCGAGACAGCGTCCTCCAGGGCATCGAGTTTGGTTCGAAAAGATCGCATTGCCTCGTTAGGCGTCAGATAAACACTGAAATCTGTTATCCCTGAACACCGCACCCACACAAAACCATTCCCGCGTCCATGGCCCTGCACCTGAAGGCGGGCGCTGTCTCGAACCCAGATGGCCGAGGTACCAGATTTGTCAGGGTACCACGCTTGCGAGTCCTTGTTATGATGTTGCTCGCTCAGCAACAGGAGGTCAGCTTTCTTATCCCTTGCAAACTGCTCAAGTAGGTCCTGGGCGTTTGTGCTTCGGTGCAAATTGACCTGCAGGATACGGATCATTTGAGTATCGATTTGGCTTTAGTTAGGGCCTCCTTGAAAACCCAGTATCTCCCTGTCCCCGGCTCATGTTTGAGGTCGCCGGGTGCTAGCTTAGCATCCTTGCAAAGAATGCATTTTGCCTCGTTCGTGCACTCCTTCCTTTTGTGCCCCGTTTCACCACATTTGTAGCACAGAGATCTCCTGTCCGGTCTCCTACAGCCATACGCGGTATGTCCGTATTCGAAGCATCTGAAGCAGCGGATAGGGATCGCTCTTCTCCGTATCCTGCAGATCACCCAACCTATCTTAATTTTGCCCTTCGCCAGGATTTGCTGGGCGTCTTTATCAGCTAGTTCGACAATAGCCATGCGTTGCCCCCTTGTGTTTTCACGTGTCAATCTTGCCTTGACTTCACTTAAGCTGGGGAACTCCCTCCTAATGGCATCCTCTACTTAAGCTTTGTCCGTGACGCAGTCGAGGTCCCTGATTTCCAGGGTGGCCATTGGTTCGAGCGAGGCAACCGTTGCCGCATCTCCAAGAACCTTTTGGACCGCTTCACGGAATGCATCTTTGTTTGTGGCCTCTGGCCCGAATTCCACCAGCAAGCCACCGGTCCGGGTTGGTCGAACTGCTTTGATGGCAGTTTTGGAGTCGTCTGGCTTGACCGCTCCTTTAATTTCACGGAGGACATCTGCGTAGGTTCGGCCCTTAGTGGGTTTAATAAGCAGTGCCTCTCGCAAGGGTTTGCGCCGCGGTTTGCTTTTTGTTTTCTGCGGTATATCGGGGGCTTCTTTGTTCTTTTCGTGGTTGACCTCTTTGTCTGTTTTTTCTAGGAGTAGCTTTTTGGCCGCTTTTTTCGCTGCCTTGTTTCGCACCACATGAAACTCCTCGCCTGGAGTGTCAACTTCGTTTATGGTATCGTCCTTCCTCCTTTTCTCACGGTCGCCTTCAATTGGGCTATCGGCCATTCTTTTGCTGCTGCTAGGACCCACTGATGCCTCGAGGGAGAGCGTGTCTTTTTGGTGCTTTTCGGTTGCAAGCCACCTCCGCCTGTAGTGCGTTATGCGGCCAAAAAGCTCCTCCAGTTCAAGAATGCCATTCTTGACAATCTTGCCTATGTTTTTCTGCACTTCGCAGGCAGCCCTCAGTTGTTTGACGATAGTCCCCGCTTTCCGAGTAAGCCGCTCCACTTCGGCGCGGTCAAGGGCGATTGTGTTATTTGGCGCCACCTCTTGGGAGAGGCTCCCGTTTCCTAGCCCTTTTGCTTCTATCGCTTGGGTCGCGTTTGAAGTGGCGTCGGCCAACGGCAAAACTTCTCGCTCCCGCAGTCTTACACTGGCCTCTGTTGGTGTCGCAGCTTGATCCGGATTGTGTACGTCTTGCACTAGACGCTCCGGGGTGCGCATAGTCCTTCTACTGCGCCCAAAGGCCGCAATGATGTCAGGTTGCACAACGCACTCTGCCTTCTTTCGTTCGTTAGTCCGTCTGTGGTCTGTCTCCGATGATTAAACCTGTGATGTTGACTTTGACAGTGTTTCTGGGGTTTGCTGCCTCCCCCCGCAATCGGTGACTTGTTTAATCGGTGTTCTTGCCAACAGCGGTTTTTGCCTGAAAGGGTTCTCCGTGCTAGCGTCCTGTTTGCTTGTAGTTATATCTGTTACAGAAGCCAAGTTCACCACTTCTATAACATTGCAGTCGCTGGATGACGACAGCCGGGAGCCTGCTCGCTCACTACCCTCTGCCGCCGGTACTGGGGATCCGACCCCCTGCACCGTAATTTGGTTCCCCTTGTGGACCTGCATGATTTGGTTTTCTGTCTGGGTTTCCGTTCCCATAGCATTTTGCCTACTGCCAGGATATATGGATTATTGATGACGCCATATATTTCGTCATGTCACAGTGAAGATCATTGACACTCAGATATTTGTCCTGAGACTCTCCCTTCACTGCCGACCATTGCTCGCGGCTGCTTATTGGTTATTCGCAGCGAACCTTTCGAGAAAGGTCTGCCCCTATCCGCAACCCTGGGGACGCGTTTGTTTCCCCGGTCTGAGGGCACTATCGATAAATCGATAACCAAACCAGATTTGCCCTTACTGCTTCCCCCTGAGCGAGATCCGACCCATTTAGGAGCACTTAACGGAACACCTGTACTGCTGATTGTTGGAACTACACAGATCTCGAAGTCACAATATACTTCGAGGACAGAACAGACAAAACAAGTGCAGAGAACGGTGAAAAGGTTCTAGATACATTTCATAAAGTAAAGAGCGAATCACAGTTACATTTCAACGCATGTACACTTCATCAAGGTTGTCAATGAAGTATAGATATTCATGGTTTGGTTTTGGTGTTAGCCTATGGAGCAAAACATACACCTGGATTGTGTATTGGTATTTTCGAAGCGGTTTTCAATTTAGCCAAAGATGATTTTGGAACGGAACAATTGGAAAGTTAAAAACATGAACATAAGCTTGTCTTGAGAAGCATATGAACTGCAACCGATAGAAGTGTTTTTCTGACCCGGGTCACAATTGGTGACGGAATTTTGTAAATACAAATACAAGTATAATTATGCTAGCGTAGTTTGATTCAAAACTGTCTGTCATTGATGATAAGAGAATTAAACCATAATTTTGAACTGAAATCATACGATGCATGGCGGGTGACTCACTAATACAGGAAGGTGATTTGAATTCCATCAAGTATGAACAGTGCAGTGGACGGAATAAATAAAACTACATACTTTATACAAGAATTTTGTAAAATTTTGTTGCTGTACCTATACTACCAGGAATTCGTTTATGAACGAAGCTTTTGTTGAAGCTCGAATTGCAAGGTCAACGGGACAGCTGCTACCCGGCGGGGTCATATTGGAAGTGAATGGAATTAGCCTCACAGGACTCACGAATTATGTTAGTGTCGCCAGAGAAGAATTGATACGAATCCTAGGCTCAGCGGAGCCATGAACCCCATGGCCCCAGAATACAGACCCAGGGGAGAGGTCCAGATTTCGCGATCGCAACGGCGGAATCATGCGAGTGCGTGGAGCCCAGAGCGGGTACAGTTCGAGCAGGCAGCTCGGGACCGCGGCTCGATGCCCTGGTACAATTGGGACTTAGCATCTTCAGACCAGCCAGGAGCTCGCCGCACGGGCCGGCCTACTCTCCGCGAAGGTGTCGCACCCAGGCAACCTAGTTATGAACGTAATCGTTCGCCAGGTGCTATTTCGCCCTCTAAGATAGCCCATATAATGGGAAGTTGGAAACTTATGTTTACTGGGCAGGACGACGACCCTACGAATATCGGTGCCTTCTTAAGGAGGGTCGAAAACATGGCCTCGCTGAACCTAGGAGGGAACATGCGAGCCGTTACCCGCTGTGCGCAGATGCTTTTTAGTGGGAGAGCTCTTCGGTGGTTCTGGCGTTTCGTCGACACGGATCCCACTTTTGATTGGGAAACCTTGAAATGGGTGGATTTGCGGGAATTCACCCCAGTCGAGGAAAACGACACGCTGAAGCAGCGCATCCGAAACAGACGCCAACAGGCACAGGATACCGTGGACGAGTATTATGAAGTCCTATGCTGTCTGTTGTTGGAGCGTCTAATGATCCCCATGCCAGAGTCGGAGTTTCTCAGCCTCTTCTGAGAAGGGATCAGACCGGAGCTGCGAGAGCGACTGGTGTTCGCCCCGCGCCACAATGTGCATGCGCTTCGCGCATCAGCGAAGCAATTGGAAGCGGTGCAGTATTCCCAGCGCTCCGCGTCACATAGTAAACCCTTTGGCCGACGAGATCAGTCAGAACGACGTGCGATCGCTGAGCTCGAGAGCCATATACCAGCTTTACCCGCGCCAGCTGTCCTCATTCCACCCACCAGCGTCAGCACCCCGGAGACTCTCTCTCCATTATCTACTGATTTAGATCCAGAACCTCAGTCTGAGGTACATGAACTGGCTCCCAGGGCCCGAACTACCACGTGCTGGAACTGCCGGCAGACGGGACACCGTTTCACTGCATGCCAGGCAGAGGCTAGCATTTTCTGCTTTCGGTATGGGAAGCCAGACACCTATGCGCCTCAATGCACTAATTGCAAGAAGTCAAAAAACTTCTTGCAATTAGTGCATTCAGTAACGGAACGGCACGCCGTCCCGTCTACTGACTACTTTTGTAACATCTCGGAGGTTGCTGAGAATGATATCAACCTTACCACTCTATTAAGGTGTTGGGCGAAATCACGTTTGCATTGATTGACACGGGTGCCAGTATCAGTTGTCTTACCTCGAGCCTTGGCTCGAAGGTGCTCCATGAATATCCTACCTTGATTAAGCCCTGGCGCACTAAAATCAGTACAGCTGATGGCACCAAACACCCTATACAAGGTAGACTGACAACACCCGTGACGTTCAGAGGTCAGACGAAGGATATTACTTTCTACATTATCCCGTCTTTGACTCAGAATGTGTACCTTGGTGTCGATTTCGTCCTTCGCTTTGGACTGGCCTCCGATTTATTCACAGATTTGTCTTTAAATACCAGATATGTCAACGAACTTGCTTCTATACCCGATAGGCATGAACTGACGCCCAACCAACGGCAACGCCTGGAAGCATCCATCGCTGCTTTTCCATCTTACGCTACCCAAGGCCTTGGCCGCACCACGCTAGTCTCATACGTCATCGACGTTGGCAATAGTAAGCCCATTAAGCAGACACACTATGCGATCTCACCGGCCATGGAGAAGTCGATGTTTGCGGAGCTGGATAGGATGCTCTAGTTGGGGGTTACAGAGGAGTCCCAAAGTGCCTGGTCCTCACCGGTAACCTTGGTGGTAAAGCCAGGTAAAGTCCGTGTTTGTCTAGATGCCCGTAAGGTAAACGCGGTGACCATCAAGGACGCTTACCCTCTTCCGCTCATCGATGGAATATTAGGGAGACTGCCGAAAGCCAATTATATTACCAGTCTCGACCTAAAAGACGCCTTCTGGCAAATTCCACTCGATGAGGGGTCGAGGGATAAGACCGCCTTCACAGTGCCTGGGCGACCATTATATCAGTTCGTCACAGTGCTCTTTGGCCTGTGTAACGCGCTGCAAACGATGACCCGGCTGATGGACAAAGTCATCCCACCTCATCTGAAACACCAAGTGTTCATGTACCTGGATGATCTTTTACTCATCACGGAAACGTTCGACCAATACCTCTTACTCCTGCAAGAAGTAGCCCTGCACATCAGTTAGGCGGGACTCACCATCAACGTACAAAAAGTAAGTTTGTCATGAACGAAGTCCGATACCTAGGACATGTCATCGGACATGGCACTATCAAAACGGATCCAGACAAAACTCGTGCGATTGATGAGTTCCCTTTACCAAAAACAGTCAAGCAGCTACGACGTTTCCTTGGTGTGTGCGGTTGGTACCGAAGGTTTGTTCGGAATGATGCAACAGTTTCAGCGCCCCTGTCAGACATGCTGCGAAAAGGGAAGTTCATTTGGACCGAGCTCAGCCGAAAGGCATTTGAAGAGCTAAAACAAGCCCTAACATCAGCTCCGGTCTTGCACAGCCCCGACTTTACGAAGCCCTTCTCCATTCATTGTGGCGCAAGTCAACATGGAGTTGGAGCCGTGCTGGTGCAATTGACCGATGAGGGAGAAGAAGCTCCCATCGCCTTCATGTCCAATAAGCTGAACTCGGCCCAAAGGAACTATACTGTGTCCGAGCAGGAATGTTTGGCAGCGGTGATGGCTGTGAAGAAATTCCGAGCCTATATCGAAGGCCACCAGTTCGAGATCATCACGGACCACGCTTCGCTACAATGGTTGATGAACCAAGCAGACTTACATGGACGCCTAGCCAGATGGGCTCTTAAACTGCAAGGGTTCAAGTTTTCTATCAAACATCGGAAAGGGACCCAGAACATCGTACCCGACACTCTCTCGCGAATGTTCTCCCCAGAGGGAGCCGAATTGACAATAAATGACGAGGACCCCATCGAGATAGATTTGGACAGCCCCTATTTCGAATCAGACAGCTACAAAGAGTTGAGGTAAACCATCGTGGCCCAACAATCACAGCTGCCTGATTTGAAAGTGATAGACGGCTACGTGTATAGACGAAATGAATACGCCACTGGTGATCCATGGCAGGAAGAAGAGTCCTGGAAACTCTGGGTACCGGAGGAAATGACACAACATCTGATCCTCCGCGCACATGACCATCCTTTAAGTGCCCACGGAGGTTACGGTCGGACGTTACGGCGTTACGACGTTACTTCTTTTGGCTTAAAATGGCATCCCAGGTCAAAGACTACGTGAGCGCTTGTGACACCTGTAAAGGCACTAAAGCGCCCACCCAGCCCCTTCGACCTCCTATGGGTCAACTCAACGTCCCAGAACGCGTATTCCAACGTCTATACATAGATCTACTCGGTCCATATCCTCGATCATCTATGGGACACATCGGAGCTATAGTTGTTCTAGACCAGCTCTCGAAATTCCCACTGGTGGAACCTATTCGTAAGTTCACGACTCCATCCATCGTGAAAGTCGGGTATTCCATGTGTTCGGGGTTCCAGAGAGTGTGTACTCGGACAACGGAGTACAGTTCAGGTCTCGGCAGTTTAAGAGCCTACTCGAACAGTATGGCGTCGAACACCAACTGACGCCCATATACTCTCCTCAGTCTAACGCCTCTGAACGGTTGAATCGCACACTGTTAGCCGCGATCCGTTCTTACGTTCACCCATCTCAGAAAGATTGGGACCGCAGATTGTCCGCCATCACATGCGCTCTGCGATCATCTTATCATTCCGTCACCGGTGTCGCACCTTACTTTGCCGCCTTCGGACAGCACATGATTTGCCATGGTAAATCATACCGGCTGTTACGGCAATTAAAGTGTTTGCAAGACCCCGTCGTTGCGCTGGAGCCCCACGAGCGTTTAGGAGACCTCCGCCAACAAATCGGACGGAAGATTATGGCCGCGGGACGTGCAAATGAGGCGCAGTACAACCTCAGGTCACGACCTTCCAATTTTAAAGAAGGAGATTAGGCTTTCCGGCGCAATTTCCGCCAAGCTGACGCCGCTGGGCATTGCAATGCCAAGCTGGACCGGCGCTTCTTGAAAAGACGTATACAGAAGGTAGTAGGACCCAATCGTTATCTGATAACGGACCCATCGGGAAAAGAAGTTGGGATATACCACGCAAAAGACCTGCGCCGATAGATACTTAGCCACGTCTGTTCTGTCCGTCCGCACACAGTTTCAAGCACGCGCAAGGTTTATATACTTACGGCAAAACACAAACCTACGTATCAGTCTGTCCGTCTGTCAATTGTGTTTTCTTTTATTAATTGTCACTCCATATTCCGACGCCAAAGACAACCCATGCTATAATGAAAGATCCTTCAGCTCCTTTTTCGCAATCCTCGTCGCCTTGGGATCGCGAGAAAATTAGCTGCCCTGTAGTAATAGAGCAGTTACCCTATTAAACTGCTCTAAAAATTTCCTATCTCCTTCATCCCTACAGCATGGTAATCAGTAGACATTAATGATTATGCAGTTTAGAATCTTTTTAAATATCCAATGTCTTCTTTAAAATAATCAATAACTAACAAACACCTTGCATATCAATTTTGTTTCAAATCAACGTGATATTCCAAAAAAAAAAAAAAATTTAAACTTAATTTAAAATGCTATTAATTAATATACGTGAGACATAAAAACATTAATATAAATTCAATTTTACAACAACCAAAAATGTGGCTATAAATAAAAATGCTCGATCCGAATTCGGCGCGGGCAAAGGGTTAAAGAAAATTCATGCATACTATAGACCAGATCTACTAATTCACTACACAACCAGCAAATCATTTCCATCTAGAAAATCCTACTATGACTTGAAAGTAATTAAAACAGACATTTTCTCACTCAGCTCGTCGTAATCCTAGACATACAAAATATACATTTACACTCATAGAATTGTTAGTAACAAATCTTATCAGTGAACAATCTACTCAACGCAACTTCGTATTCCATACATCCCATCAGTGGATGCACATTTACATTCAGGCGCGTCGCACAAATCATGTACGCTCAAAACATGAAACCACAGCAACAATTCCAAAAACCTGATTTGCACTTACACCACAATAGGATAAGCGAATTAAGAGGGAATTGCAAAGCGTGAGTGCTCGAGATAGGGAGTCTGGTGAGGGAGTTGGCCGTGGCGGGCGTAGACACTCTGTCGTTATTCCGGACGCCTTTAAATGTTCAGCGGTAATTCTACACAAAATGTTAATTCGTACACCGGAATATGTTTCAATTCTAAGATTTAAAAAGTACATAAGCGGCGCAAAGTAATATGACCTATAGTTCGCGCATGAAAAAATTGAATCGTTTGCGATTGTGCTTTGTTTTGCTGAAAGGACAAATATTCATTGCATGCAGAATTGGAAGTGAAATTTTCAGATTAAAACTCAATTAGTGTACAGTGCTCGGCAATTGATGCTGTAAGTTTTTGTCATTTTTCCGTGTCCAGATTTGCCCTTAGTGCTTCCCCCTGAGCGAGATCCGATCCATTCAGGAGCGCTTAACGGAACACCTGTACTGCTGATTGTTGGAACTACACAGATCTCGAAGTCACCATATACTTCGAGGACAGAACAGACAAAACAAGTGCAGAGAACGGTGAAAAGGTTCTAGATACATTTCATAAAGTAAAGAGCGAATCACAGTTACATTTCAACGCATGTACACTTCATCAAGGTTGTCAATGAAGTATAGATATTCATGGTTTGGTTTTGGTGTTAGCCTATGGAACAAAACATACACCTGGATTGTGTATTGGTATTTTCGAAGCGGTTTTCAATTTAGCCAAAGATGATTTTGGAACGGAACAATTGGAAAGTTAAAAACATGAACATAAGCTTGTCTTGAGAAGCATATGAACTGCAACCGAAAGAAGTGTTTTTCTGACCCGGGTCACAATTGGTGACGGAATTTTGTAAATACAAATATAAGTATAATTATGCTAGCGTAGTTTGATTCAAAACTGTCTGTCATTGATGATAAGAGAATTAAACCATAATTTTGAACTGAAATCATACGATGTATGGCGGGTGACTCACTAATACAGGAAGGTGATTTGAATTCCATCAAGTACGAACAGTGCAGTGGACGGAATAAATAAAACTACATACTTTATACAAGAAGTTTGTAAAATTTTGTTGCTGTACCTATACTACCAGGAATTCGTTTATGAACGAAGCTTTTGTTGAAGCTCGAATTGCAAGGTCAACGCGACAGCTGCTACCCGGCGGGGTCATATTGGAAGTGAATGGAATTAGCCTCACAGGACTCACGAATTATGTTAGTGTCGCCAGAGAAGAATTGATACGAATGCTAGCAGAAGATGAACGGGGAGATGCAGCTTTACTTGTCTTCGCAAACAAACAAAATTTGGCAAATGCAATGAATGCAGCAGAAGTAAACGACAGGCTAGGTTTGCACTCGCTACGAAATCGCAACTCGCATATACCAGTGACATACGCAACAAGTGGTGAAGGTTTATATGAAGGTCTCGACTATTGGTCCAATCAACTACAATAAAAAAATGTCTGTCGCTCAATATTTAAAGATTTAATTTAAACATAATTTAAATATAACACAAAAAAATATTAAAAATTAAATAGCAAAATAAAAAGGAACAATAATTAAAGTAGTAGTCTAAAAGAATGAATCTCAGATGAATTTGTTTTTGACAGAATCGATTGTCGTCCACCAACACATCGTTCTCGAACGCTCGACGGACCATGTGGGTAAGTACCCTTTTAAGTTCATTTCTTTTCTTTAGATATGTTCTTTTTATAAATTTGTTTTATTCTATATTGGTTGCATGCTAATAGCAATTACAGCTACAAATAATTTATTTAATTTTCATGGTCAATTTTAGCTAGAAGTGCTATTATTATTAATGTTAACTTTTCTTTAAATCACACATACAAATCTGTTCAATTTCCATTCGGTCATTTTGTTTAGTTGCCAAGAATTAATTAATCAGCATAATAAAATGAATTGTTAGAGTACACCCCTCGGTCTTTCCTTTCCTTCCCCTCTGACCGGGTATAGGACCCGGTACGATGGTAGGCTCTCCACGCCAGAAATGAGCCAGCCATCGGGCACCAACTAACCTCCTTTTGTTTCAGGTGACTTCGCAGGTTGAGTGGCCCGAGCAAGGTGCCTCTTTATGGCATAGGGTTATGTAATCGAATTGCATAATTCTATGGCATAAATTGGTCACCGGGGTTCTTCTCCTCTGATGGGAAGGCTCATGCAAGTTAAGTTGTATGAGTTTTCCACTCAGAAGAGAAATACCTGGCCACTGCAACATTTATGGATTTTGATCCGGTTGGGCGGGTGCGCGGGGGCTCCATCACCACCCGGTTGCCCCTCGCTTATTTGTGGGCCATGAGCCTCTTCGGGTAAAGACGAAGTTACCCTAAGTCCGCCCATTTTTACTTGTTTCACTAGTCTCTCTCTCTCTCGCTCTCTCTCTCTCTCTCTCTCTCTCTCTCTCTATATATATATATATATATATATATATATATATATGAATCTATATATATATATATATATATATATATGAATCTATATATATATATATATATATATATATATATATATATATATATATCCTTATATCTTTATCTATATCTATATATATACATATATA
>OZ017742.1:195279555-195287055 GCA_963969285.1 Odontomyia ornata | reverse complement strand
TCCATTTTGCTTGAATGAAATGTAATTTTCGAACACCAGATACTGCCATTGAACCCGTCACAATATTAAACTTCCATCGCCACGTTTTACAATTCCTTTGATGTTTTTAAATTCTAGCTCTTTGTTTTTTTTCCCTCCACACAAAATCTATTCCATTTGATCCAGAAAAGTTAATTTTTATTTCATCCACGAATATAACATTTTTTCAATATGATAAGGGCTTGTTTGCTTTGTTTTTGCCAAAACTATACCTTGCTCTAATATTTTCTCTTTGACAACGGACTGTACCCATCAGGTCGCCAAGTCCGGACACACTTAGTCTACTCCGAGATGGCTGCTGGCGGGCTAGCTAGTTCGAGGAGGAATATCGGTCGCAGGTCTTCCGCGAGCAGACTAAGTCCGAAATATAAAAATCAGCCACCGATTCAAATGTCCGATTTAAAACGTGTCGAACAACTTCTACCGACTCTAATTCAACTTACTTTACTTTCATCCCTTTTCCTCTCGATTCGAGGAAAAGAACCACTCAAAACTGTTAACCAAAAATACGCACTTCCCAATATTCACTGACCCGGTACCCGAAATAATGTACTCGGATCCAAAGCTGAAACAATCTACTCTTACCAAAAACGCAAAACTCAAAAATGGCTGCGCGTAGCGATCGCAACACGAAACCGACCATTCGCGCATTACCGAAACCCTACCTCCTCGGCGGCACACTTACCTTTCGCCTGAATCTCCTTCTGAAAAAGAACGAGCACATACTGGAAAGGAAAGACATTTGTGTTAGTTAGCAATTCATGTTATATTTACGTTGATTTATACTGATTTTATATAAAATCAATTGAAAATTTAGGGAAAATAATTATATTAAAATATAAAAGTATAAAAGATTCTTTCTCATTTAATTTTACTACTTTTCATTCACTTGCATATTATTAACTATAAATTTACTTTCTCTTCGATGAAATTTGTATTGTTTTTGTGTTGTAGGTTTCAAATTGAATTGTATTGCATTTTATTTATCATATTAGTATGAAAGTCGCTTACTTGGAAATTAAAAATTAGTATGAAATTTTAGAAAAAAAAAAGAAATTAGAATAAATTCTTACGCTTGAGAAAGAAATTACGCAGTTTACAATTCGAGGGATCAGTATGAAGAACTTAATTCGATATTGTACCTGTATTGATTGATTTAATTTATTTATATATGCGAGAAGACACTCACGCACTGTACTCTAAAAATCACTGAGCTTGTTTTTCCTATCGCACTTGCACAATCATTACAATGCAATTTGTTTTTAATCGTCGTTTTTGTTTTCTTCGGTGTTCCGAAGACGCACATTGTACAGGACACAATCATTAATAAATATACACTTCCTTATATTGTAGATAATTTATAGCGTATATATAGAGACAAGGTTAGCATGCAACATTTAATATAGAATTTGAACATTATAAAAATGTTATTTTACATCAATTTTTGTTTCTTTTGTTTTGGCTTTCACTAGAGGTTTATATTACAATCTTTCTTGGATATTGTTTGTAGTTTAGTTCGCGTTCTTTTTCTTGTTGTTTCACGAGTAAAATCATTTTTGTTTTAATCATTATTCATAACTGATCATTTACTACATTACAGAATACTTCCCTTTGCATCATTATTTCGCTCTTATCACCAATTCCGTACATTTCGATTCCTTTTAGACTATGAGCCCCGCGATAACCGTCCATTCAATCTCATAAGAATTTATGACAACTCCAATCATGTACTTTTTTCTTAAACAAACGAAAATGACTTTCCCTATTTTTTCATTCTCTCCCTAGTTAATATGAAAACCTACTTGAATCAGTTGAATGAGGGGTTCAATATTACTTCTAACATTTACTTTGTTTTCAAAAATAATCCAGTTGTATCTTTGCTTTAATTTATGGCTAGAATTCTGTAGACTTCTTTATAATTATCGTAATAATAATACATCTGTTTCTATTTTCTTTGTTTCCTTTAGAGAACCATTTAAAAAATTAGTTATCAATATTTAAATTATGTATTAATTAGTCTTTTTGTGAAAACTTGAGTGCTTAGTAAAAAATCTCTGTGTATGTAGCAGAGAACACATTTGATGATGAATTATTTTAATGAAGATGTTTTAGCGATTATTTTTCTTCATCGTCAAATAATCAGATATCGAGAATTTTTCAACATTAGTCCTTCAATATGCTCTCATTCGGCATGTACGTTTTGCTTTAAATACACTTCTTTAAGAGGAATCCCAACCTGAAGCCCTTTTCAACCTCTTCTGCAGTCTTGCGGTCGATAAATAAGCTCTGAATTATAGCGCTGAATATAAATTACTTACAATCGCATATCGCGTTGCAAAATCTCTAGAACAAATATGCGTAGGTTATATGATCACCGCATTTGCCACTCTTAATTACTTTGTCATTTTGCTTTACTTCGGGGCACAAACTCGCACAAACAAGATCAACTTGAAGTGATGGCTAAGTTGTATATTCTAGAACCAATTGATATGAGAATAAACTGCACTGTTACTTATATTTGCAAGCGACACAAAAACTCACTTGGATAGGAGAACACAAGTTTCTTGAATCCGGGGAAATAAGTTTCCAGCCGCTGTACAGTACGACCGTATCCGCAGTGTGCACTCAGTGGGTGGTCATGGGCCCGTCTGATAAGATCAATGGTCAATTCTTCGGGCAGCCATAGCTTCCACTGTTCCTCTTCTTGTATGGGGTCTTCGGATGCGTGTCCCATCCGCGTGTGTACAAATCCCTCCGTAATCCGCAGGTCTGGCAGCAGGCTCTGGATAGTCTGCATCTGCTAGGTGTAGCCTGCCGATTTGAAGGCGGAGTACCACATGTTGGCTTGCTTTCCGGTGTCGAATCATAAAGTCAAACGCCTGCAATTTCAAGGCCCATCTCGCCAAGCAGCCATGGAGGTCAGTTTGGCTCATCAGCCATTTCAGGGACGCATGATCCGTTACAATTTCAAAGGGATGTCCTTCGACATATGCGCGAAAACGCTTCATCGCCAATACCGCCGCCAAACATTCCTGCTCAGAGACAGTGTAGTTCCGCTGGGCTGGGTTTAGCTTGTGGGACATAAAGGCTATAGGCATTTCCTTGCCGTCTTCCGTAACCTGAACTAAGACTGCTCCCACTCCATGTTGACTCGAATACCAATGTATTGAGCATGGTTTATTGAAGTCTGGGCTATGTAGAAAGGGAGCTATTGACAGGCTCTTCTTTAGCTCTTCAAAGGCCGGCAAGCCGAGCTCTTCCCATATGAAATTTCGTCCGTCAAGGATGTGCTGATGGTCGCATAGTCAGGTACGAATCGTTGGTACCAACAGCATAAACCTAGGAATCGGCGTATCTGCTTGGTGGTCTTAGGCAGAGGAAAGGCGTCGATCACCTTCGTCTTATCCGGGTCGGTTTTGATGTTACCGTGGCCAATGATGTGACCCAAATACTTAACCTCCGTCATTACAAACTAGCTCTTCTGGATGTTGATGATTAACCCTGTCTTCCGGATATGCAAAGCCACTTCTTGAAGCAGCACGATATGTTCGTCTAGGGTCTCGGTTATTAGTAATAAGGCATCCAGTTATACGAAGACTAAGTGTCGTAGGTACGGTGGTATTACTTTATCCATAAGGCGCGTCATTGTCTGTGGGGCATTACACAGTCAAAAAGGCATGGTCACAAATTTGTACAATGGGCAACCTGGGACTGTGAAGGCTACCTTCTCCTTTGAATAAAGATCTTAGTGGATCTGCCAGAAAGCGTCTTTGAGATCTAAGCTAATAATAAAGTGGGCTTGAGGTAATCGACTTAAAATATCCTCGATCAATGGTAGGGGATATGCGTCTTTAACAGTGACGGCATTTAAGCGCCTGGCATCTAAGCATAGTCGGACTTTGTTAGGCTAAACCACTAAGGTGACTGGCGAAGCACATGCACTTTGCGATTCTTCAATCACGCCAAGTGCCAACATCCAATCGACTTCGGCGTATAGTGACTTTTCATTCGCCGGAGATATGACAAAATGTCTCTGCTTGATGTGTTTAGCATCCCCCACATTTATCGTGTGGGACATTAAAGTTATCCGGTCGAGACCTTCCTTCTCATGTGAAGGAAAAACCGCTATAGCTGCGTTTAATTGTAGCTGTTGATTGACATCTAGTGCATGTCGAAGTGAGTGAGAAATTAGCGTCACATCATTGACAGTGACAACAGAGTCAAGTGTAGTACTGGAGAATAATGCTGAGGCCAAGTTAAATCGTCGGACAATATAGATTCTGTGTCAACTGGGGTATAATATAAAAATCCAGGGACTTGGCCCTACTATAGAGTGACGAGTTCCGTCCGCCGCGCTTAACCAGATAGTATCATAAAGTGCTGGATTTGATCCGCATGGTTTGTCAAGGCTTCTCTTACAAAATCGGATGTTTTGCAGCTGACGCTTGCTCCAGTGTCGATTAAACCTACCATCCGATTTTGCCAGATATGTACTGATGCGTATGGATGAACGTCGTCCTTCAATAATTCATCATCTAGCTTGATCACACGCAACATCTTCCTCGACAGCCTCACCTTTATCCAGAAGCTCCGCAGCCGACGCATGGCTCGCTTCCTTGTCGGAGAAGTGGTAGGAGAAATCTCCTCATTGAAGATGCGTCGACGAGTAGCTAGATACTCCCGCAGTCTATCATGAAAGAGCTTAACATGCCAAGGGTTACTCGATTCATAACCATTCCTTTAGGGTCCGGCTCGGTAGCACGTGACGTTGGCTGTGGAACTTGGGAAGAACTGTGTTTGGCGGTGCGAATCAGTAAGATTCCAAGTGTCCGTGGTTAGGTTGTCCGTTGCAACGGGTTCAGTTTCTTTTTGGTCAGGCTCTAGGAGTGCCGACGGGTGTTTGCTGCACTCGTTGGCTGGACATGCGGAAAACTGATGTCCCGGTTGTCGGCAGTTCCAAGAGACAGTGGGGCTTGCAACTAACTCTATGAAAGGTCGGTCAGTTACTCGTTTCGACTCGCGGTCCAGAGCGGCTCCAGTCATTGGGACATGAGTTGGCTCAGTGTCTACGTGACCAGCTGCTACCAATTCTGGAATATGACGGCTTCGCTGACTCGGTCCCGTCAAGCAAGGTTGTTGAAGAAAGGTTCAACGGCGTCCATTTAACCGTTCTTGCCTGTGGGCATGCAGGCGTAAGGCTTGCACGGTGAATATTGGCACATGAAGAAGGCTGTTTTGAAGCTCCCACCGCAAGTTCTCCCTGATGGTTTCCATCAGTTCTTCTTCGGCCATAGGTATTCGTAGCCAGTAGAACCTTTCCCGCAATTTTGCTAAGGTCTTGTTAACACCAAGGTGGCCTCCCGAGGATCCTTCATGCATTTCCTTAACCACATCGTGGATTCGGCTTTTGGGTAGTATAGTTTGCATCCTATAGGAGCTGCCATCCACCGTTTCCCATTTCCGCTTGAGTATGCCACCCTCTACCTGAAGGGAGTTCCATTGCGCCCAATAGCTTTTCAGGGTTGCGCCATGCATTGAAACGTCTTTCCACTCAGGTCGCCCAGTCGTCTCCTTCCATACGAGCAATGGTCCGATGTCTTCATCGGCTAGCTGGGCATTTCGAATTTGGCCGTTATCAGTCGCAGATCAACGGGCGGTTCCTTTTCCTCAATCCGTCGGCAATGCTTGCAGTTAGCTGGACATGGGCGACGAGATAGGGCGTCAGCATTTCCATGAACTCCGCCCTTTCGATGAACAATTTCGTAGTCGTATGACTGCAATCTTTCGATCCATCTCGCAACTTGTCCCTCGGGGTTTTTGAAGTTAAGTAGCCATCTCAACGATGCATGGTCCGTTCGAAGAACAAATTTCTGGCCATATAGGTACTTGCGGAACTGCTTGGTGGCCTCTATTATAGCCAATAGCTCCTTCCTGGTCACACAGTAGTTCCTCTCACTTTTTGAAAGAACTCGACTGTAATAAGAGAGGACTCTTTCTTCGCCATTGATCTGCTGGGAGAGTACAGCTCCAATACCGCCGTTGCTTGCATCGGTGTCAACTACAAACATTTTTCCGGGTTTCGGATACGCCAGTACGGGTGATTCACATAGCTTTTCCTTCAGGGTCTCAAAGGCTGTCTGGCATTGTTCATTCCAGACATACGGACGATTTTTTTCGGTTAGCTGATGGAGACACTTAGCTATCTTGGCAAAGTCTTTGACGAATCTTCGATAGTAGGTTGCCAGACCCAGGAAACTTCGTAGTTGGCGCTTGTTGTTTGGTGTTGGCCAGCTTTTCACGGCTTCAATTTTCTCAGGGTCTGTTTTGACCCCTTCTGCTGATACGACATGTCCCAGGTATTTTACTTCAGCTGCGAAAAGGGTACACTTGTCGGGACTAAGTTTCAAATTTGCCAGTCGCAGTCGGGAGAAAACCTCTTCTAAGTTCCGCACATGCTCTTCGAACGTTCTCCCGATGACGATGATGTCATCTAGGTACACCAAGCAGGTTTTCCAGGTTAGACCACGTAGCACGTATTCCATCAAGCGTTCGAAAGTGGCTGGAGCATTGCAAAGCCCAAACGGCATCACCACAAATTGCCACAATCCGGTTCCAACTGAAAATGCGGTCTTCTCTCGGTCCTTCTTGTCAATTTCTACCTGCCAGTAGCCACTCTTGAGATTGAGTGTAGAAAACCATTTTGCGTCGATGCGTGGGAGCGGGTAACTATCTTTCTTAGTGACGTCGTTAAGCTGCCTATAGTCGACACAAAAGCGAGTGCTACCATCCTTTTTCTTTACTAGAACTACAGGCGCGGCCCATGGACTTACAGAAGGTTCAATAATGCCTTGTTTTTCCATGTCCGAGATCAGCGCGCTCACTTCTCCTTGTTTGGCTATAGGGAGACGTCTTGGTGCTTGTCGAATCGGCTTGGCTCCCTGTGTATCTATGACGTGAGTTACCAAACTCTTTCGGCCTTGGTCATCCGGGCTTGTTGAGAAGATGTCACTGTACTTGGTGACCAGATCAGAGGCTCGTTTGAATAGCTGCACCGGCAATTTGACTTGCTTCAATATTGCAGACGTGGATTCCCGGGCTTTGTCTGTGTCTTGCCTCCTTTTCCAATGATGGTTGTGAGTAGCTTCCAAAGAGGTGATGGTGGAAACAAGCTGGCAGCTGCCGATGACTTCTCCCGCTTTGATGCTCGTGGTTGAGTCTGCGGTGTTAAGGACTCTAACCGGCACATATCCGTTCCTTAAAGATCTTACAAGGCTTCGTCCTACAATCAAACTGCGCAATGCGGATGTCTTCGTTGGCTCTATCAGATAAGATCGGTGGTCTCCAGAATCACCATCAAGCTTGGCCCATACAATGCTTTCGGAAGAATTCGGTACATCAGTGTCAGTACATACCACCACATTCATCTTGGGGATTTGGACGTTGGGATCCTCCATCAGTACT
>OZ017742.1:195272055-195274555 GCA_963969285.1 Odontomyia ornata | reverse complement strand
TTGGGAATGGGGTAGACCTCGGGCCACTTGCTGAAATAATCAGCTACAACCAGCGTGTATCGATTTCCCCATTCAGATTCAGGAAAGGGTCCAGCGATGTCAACAGCAATCCTTTCGAATGGCACGCCTACGTTATAGGTTTGCATTTGTCCTCTCAGTCGTCGCTTTGGGCCTTTGACGGAAGCGCAAATTGTGCATCTGCGACACCAGTCCTCTACGTCTTCTCGAGCGTGGAGCCAGTAGAATCTTTCCCGCAATTTCGCTAAGGTTTTGTTAACACCAAGATGGCCTCCCGAGGATCCTTCATGCATTTCCTTAACCACATCGTGGATTCGGCTTTTGGGTAGTATAGTTTGCATCCTATAGGAGCTGCCATCCGCCGTTTCCCATTTCCGCTTGAGTACACCACCCTCCACCTGAAGGGAGTTCCATTGTGCCCAATAGCTTTTCAGGGTTGCGCCATGCGTTGAAACGTCCTTCCACTCAGGTCGCCCAGTCGTCTCCTTCCATACGAGCAGTGGTCCGATGTCTTCATCGGCTAGCTGGGCATTTCGAATCTCCTCCGATGACGAACCTTCATCGAATTCTGCCGTTATCACTCGCAGATCAACGGGCGGTTCCTTCTCCTCAATCCGTCGGCAATGCTTGCAGTTAGCTGGACATGGGCGACGAGATAGGGCGTCAGCATTTCCATGAACTCCGCCCTTTCGATGAACAATTTCGTAGTCGTATGACTGCAATCTTTCGATCCATCTCGCAACTTGTCCCTCGGGGTTTTTGAAGTTAAGTAGCCATCTCAATGATGCATGGTCCGTTCGAAGAACAAATTTCTGGCCATATAGGTACTTGTGGAACTGCTTGGTGGCCTCTATTATAGCCAATAGCTCCTTCCTGGTCACACAGTAGTTCCTCTCACTTTTTGAAAGAACTCGACTGTAATACGAGAGGACTCTTTCTTCGCCATTGATCTGCTGGGAGAGTACAGCTCCAATACCGCCGTTGCTTGCATCGGTGTCAACCACAAACATTTTTCCGGGTTTCGGATACGCCAGTACGGGTGATTCACATAGCTTTTCTTTCAGGGTCTCGAAAGCTGTCTGGCATTGTTCATTCCAGACATACGGACGATTTTTCTCGGTTAGCTGATGAAGACACTTAGCTATTTTGGCAAAGTCTTTGACGAATCTTCGATAGTAGGTTGCCAGGCCCAGGAAACTTCGTAGTTGGCGCTTGTTGTTTGGTGTTGGCCAGCTTTTCACGGCTTCAATTTTCTCAGGGTCTGTTTTGACCCCTTCAGCTGATACGACATGTCCCAGGTATTTTACTTCCGCTGCGAAAAGGGTACACTTGTCGGGACTAAGTTTCAAATTTGCCAGTCGCAGTCGGGAAAAAACCTCTTCTAAGTTCCGCACATGCTCTTCGAACGTTCTCCCGATGACGATGATGTCATCTAGGTACACCAAGCAGGTTTTCCAGGTTAGACCACGTAGCACGTATTCCATCAAGCGTTCGAAAGTGGCTGGAGCATTGCAAAGCCCAAACGGCATCACGACAAATTGCCACAATCCGGTCCCAACTGAAAATGCGGTCTTCTCTCGGTCCTTCTTGTCAATTTCTACCTGCCAGTAGCCACTCTTGAGATCGAGTGTAGAAAACCATTTTGCGTCGGCTAAAGTGTCCATGATGTCATCGATGCGTGGGAGCGGGTAACTATCTTTCTTAGTGACGTCGTTAAGCTGCCTATAGTCGACACAAAAACGAGTGCTACCATCCTTTTTCTTTACTAGAACTACAGGCGCGGCCCATGGACTTACAGAAGGTTCGATAATGCCTTGTTTTTCCATGTCCGAGATCAGCGCGCTCACTTCTCCTTGTTTGGCTATAGGGAGACGTCTTGGTGCTTGTCGAATCGGCTTGGCTCCCTGTGTGTCTATGACGTGAGTTACCAAACTCGTTCGGCCTTGGTCATCCGGGCTTGTTGAGAAGATGTCACTGTACTTGGTGACCAGATCAGAGGCTCGTTTGAATAGCTGCACCGGCAATTTGACTTGCTTCAATATTGCAGACGTGGATTCCCTGGCTTTTTCTGTGTCTTGCCTCCTTTTCCAATGATGGTTGTGAGTAGCTTCCAAAGAGGTGATGGTGGAAACAGGCTGGCAGCTGCCGATGACTTCTCCCGCTTTGATGCTCGTGGTTGAGTCTGCGGTGTTAAGGACTCTAACCGGCACATATCCGTTCCTTAAAGATCTTACAAGGCTTCGTCCTACAATCAAACTGCGCAATGCGGATGTCTTCGTTGGCTCTATCAGATAAGATCGGTGGTCTCCAGAATCACCATCAAGCTTGGCCCATACAATGCTTTCGGAAGAATTCGGTACATCAGTGTCAGTACATACCACTACATTCATCTTGGGGATTTGGACGCTGGGATCCTCCATCAGTACTTCGACATTCTGCCATTTCAAGACACGTTTTCCCAAGTCCAACGTGATTCCATGTG
>OZ017742.1:195147055-195267055 GCA_963969285.1 Odontomyia ornata | reverse complement strand
ACAAGGTCTCGCAGGATTCACAACCTACGATACTATGGCAGTGTAATTTGTAAACACAGGATCAATACAAACCATGGCAATTGGAAGAATTATCATTAATGGATTGTTCCGCAAGATGCAAAGAATAACTATATTTGAATTATTCGTCACTCATGTACGGTTAAATAAGTATAGTTTTGCTCAATATAGCGAACTTTAGAAATTTTAAGAGCATAGTTTACACACGCACAGACACACACACATATATATATATATATATATATATATATATATATATATATATATATATATATATATATATATTTATATATATACATATATATATATATATATATATATATATATATATATATATATATATATATATATATTTATATATATATATATTTATATATATATATATATATATATATATATATATATATATATATATATATATATATATATATATATATATATATCTATATATATATCTATATATATATATATTCATATAAAATAAATTGAGTAAAATCTTGTGCTTATTGTATTTATACTCGTATTGAGTAATCGTTAGAAGCCATAAATTTTGTATTGTATTTGCTTTTAATCAATTTTGTGAATTTCCTTCAAATACACATATAAGATATATTTGATGCTTGTTTATAAATTCATGTTTAAAACGAAGTTGCTTTTGGAAGCACAAAATGAAGGTTGATATCTAGGCTTAATTTAACGTAAATGAAGTGAGTGAAACAAATTTTTGTTGTGAGTAATTGTAATTTATCCGCTTGATAAATCAAATTCATTATTATATAACTTAAAATCTATTTTGGCAATTTTCACACTAGTTTTATATAAATTTATAACATATAATAATTATGTTTTACATTTATTCAGTGACTATTGAACATTTAAACCAAAAGCCTCGAATCCGTATCATCTAAGATTGGTTTTATACTGAAAACACTTTTCATATCAATTTGGTCCACTGAATCGACTTCAGTTGCATTTTTTTCTGTTAGTTTAAAAAAGTTACTACATATTACCTTCATTGATTAAAAGAGTTCTAGTGTTACCAAAATCATATTATGAGTTCTATAACGATATGATTAATAAACATGCAAGTAATCGTTTTACTATAATTGTAAGAAATATATTCAGTTTGTGTGTTAAAAGACTTCGACTAAGTTAAATAATTCAAAATGATTGTTTTATATAACAATTTAGTTTCCCTATGAGGATTCTGTATTTCTTTTGGCTATATAATAAATCTAAAATTTTAATTTTTACTTGTCCCTATATCAGTTGTTTTAGGCTAGGGAATAGGGAATTGCACTTATCAATCTGTTTACATCCGAAACTTTGCTGAGGAAGCATGGTATCAAACCAAATTATCGGTATCTTAGTTATCTAGTCTCTTAAATCGGTCGTTCTATACCCAGAATAGCATTTTAAGTTCGCATTAATTTTCTTGACCTTCCAATGAAGAAATACTTGCTACTTGATTTCACTTCCCAGAGATTACTCTTTTCCAATTGCCTTATCCGTCGAATTTGCAATGAAAATCTGTGCATGGCCAACACATGAAATATCATCACTTTCAATAATTAGATAATGATTCCAAAGCAAATAGAATAGACTATTCTCATATTTTATATATATATATATATATATATATATATATATATATATATATATATATATATATATATATATATATATATATCCGTCGATGTAATTTCTGAACAATTAAAAAAAAATTTTCAACAAAATTAAATGGATACATATGAATTAAAAATAGTTACATGTGAACTTGCATTTGAATTGATAATGCAATTAATGGCAGAAATTCGTAGTAGATATGACACTTTCCTTGCATGCTTCATGAATATTGATAATTTAAAGAAGAGCTAGGAAACTATACCTATATAACCCCCGTATTCATATCACCGTCATAAATAATATTGAGTGCAAATCAATATGTTAATATAAAGTTATATATAATCTTAAAATTAAGTATCGAGGTTTGGCGAATTCAGTGCATGAAACATAAATATTCAATTAAACATAATGTATAACATGAGAGCCAACTACATGATGATATGAATACAATTTGTCTATTTGAATTGCTAATAATTTTACTAATGAAATAAAATAAAACAATAAATATCTCAAAATAGAATGTTATCAATTGATATTATATTAGTGAACAAAACCTTCTCGAGTTGATGTTTGGAGAAAAAATCTCGTAGAATCTCAAGTTCATCTACAAATAATTTAAGTTTTTATTTTATAGTGTGTCGTCCAACTAAGCTGATTTTACTAATGCATTCATAATTTAAGATTGAATCAAATAAAATACTTTGAACTAATTTCGTCTTACTGATTCTTCCTAATTACGCTAAAATTGTAACGCACAAATAAAGTTATTTTATTCGCTTCTGCTGGGCGCAAACACTCGCCAGTTTAGGCTACCGTTGTTAACAAAGGTAGTACTTTGAACATGTGATTATGTAGTAATCGAGCAGCCGCCTAGGCAAACTGCTCGAAAAACATTATACATGATCCAATTTTAATTGTAAATTTAAAAATAAAAATATTTGCAACGCCATTTATCAACATAAATTGCGGCATGAGAGGGCTCGCCAAGAAACTACAGTTGCAACACGAGAGGGAAACATCTGGTTATCGCGAGACGTTTCGGAAGTGGCGAATTTTCGGTGCCGGCGTTACAGTTGATTTGCATACGGGAAATTCTCCTCGGTAATACAAAGTGAGAATTTAATTGTTTTCAAAGAAAGTGATCTAACATTGGGTTAATATTCTCAGTGAAATCAATACTCGAAAACGTTACGAATATAACTTACATGTGTCGTAACTTTTTGTTTTCATGCTGAAAGCGGAACGGTCGGGTTTGTCGGTTCGTTCGTTCCGCTACTAAAAACAGAATTTAAATAATAAAATCAATCAATCACCTTCCAAATAAATCTTTTTCTTTAATGGGATGAACGGTGGTGTGCATAAAATAGTGAACGGTAAAAAATGAGTTATGGTCAACAATTTACGCTTTTTCACGTCTTTGTACAATTTCCCATGTACTCAGTGTGTGTATCTGCGAGAAAGTGACAAAACGCTGAAATTGAATTCGGAATCGTCAAGGTGTCAGCGGGAATGATTTCTTGTTGTGCACACGATAACATGTAGAGTGGCTGTGTACCAGATTTTTGAGGAGAATTAGTAAATTTGTGGAGTTTGGAGTGGAAAAGGTGGTAACAATACGTTTTTCTTTCTTGTTTTTCCTTGCTACCCTTCCAAGTCATTCCCGACGACGACGAGAAAAAGAGGGCAAAGTTTGTGCGCAATAGTCGCATCGAGGCGTTCCTGGTAGGGCGGTGGCCGCCAGCCCGTATTCCGTGAGGAAAATATACCGTTATCATGTGAATTAAGTTGCGGGCGATGTACAGAGGAAAAATCTGAAGTTTTTTTTACAATGTTCTGAGTGCAACAGCCATTAGGGCAGCAGTCGCGCCAGCAAAGTGTTGGGCGGAGTGGAGAAAATCCTAGTCTGGGTTTCCGCTGAGTGAATAGTAAAGAGTTGTCAACCCTAAAAATAACTGCAATAAAGGCTAATATAATTACTTACGGTGATCCAGTAAAAATAACGCTGCTACTTCGCTTAAAAGTGTGAACGAGCATAATTTTCAATTTAAAAATAAGATTCGGCTTAAAATTTACTAAAATAACATATTTACAGGCCTTACCTGCCCCAAAAACGAGCACTTGTAGAAGGAGGACTGGGTGAGCACCCTTTTTGATTTTTATTAATTAATTCGCAACAAGTTCTACAAGTTTTTAAAAATGAAAAATCCAAAAAATTAACTACAATAATTTCAACTAAAGAATTATTACCGACTAAAGTGGAGAGAAGAAATTAAATTTAAATTTAGAATGAAACAAAGTTGTGGTTTAAACATTATAAAAAAAAAATAGTTTTTCGCATCTAGATTAATAGAGAGAAATGGAAAAACGTAAATTTCAATTTAAAGCTACACGTCTGTTTAGATTTTGGTGCTACTGCTGGTTTCACTTGTTTTTTTTTATTATTGACTGTTCTTAATTTTTATACAAGATATTGAATACATGTCCATTTATCGATTCCAGTACCAATATGCTTTACACACTCTCAACCTCTTTATTGTTCTGCTCAATCTTATTTTCGCTTAAATTTTGCTTAACAAAACACATAAACTTTTAAGCATTTCAATTGGAAGAAGAAAATAAAATGAAAACACCAACAAAATGAGTTTACGTGAAAAGTTTTCAGACTAAATTAAAAGAAAAGAAAATACGTGGCAATACATTATATTATTACGTGTTAACTTGTTTCTAAGTGAAGTTGAAATTATTATAACTTTTTTTTTCTCTTATAATTCATTTTTAAAAATTACGAATCAATTTAAATTTAATAACAATACTCTCTTGTGAAATTGAACAGAAATAATAATGTTTGGACCCCCCACTTATGAGCCAGCCATCGGGTGAGCTTACCCCTTCTTTTTGCGTTATAAATGCTCTCGCAGGGTAGAAAGACCTTCTGCTTGCGCTCTTATTTATGTTATAGTGTTATTTGATTTCATCATATAAGACTATAACATAAATCTGAAACGTATATGTTTTTCATTTGAGGGAAAACTTCATGCGAATTATGTTCATTATGACCACGTCTACAATGGATCTTGATCCGAATGGTGGGGCACCGCTTCTGCTTGGATGCCCCACTCTCATTTGGGGGCCATAAGTATCGCAGGCAAAGACGAAATATTCTCAAGTCTCGTTCGTTTTCGCCAAGCCCAGTTAGTTGTTTGCTTTGGCAATCTATTTCTTTTAGTAGGTTACCTCGGCTTCGACACGTGTAGATCCGAATTATACAACTAGTAATTTGTGCATGCGAAATTTTTTTGTAGTGAGCCGTTGTGCTGGGGAAACGAACCCGCCCCACGACACCGTAATGCTAGCCTGCCAGCACATTCACGCGTCCTCAGACGAGACCAATTTCGGCGTGCACCAACATCTTCGCTCGCCGAGGCAGCAGACCATCGCTGTAGTTCTTTACGGACATTTATATCCACTCACTTCACTAGAAAATGGCGACCAACGCGGTGCCCGAAACGCCCTGCTGTATCAAGAGTCGAGAGCATGAGGCAGACCATCGTCTTTAGGTTACCCTACTAGATGTCCAAATTTTTAGCGAGTAGGTAACCACTAAAGGATTTTGCATTAATCGTGTTCAGCATCTTTAACAACTTCCGAACTTTGTGTTTGCACCTGATTTTGATCTATACATTGGTGGTTTACCGCCATTGTATGACTAGCAGGACCAATCGATACTAGAGTCCTTTCGTGTACTCGGAAGTGGTTACTTAACATAATTTTGCGACGGATTCTGATCTGCACCCCAAACCAAGTGGTACTTTAGTGTCTTCCAGTACATGGATTCTTTATTTCACATGATTGGCTGCTTAGCTAGTCCGTGACTATCCATGATAAGACACGCGTTGCTTGCGAGTCAGAATCAACCCTGGGCCGACAAACTGTACCTGTTTAAAGCAAGGGAACAAGAGAGCATTTCTGAACTCTGATATATACTGTGCCTCAAGAGAGTAGTATCTGTCACGTGTGGGAAGAGCTCATCATTGGTGTCCCTGGCTGCGATGGGGGAAAAATGAATGGAAAGACCGAATTTTTATGATGCATATACATTTACATTTTTTATAGCATAAATTTTTTTTTGTTTGAGAGTTGTAGATAGTTCGCCACTTTCGGCCTTTTTATGAGGATTTTAGGCTGTCAGTACTTAAGTTTAGCTCATAGCGCCATTTTTAGCATTTTGTTAATACAATGAACCTTCAAAATGCATGTCGGGTTCATCCACTGTATGATTGTTTGGTCGATGAAGTGAGAAGTATTGGTGTTGTTAGTTTTCTGAAGGAGTACATCAGGAGTGGTATAACTTTTGAAGATGGTTCACCAGACCAAATCTGCTGTGATTGTTACACTGAAGTGGAACGTATCTAATCCTTCATCCGTCGTTGCGAAGAAACCGAGTCAGCGCTAAAACGACTAGAATCGGCACGAGGAACTCAGGATCCAGCTATGAATCAGCCGACCATGATTCGGAGGGCAAATTACTTTTCGCCTTGGGACTCCTGGGATCTTCACCGTATCGGTTGAAGCTGACTCAAATCCCCAGCATCATAAAGGGCTGGAATCTCCATTTTAGCGGAGAACCAAACTCCATCAGCGTCGAGGTCTTTGTTGATCGGCTGGAGCCACTGATAGAATAGGTGCTGGCAGGAGATCACACGATGCTGGCCGGCTACTTGCCGAAGTTGATGAGAGGAGCAGCGCTCGAAACATACTGGCGAATACATGCCACCCCTCCATCCCATCGCTGGTCACGGCTGAAGCAGGTACTCCGTATGGAGTATTCCACAGTCAACATGGACGAGAGGATACTGGAAAACATTCACGCCAGATGGCAATGTCCAGGCGGACCCTTCACCAAGTTTAAAGCCGACATATTACGGCTCAATGATCAGTTGACCGAGCTTATGACCCAAACCCAACTGCTGCGGGTGCTAAAGCGAAATTTGCGGTCGGGACTTCGCCGTCACTTTGCGATGCTGACCCTCAGGACATGGTATGGTTTTTACGAGCCGTCAGTAGACAGGAAGGAAATCGAGGAGAACTTCCAAGAACGGTCATACCTGTTGTCGAGTCCTGGTCCAAGGCGCGGTATTTCGAAAGTGGCGCCGGAGACCAACACTCGATCCGAAGGACACCGACGGAGAGTCAGATGAGTTTACTGTAGCCGTGGTGGGCAACCTCACGACCTGCTGGAACTGCAAACAAACCGGACATCGGTTTGTTGTATGTCGAGTAGAGCGTACGGTTAGCTGCTACGGATGCGGTAAACCTAACACCTACTTACCAGATTGCCTATATTGCGCCACTTCAAAAAACGGACGAGCAAATACCCGACCACCTCAGCGGTACCCCAAAGCTCAACAGTAGGTTGCCAGCCTGCTGCAAACACCAATAATGACAACAATACACCGGCCTTGACAACTATGACCGCGGAGGGTTCCCTCTCTTCCGGAAGCCTCTCCAACGATACTTTTGAAGCTACCACCGCAGGTACCGCCTGAAGAACATCGGCAGCCACGAATTCGTATACTAAAACCATATCACGTTCGACTGCAGAAACATCGTGTGGCTCGAGAGCGAATCTCCGCTTCCGAAGAAGTCAGCTCTCGCTCGCGCAATATCAAATGGTCCACTCGTCGTTGGCGGAGATTCCGGAAGAGAATGCTCACCTGCCGTCAAACCCTGAACGCATGCAACATCTTGGAGGTTTCTGAGAATGACACCAGACCTTTTTTTTTCTTTTGTGGTAGGGAGGTGAATGCTATTTATGCACAGAGTGTGGGACTCTCATGCTCGTAAGCAGGCGACTGGACTACCCACTGAACACCTCCCCTGTCAACCTGAGAACCCAGCCTGGAACCGTTTGACACATTACTTCGGGCTAGGTCTCGTTTTGTTACGCCGTGGGGCGCCTTCAAGCTGGGGAGTCCCTTTCCTAGTGGGAGGGGAAGAGGAAATGCCAGAGGAGCAATCCCCCAGCCCAACGCCCCTGGCTGCTGTGAGTCACTTTTATATTTTAGGACTGCCCTAGCATAACGTGCCACCTGCTTCCATTTGTCAACCGATTCGAGCATCACCGCAACTATATTATCCGGGGTGAGCTCTCCCGTCTCCCTGTAGAGTTCCCTTCGCAGCCTGACCCATTTGGTACACGCAAAAAATGTGTGACAGGCATTGTCCTCCTCTCCTGGGCAAAACCGACAATCGAGAGACCGTGACTTACCGATCTAGTGCAGGTAAGACTGAAAACACCCGTGCCCGCTCAAAAGCTGGGCCAGATAGAAGTCAGTCTCACCATGCCTTCGATTTAGCCACGGTCTCACATCCAGGATGAGGCGCGCAGTCCACCTTCCCTTCGTGTAATTCACCCAAGACTGCTGCCAATCGTTGAGCGAGCGCTGTCTCTCATCGCGGACAACCATGCCCCTCGCATTCTCGTTTCGGCGCAGGTAAATAGCGCGGCGCTCTCTAGCAAGGAGGGCGACAGGTATCACGCCTGCAATCACTCTCACCGCTGAGTCGGAGACTGTTGGATACGAAGATGCAATTCTCAGTGCTCCTCTTCTCTGTACCTGTGCCAAACGTTTCCGGTATACCTCCTTGCTGAGAGCGTCGCCCCATACCTCTGCTCCGTACAGTAGCACTGACCCTACAGCACTCATCAAGAGGCGTCTTCTTCGTCTACGTTGGCCATAAGTCGACTCAGAGCCGATATTCCCGAAGAAGCCTTCTCAGCCGTTGCCCTGATTTGCTTAGAGAAACTCATCTTCGAGTCGATCAGTAGCCCCAGGTACTTCACCGCTGGCTTCGATTCGATTTGTATGTCTCCAATACTGATCATCCTTACTCTAGGGATTCTCTTTTTTTGTCAAGATGACCACTTCGGTTTTCTCCAGTGCTAAACTCAGCCCGTGAGCAGTCATCCAGTCCCTCACTCGGCGCATTAGCATACCTAGCTTAAGTTGCGGTTCTTCAACGGTGCGCCCAGCGACCAGCGACCAGAGCCACAACATCGTCCGCATAGCCGACCAAGCGCGACTCATCTGGCATCTCAAGTCTCAGTAGCCCGTCGTAAGACACGTTCCACAGGTTCGGACCAAGGATAGATCCCTGGGCAACACCCGATGTAATTTCCATCCTTCGTTGGCCCTGTGTCGTGTCATAAAGCAGGCTTCGGCCTTTAGGTAGTTCCTCAAAAGCCGCATTAGATATTCTGGAACTTGAAAAGAGTTTTCCAGCGTGTCCAGAGTATCCACCCATCTAGCGGAGTTGAAGGCATTCCTGACGTCGAGTGTCACCAACAGGACGATCGGTCGCTTGGTGCGACTATATGCCTCTGCCTTTTGGACCGCGTTCACCACCTCTGCAATCGCATCAATGGTAGAACGTCCTGCTCTAAAGCCGTACTGCCGAGGAGATAGGTCCCCAGCAGCACGAATCGCGTCAGTGAGTCTTCCCTTGATGAGTTTCTCTAGCACTTTCCCAGCCGTGTCTAGCATGCATAACGGGCGGTATGCAGACGGCGATTCGGGATTTCCCTTCCCCTTGCTGATCAGCACGAGCCTCGCCACCTTCCATCGTACCGGGAAAACCCCGTCCCGTAGGCAAGCGTTGAATGTGCTGAGCAGCAAGTCAGGACAATGGTGATAGACGAGCCGCAAAACCTCAGCCGGAACACCATCTGGACCTGGAGCCTTCCTCGCTTTCAATGAGAGGACTGCCTCCTCCAGTTCCGGCTATGTGAAGAGTGGCACTCGACTGCTGTTTCACCATGGACAGCGTCAACACGGACGGGATGGGCGGGGAAGAGCTCCCGCACAGTCAGGTTCATCTTTTCCGCGTCATGTATACAAGGCTTCCGCATGACCAGCTTGTAGCCAAGGCCCCACGGCTCCTTGTTTACATTGTCCACTAGGTCTTGCCAGCAGCGAGCCTTGCTACTGTTGATCAGTTTGCGAAGGCATTTCCTGGCCGACTTATATGCTGCCACCCTGTTGCATGCCTCGTCACCGTTCCGCGCCCGTTGAGCCTCACGTCGAAGCTTGTGACACTCCCTTTGCTTTTCAGCGATTTCAGTTGACCACCAGTACACTGGCGACTTGCCGTGCCGGGGTCTTCGACGGGGCATAGAAGCGCAGCAAGCAGGCGTAATGATGCTCATCGTACAATTCACCACGTCTTGAGCTGCCAGTTCTTCCGTCCCCTCCGAAGCTCCCTGCAGCGGCTCACCTGCTGTGAGAACCTCTCGAAGTCCATCCTTCCGATGTTCCATCCAGTTGTAGAAGGACGAGAGCACGGACGTCAGGAAACAGCATCACTTATCTCAAGCAGAATGCACTGATGATCACTGGCTGAGTAGTCCTCTAATACTTTCCAGTTGTGTATCCTCCGTACTAAGGACTCCAAGGCGAATGTCACGTCAGGTATGGTTCCCTCACAGCCAATACGGCGGAAAGTCGGCGAGTTTCCGGAGTTTAGTACGACGAGGGCCGTCCTGGCCGCCATTTTTCCAGGATTCGTTTTCGTCTGAGGCATGCCCCATTCGATTGCTTTAGCATTGAAGTCGCCCCCAACGAGCACTTTGCCCTCTGCGTTCGAGACAGCGCCCTCCAGAGCATTAAGCTTGGCTTGGAAAGATGATGTCGACTCGTTAGGCGTTACGTACACACTAAAGAAGGTGGTCCCTGAGCACCGAACCCACACGAAACCATCCCCCCGTCCACAACTCTTCGCTTGAAAGTCACTGTTCCGAACCCAGATAGCGGCAGTACCAGTTTCATCAGAATACCATAATGCAGGACTTTTATTATGCTGTTGCTCACTCAGCAGCAAGAAGTCGGCTTTCATGTCCCTCGCAAACTGCTCAAGCTGATTTTGGGCGGTTGAACTGCGGTGTAGGTTTAGCTGCAGGATTCGGGTCATCGAAGCTCTGATTTTGCCTTGGCTAGGGCTTTCTGGAACACCCGGCATTTTCCTGATCCCAAGACGTGTCCAAAATCAGGTTTTGGATCAGCATCCTTGCAAAGAATACAGTGTGCCTCCTTCGTACACTCTTTTCTTTTATGACCCGTTTCACCGCATTTGTAACATAGGGAACTCCTATCGGGTCCTTTGCATACTTGTGTGGTGTGACCATAACCAAGGCATTTGAAACATTGGAGAGGCGTTGCTCTTCGCCGTATCCTACAGACAACCCACCCTATTCGTACTTTGCCCTTGTTCAGGATCTGTTCGGCGTCCTTTTCGGTCAAGTCAACTATGGCCATGCGTTGTCCCCTGTTGTTTTCTGGTGTCAGTCTCGCTTTGATCCTTCCCACTCTAGGGAACTCCTTTTGATGGCCTCTTCTACCTCGGCCAGATCCGTCACGCAGTCGATGTCTCGTATTTCGATCGTTGCCATCGGCTCGAGCGGGGCTATAGTTGCGGTTTTGCCGAGGACTTTCTTTACTGCGTCACAGAATGCTTCTTTATTGCCGGCCTCTGCTCCGAATTCGACGAGTATGTGGCCCGACCGCGTTGGTCATACTACTTTAATGGTAGTATTGGTGTCTTCGGGCCTTACGTTTCCCCTTCCCCTGATGTCCCGCAGTACCTCCGCGTAGGATCGGCCATCTTAGGGCTTTGCAAGCAGTGCCTGCTGCCGGGGTCTTTGTCGGGGCTTCTGCCTCTCCTGTTTTGCATCAGGTCCTTTTTGTAATTGGGCGTCCGTACGAACTACTTTCTGGCTTTTGTTGATGGAGTTTCTTAGCGGCTTTCTTCGCTCCTTTTGTAAGCATCGTCTGGAACCCCTGATCTGATGCTCCACGCCCGTCAAGTGCCTCTTCTTTCCTTCTTTTATCCCGATCTCCTTTGATTGGGCTAGAAGCCATTCTTTTATTGACTTTTAATGGTGGAGCTATCTGCGTGTCGCCTTTAGATTTGGCCCCAAGCGCCTCTTTAGCCTTCTGTTCGTCTTCAGCCCTTAACCAGCTCCTCCGATAGTGCCCTATGCGATCTAGGAGCTCCTCTAGTTCAAGGAGCCCTTCCTTTGCTGCTTTGCTGATTTTTGGGGAGTCGCATGCAGCTTGTATTCTTTTCAGAACATCTCCCGCTTTTCGGAGTAGTCTTTCTTCTTCGTATCGCTAGGCCACCATTGTACCTTGCAACCATCCTTGGGAGAAGTTATCGCGTTCCATTTCGGCGTGCAGTACTTCCACCACATTTTCAACTTTGGCGATGCATTCACGCGGTGTCTGGTCACTCTTTGCTTTTAGTGCCGTAGTCTTCTCGTTGGCTTCTGGGTTTTTCGTTGCAATGTCGGGATTTGCGACCCTTGCATCGGTCGCTTCGGTAATGATCGCAGCAGTGACAATTGAATTTTCGGTGCTCTTTATGTTATCTCCCACCGCTCGAACACCTGAAGTGTCCTGCAGAGTTTCCCGTTTCTCCTTAATAGGACGCTCGGGCGTTTGCATCATATTTTTGCTGCGCCCGGACGCCACAGGAATCTCAGTCTTAACCAGACTGTCTGCTGTTCTCCGCCTTTCGTCCGTCTTCACTGTCGTTGTGTTAGTCTTCGTTTTTGTCGTTGTTAGTACCACTCGCGATGTACTGTTGACATCGTGGCTGCAACCGCTGGTTGCGTCGTCGTTATTATTTTTCGTTTCTTTTTCTGGGTGTTTGTGGTCTTTTGATTTTGTTTGCTCCAGTTTTGTTGGGTCCCCCCTCGGAGCCGCTATCTCCGTTCGTGTGTGTAGTTGCCTTTTTGGTCCCATGGTTATCTTTGCAGAGCAGGGAGGCCATGCGAGGGTTGGCACAAGCCCCTATGGGGACAAGTGCTCAGAGCCAGACCAGCGCTAATCGGGAGTCCGTCTCAACCGAACCTACACCACCAACCCAATGGTGCGAACTTCGAACGTACTCCGAGGCCTGCCAAGGTTTTACCGGGACGGAGACGGTATGATAGTTGAATTGGAGCCGTTCACACACGAGTGTCACCTCGGTGCTACTGTGCAAAGCAACTAGGTCGAAATCATCACATCCGCCAGCCCAAAGCGTCATTTCCAGTTCGTTGTCCAAACCGTAGTCCAGATCCAATCAGAGTCGTTACCTGTCATCCCAGGAGGGAACCTCACGGCGGCCCCCATATCCTCGGGTCCGTGGGGGCGGCGCTCCCCAAAGAATGCTAGCCTCCAAGATTGCTCTTGTCGACCGGCACACCAGATCAGATGAGTTTACCGTGGTGGGGAATCTCACGACCTGCTGGAACTGCAAACAAACCAGAATTCGGTTCGTGTACTGAAGCCATATCACGTTCGACTGCAGGAATATCGTGTGGCTCGAGAGCGAATCTCCACTTCCGAAGAAGTCAGCTCTCGCTCACGCAATATCAAATGGTCCACTCGTCGTTGGCGGAGATTCCGCAAGAGAATGCGCACCTGCCGTGAAACCCTGAACGCATGCAACATCTTGGAGGTTACTGAGAATGACACCAGACTTTACGTACCAATCAAAGTGTTGGGAGAAATCGCCGTCGCACTGATTAAGACGGGTGCAAGACTCCATCGACACCCTACAGGGGTGAAACCCTGGTGCGCTGAAAGCAGCACAGCTGTTGGCACCAAACATCCTATCCAGCGTAGATTGACAACACTCTTCACGTTTAGATGTCAAACTAAGGGTATTGCCTTTTCCATCATCCCCTCACTGGCTCAAAACATGTACCGTGGCGTCGATTTCGTCCTTTAATATGGTTGAGCCCCAGATCTATTCGTGGATTCACACTTTCGTACTAGACACGTCCATGAACTCGCTTCGATACCTGACAGACACGAATTAACGCCTAACAATGACAAGTTCTGGAAGCATCCATCGCTACTTTTCCATCTTACACTTCGCAAGGCCTTGGATGCACAACTTTGGTCTTACATGTTATTGACATAGGCGATAGCAAACTGATAAGGCAAAGACACTACGCCATCTCTCCGGCCATGGAAAAGCTAGTGTATGCAGAGCTGGACAGGATGCTAGAGTTGGGGGTTATAGAGAAGCCTCAAAGTGCCCAGTCCTCATCGGTAACCTTGGTGGTGAAACCAGGAAAAGTCTGTCTTTATCTAGATGCCTGGAAAGTCAACGCAGTGACCGTGAAAGACGCTTATCCTCTTCTGCTCATCGATGGAATATTGGGAAGGCTGCCGAAAGCAAACTACATTGCAAGATTTTTTTTTAATAAGCCGTCGGGCCTTGCTTTGTTATGTGAGCAGACGCGTTTACAAGTCTCGGCTTGAAGGATGCCTTCTGGCAACTTCCACTCGAAGAAGTGTCGAGGGATAAAACCGCTTTCACAGTGCCTGGACGAGCACTAAACTAGTTCGTCACAATGCCTTTTGGCCTGTGTAACGCCCCGCAAACGATGACCTGTCTGATTGACAAAGTCATTCCACCTCACCTGAAACACCAAGTGTTCGGTTAGCTGGATGACGTGTTACTCATCACAGGAACGTTTGACCAACATCTTCAACTGTTGCAAGAACTAGCCTTGCATGTCAGTAAAGCGGGACTTGACCAAAACTCGATATCTAGGATATGTCATCGGACATGGTACCATAAAAACGGATCCAGACAAAACTCGAGCGATTGATGAGTTTCCCTTACCAAACACCGTGAAGCAGCTACGACGTTTCCTCGGAGTGTGCGGTTGGTACCGATGGCTTGTTTGGAATTACGCAACGGAGAAGAAGCTCCCATTGCTATTATGTCCAGTAAACTGAACTCAGCCCGGAGAAGCTACACCGTAGTTGACTTGTTGCAGGAAGAAGAGTCTTGGAAACTCTGGGTGCCGGAGGAAATGACACAGTCTGATCCTCCGCGCACACGACCATCCTCTAAGTGCCCATGGTGAGTGAGTGAGCAACACCATAATAAAAGTCCTGCATTATGGTATTCTGATGAAACTGGTACTGCCGCCATCTAGGTTCGGAACAGTGACTTTCAAGCGGAAGGTTGTGGACGGGGGGATGGTTTCGTGGGGGTTCGGTGCTCAGGGACCACCTTCTTTAGTGTGTACGTAACGCCTAACGAATCGATATCATCTTTCCAAGCCAAGCTTAATGCTTTGGAGGGCGCTGTCTCGAACGCAGAGGGCAAAGTGCTCGTTGGGGGCGACTTCAACGCTAAAGCAATCGAATGGGGCATGCCTCAGACGGATCTGCGGGGAAAATGAATGCTTGAAATGGTGGCCAGGATGGTGCTCGTCGTACTAAACTCCGGAAACATACCGACTTTCCGCCGTATTGGCTGTGAGGGAACCATACCGGACGTGACATTCGCCTCGGAGTCCTTAGTACGGAGGATACACAACTGGAAAGTATTGGAGGACTACTCAGCCAGTGATCATCAGTGCATTCTGCTTGAGATAAGTGATGCTGTCTCCTGACGTCCGTGCTCTCGGCCTTCTACAACTGGATGGAACATCGGAAGGATGGACGTCGAGAGGTTCGTCGAGGTTCTCACAGCAGGTGAGCCGCTGCAGGCGGCTCTGGAAGGGACGGAAGAACTGGCAGCTCAAGACGTGGTGAACTCTACTACGAGCATCATTACGATTGCTTGCTACGCTTCTATGCCCCGTCAAAGACCCCGGCACGGCAAGCCCCTAGTATACTGGCGGTCAACTGAAATCACTGAAAAGCAAAGGGAGTGTCACAAGCTTCAACGTGAGGCTCAACGGGCGCGGAACGGTGACGAGGCATGCAACTGCGTGGCAGCATATAAGTCGGCCAGAAAATGCCTTCGCAAACTGATCAACAGTAGCTAGGCTCGCTGCTGGCAAGACCTAGTGGACAATGTGAACAAGGAGCCGTGGGGCCTTGGCTACAATCTGGTCATGCGGAAGCTTGGTGCCCTACGGAAGCCTTGTATACATGACGCGGAAAAGATGGACGTGATGGTGCGGGGACTCTTCCCCGCCCATCCCGTCCGTTTTGACGCTGTCCATGGTGAAACAGCAGTCGAGTGCCCACTCTTCATACAGCTGGAACTGGAGGAGGCAGTCCTCTCATTGAAAGCGAGGAAGGCTCCAGGTCCAGATGGTGTTCCGGCAGAGGTGTTGCGGCTCGTCTATCACCATTGTCCTGACTTGCTGCTCAGCACATTCAACGCTTGTCTACGGGATGGGGTTTTCCCGGTACGATGGAAGGTGGCGAGGCTCGTGCTGATCAGCAAGGGGAAGGGAAATCCCGAATCGCCGTCTGCATACCGCCCGTTATGCATGCTAGACACGGCTGGGAAAGTGCTAGAGAAACTCATCAAGGGAAGACTCACTGACGCGATTCGTGCTGCTGGGGACCTATCTCCTCGGCAGTACGGCTTTAGAGCAGGACGTTCTACCATTGATGCGATTGCAGAGGTGGTGAACACGGTCCAAAAGGCAGAGGCATATAGTCGCACCAAGCTACCGATCGTCCTGTTGGTGACACTCGACGTCAGGAATGCCTTCAACTCCGAATATCTAATGCGGCTTTTGAGGAACTACCTAAAGGACCGAAGCCTGCTTTATGACACGACACAGGGCCAACGAAGGATGGAAATTGTATCGGGGATTGCCCAGGGATCTATCCTTGGTCCGGACCTGTGGAACGTGTCTTACGACGGGCTACTGAGACTTGAGATGCCAGATGAGTCGCGCTTGGTCGGCTATGCGGACGATGTTGTGGCTCTGGTCGCTGGTCGCTGGGCGCACCGTTGAAGAACCGCAACTTAAGCTAGGTATGCTAATGCGCCGAGTGAGGGACTAGATGACTGCTCGCGGGCTCAGTTTAGCACTGGAGAAAACCGAAGTGGTCATCTTGACAAAAAAGAGAATCCCTAGAGTAAGGATGATCAGTATTGGTGACTTACGAATCGAATCGGAGCCAGCGGTGAAGTACCTGGGGCTACTGATCGACTCGAAGATGAGTTTCTCTAAGCAAATCAGGGCAACGCCTGAGAAGGCTTCTTCGGGAATATCGGCCCTGAGTCGACTTATGGCCAACGTAGACGAAGAAGACGCCTCTTGATGAGTGCTGTAGGGTCAGTGCTACTGTACGGAGCAGAGGTATGGGGCGACGCTCTCAGCAAGGAGGTATACCGAAAACGTTTGGCACAGGTACAGAGAAGAGGAGCACTGAGAATTGCATCTTCGTATCCAACAGTCTCTGACTCGGCGGTGATAGTGATTGCAGGCGTGATACCTGTTGCCCTCCTTGCTAAAGAGCGGCGCGCTATTGATTTGTGCCAAAACGGGGATGCGAGGGAGATGGTTGTCCGCGATGAGAGACAGCGCTCGCTCAACGATTGGCAGCAGTCTTGGGTCAATTGCACGAAGGGAAGGTGGACTGCGCGCCTCATCCTGAGTCTGAGACCGTGGCTAAAACGAAGGCATGGTGAGACTGACTTCTATCTGAGCCAGCTTTTGAGCGGGCACGGGTGTTTTCAGTCTTACCTGCACAAGATCGGTAAGTCGCGGTCCCCCGATTGTCGATTTTGCCCAGGAGAGGAGGACAATGCCTGTCACACATTTTTTGCGTGTACCAAATGGGTCAGGCTGCGAAGGGAACTCTACAGGGAGACGGGAGAGCTCATCCCGGATAATATAGTTGCGGTGATGCTCGAATTGGTTGACAAATGGAACCAGGTGGCACATTATGCTAGGGCAGTCCTGAAAAATGAAAGGGCCTCACAGTAGCCGGGGTGCTGGGGCTGGGGGATTGCTTGTCTGGTACTTCCTCTTCCCCTCTCCCCTCCCACTAGAAGAGGGATCCCCCAGCATGAAGGCACCGCACGGCGTAACAAAACGAGACCTGGCCCGAAGTAATGTGTCAAACGGTTCCAGGCTGGGTTCTCAGGTTGACAGGGGAGGTGTTTAGTGAGAAGTCCAGTCGCCTGCTTGCGAGCATGGGAGTCCCACACTCTGTGCATAAATAGCATTCACCTCCCTACCACTAAAAAAACGTGCCCACGGCAGCTACAATTGGACGCATGGGCACCTTAAGAAATACTTATTTTGGCCTAAAATGCCATCTCAGGTCAAGGGCTATGTAAACGGCTGTGAGACCTGTAGAGGCACCAGAGCTCCCAACCAGCCTCTTCGGCCTCCTATGAGTCGACTCAATATATATTTCAACGTCTGCATATAGATCTACTCGGCCCATTCCCTCGTGTGGACACATTGGAGCTATTGTTGTGCTAGATCAGCTATCTAAACTCCCGCTGGTGGAACCTTTTCGCAAATTTTTAGAGAGCCGTGTATTCCATGTGTTTCGTGTACCATAAAGCTTGTACTCGGACAAGGGGGCAAAATTTCCTCAATCTAACGCATCAGAACATTTGAATCGCACCCTGTTAGCTGCGATCCGTTCTTATGTCCATTCAACTTAGAAGGATTGGGACCGCAGATTGTCCGCCATCACCTGGGCTCTGCGTTCGTCTTATCATTCCATCACGGGTGTCTCGCCTTACTTTGCCGCCTTCGAACAGCAGATAATTTGCCACCATGGCAAGTCGTACAAGCTATAGCGGCAGTTACAATGTTTGGGAGATCCCGTCGTTGCGCTGGAGCCCTACGAAAGTTTAAGCGATGTTTGTCAACAAATCAGACAGAAGATAAGGGCAGAAGGACGTACAAATGAGATGCATTGCAACCTAAGGTTCCAACCTTCCGAGTTTAGAGAAGGGGATGAAGCCTTTGGCCGCAATTTCCGCCAAAGCGACGCCGCTAGTCATTATAATGTGAAGTTAGATCGTGAGCTCTTGAAAAGCCGTGAAGAGAAGGTTGTAGGACCTGGTCGCTATCTCCTCACGGATCTGTCTGGGAAGGAAGTGAGTGTACATCATGCAAAAGACTTGCGTCGATAGTTAAACATACACGTCTGTTTTGTCCGTCTGTGTCTAGTTTCAATCACACCCATGGTTTTCCCCATTTACAGCAACTCGAAAGTATTTACGTCAGTCTGTCCACCGGCTAATCGTTTTCTTCTGTTGCCTTGCTTCTTGTTCCTGCTCCGAACACAATCGATTATCCACCTGAAGATCCTTCAGCTCCTTTTTCGCAATCCTCGTCTCCTTAGGATCGCGAGAGAATTAGCTGCCCTGTAGTAATCGAGCAACTTAGAATTTAAATAATAAAATCAATCAATCACCTTCCAAATAAATCTTTTTCTTTAATGGGATGAACGGTGGTGTGCATAAAACAGTGAGCGATAAAAAATTAGTTATGGATAACAATTTACGCTTATTCTCGTCCTTGTAAAATTTCCTATGCACTCAGTGTGTGTATTTGCGAGAAAGTGACGAAACGCTGAAACTGAATTCGGAATCGTCAAGGTGTCAGCGGGAATGATTTCTTGTTGTGCACACAAGAAGGTGGCGAGTGGCTGTGTACCAGATTTTTTAGGAGAATTAAGACATTTGTGGAGTTTGAATGAAAAAGTTTGTTTGCATTTAGGTGGAAAAGGTGGTAACAATTCGTTTTTTTCTTGTTTCTCCCTGCTACCCTTCCAAGTCACCCCCGGCGACGACGAGAAAAGGATTGCAAAGTATGTGTGCGATAGTCACCTCGAGGCATTCCAGGACGCTTTTCTAGCAGGGCGGTGGCCGCCTGCCCGTATTCCGTGAGAAACATATACCGTTATCATGTGAATTAAGTTGCAGATGACGCACAGAGGAAAGATCTGAAGTTTTTTTGCAATGTTTTGAATGCAACAGCCATCAGGGCAGCAGTCACGCCAGCAAAATGTTGGGTGGAGAAAAGATAATCCTAGTCTGGGTTTTCGCTGAGTGAGGAGCACTAGTGCTAGTTAAAATGGAACCTTATGATGGGATAGTTAATCAGCCTGTTGTTGTTGACAGTTGCATTGAATCAGTGAACGATAAAGATTTAAATGTTTTGTCCTTCGAGACATTTATTTAGCAAAATACCCAGCGAGAGAGTGAACTTTAAAATGTGTGTGATGCCACATACTCACAAATAAAAACGACGAGATCATTAGTCAGAAGGCGTCTTTGATTTGCCCAAAATCTAGTAATAATTATGTGCTCAATTTGTTTAACATATAACGATTTCGAAAATAACAATGAGCGTTTAGGTCGGAAATTTGTCGAAATGCTGCATGGCGACTTCGTTTTCATTCCAGTATAGAACCCGTTTCGTGAAAAGCATAGGTGTTAAAAGTACAGTGCCAGTAAAGAGTTGTCAACAGTAGAAATAACTGCAATAAAGGCAAACATAAATCACGGTGACCCAGTAAAAATAACGCTGCTACTTCGCTTAAAAGTGTGAACGTGCATAATTCAATTTAAAAATAAGATTCGGCTTAAAAATTACCAAAATAACATATTTACAGGCCTTACCTGCCCCAAACGCGAGTGCTTGTCGAAGGAGGACTAGGTGAGCCCCCTTTTTGATTTTTATTAATTATTTCACAAGTTCTACAAGTTTTTGAGAATGAAAAATCCAAAAAAATAACTACAATAATTTCAACTAAAGAATTATTACCGACTAAAGTGAAGAGAAGAAATTAAATTTAAATTTAGAATGAAAAAATCGATGGTTTTTACATTTTAAAAATAAATAGTTTTTCGTATCTAGATTAATAGAGAGAAATGGAATAACGTAAATTTCAATTTAAAGCTACTCGTCTGTTTAGATTTTAGTGTTGCTGCTAATTTCACTTGTTTATTTTTAGGGTTTTGTACTAAAATACAAAACCCTATTGCAATCACGACCTGTGTCCGTCTGTCCGTCCGTCCGTCCGTCTGTATGTCACAGCACTTTTTCTCCGAAACTATAAAGGCTACAGCCATGAAACTTTGTGGAAAGGTCAGAAGTGGCGACTTCTTGAAAATTCAAGGGTCAAAAAAATTTTCAAAGGGGTTTAAGGGGGGTCTCCCCATATAGGGAGGTGACCCCTCAAAAAAAAATTTTCACCATTGGTAGTCGAGTAGGGTGTCATTGGAAAGGTCTCAATGAGATCTTTTCAAAACAAGTCTCAAAATTGCCTTACAAGTACCGAGGGGGGCAGGGGAAGGGGAAATGTACGAACTTTTCGCGTACCCCCCCCCCCCTCCCTCGCGATTGGACACGTTCCATCCAAAAATCTGAAAAAAATCATGCTTGTAGGCCTTTATGAGTACAACAACAACAAATACATGAGAAGTCGAAATTCACTCAATTTTGTTAGTAATAGTATGATTTATCGATTTTATGTTTTCTTGAATAAAATCTAAACGGTACCCTTAAATTCAATAAAATTTAGCAAACTACTACTACTATTACTATTTATAAGATTGATCTTTTCTGAAAGTTTCATAAAGATCGAATAGTATTTAACGAAGTTATAGCGATTTGAATTTTCCTGTATTACTATGGAACCATATGCCCTGTATTACTACGGAAACATATGGCTATGGAGCCATATGCGCTTTTTACCGACTTAGACACTACAGCTTTGCTAGTATTTGCATGAAAATTTCAGGAATGATAGGTATCATGAAGATGAGTACATACAATAGAAACAAGTCGAAGAGGCAGGAAAGAGCTCCTAGCAAAAGGACTTTGTAACCATTCTAAGATTCGAAAAAACAGGCCATGAATCGATGATTACAGTACAGACGAGTGGCCCCTGAAAAAAGATTTCATGAAAGGTAACCGATATGAGTATCAACTGAAAGTTCTCCATGAGATTTTTTCAAAACAGGTCTTAAACTGACAGTTTTTGCTTCAGTGGGAGCACAGGGGAGGGGGGGGGGGGGGGAAATACATGAAAAATGTGTTTCCTCCCTCGCAAATGGACACCCGTGATCTAAAAAATCTGAAAAAATTATCAAGGGAGATATTTATGGGTATAACTATAACAAATACCTCAGAAGTCAAAATTCTTTCAACTTTGCTGTTCGGAGCTACCTGAAATCAAAAAGAAAAAATTAAACTATGAACTAGCAAATCTAATGTTTATTTACAAACCATCACCATCATCTCAATGTCAAGTGATTGTCATTATTTCCAGTCGTTCCAGTCGATTTAACGAAGTCACATCAGCTGATATTTTGCATTATTAATAGTGTTTTCCATTTTTTTTTTAAATTGTAAACAACTTAATAGTAGACCAAACTAAACGGAAAAAGTACCGAAATTTTCATGTTGTATAAAAACCGTACAATTTGCTTTGTCAGGTTTTAGTTCGTTGTTTGAAATTCGCTACGTTGGATCTTTGTGTCGCTTTATACGCTTTTTTCGCAAGTTTTCGCAAGTTTTCGCCTAAGTTTATTCAGTTAATTTTACTTCAATAAAGTATGAAATCGAAATCATAGTGTTTTCTTTTATTGTGGTAAAATACAAAGTGAACGCACTAAACATTTGGTCCTTCGAGCCGGATACGTGTAATAAATCAGTGAAGTGCAGTGCTAAACACAAATCTTAATTCGTGGTGCGGTTCGGTTGTAACTTGTGTAATAATATAAATTGCATGCAGTTTGCCGGGGTAAGTCCCTTTCCACTGTAAATATATCCTTTGTTATATATGCATCCTTAGATTCTTTGTTGTTGTTATTTTATTTGCCTTTTATATTGCCTTTCTTCATCAATACACATTTTGATGGTTTCTCATAACTAACGGGGAAATCAGAACAATTGAATTACAAACGGCTGGTTAGATACTTGTATATTCGGATGTGCGTGAATGAATCAACGATAAGATTGAAATCGTTATTCATTGAATCCAACAACTTATTCGCCAAATTAAATAAGTTTTGTTGGGATATTTTGAATTTAAAAGCCAAACTCAAAGTGTTGTGTGAATTTTTCATTTTGAATTGCCACCTCTATATAAACTTGAGGAACTACAGCTGGACTTGGTAGTTTCTGATTATAATCAAGAAAACGGAGACTTTTATTGTGCAACTAAAGTTGTTCTTACAGCAATTGAATAGACTCCGTTCTAATTTTAAAAAGACTTCAATAAGTCGTAGAACGTTGTCGTATTGCGGAATGGTTAGAGAACGTTTGCATAATTTAGATGCTGACTTCGAAGAAAACCATAGGAGAATTTTGGCATTATTAACAGGTGATGAGGCGGAGTTAAATAAAGAATATTTCGCGAGTGAATTGTTCATGCAGTTTGATGAGCTTCAGTTAGAGTTCATGGCTGAGGTAGATGATAATTTGAAAGAAGCATCGGATAAGCAGCGGGCAGCAGAGCAGTCAGAGGAGAATTCAACAAGCAACGATAAACGGATTTCAGAAAATTCAGATGCAGTGAAAACGACAAAGGAGGAAGAACAGAAATCAGTGGAGGTCAGATTGCAAGGATTCCAATCAAATTTGGAGGATGTCAAGTTACCTGGCATTTCAATACCGAAGATTCACGGGAATTACGAGCAATGGATTTCATTCCGGGACTTATTCACCTCGCTTATCCATAAACGAACGAATCTTTCGAAAGTGCAAAAGTTGCACTACTTAAAGTGTAGTTTGTCAGGGGAAGCTGAAAGACTGTTACGCCAATACGCAGTAACTGAAGCAAATTACGACATCGCTTGGCAAATCTTAAATAATAGATACGACAATCTGAATATCTTATTGAATACTCAATTTAAGCGGTTGTTTTCGCTATCCAACGCCACTGAGTCATCTTCTTCTATAAAGACTCTTCTTGACACTACAATGGAGTGTGTACAAGCTATCGAAAATATAGGAGTTCAAAATCTGTGGCATGCAATGTTGGTTTTTATCGTTACACAGAGGTTGCCTCTTGCTTCAAGGCAACTTTGGGAGCAAGAGCACGCTCAAAGAACTACTCTTCCTTCACTAAATGACTTGTCTGAATTCATGCAGCGTAGATTCAGAGCGTTAGAGGCTGCAGGAATTGAACGTATTAAAGTATCTAGAAACCGAAATACATATCAAGCCCACAATGTGCAAATGCATACTAGTCAAGTAGTTCAACCTTGTGTTGTTTGCAAAGCTGAGCATCATATTCGCCAATGTGCAACTTTCAGCCAAATGAGCCATGAATCCAATTTTGATATAGTGAAACGTAATAAACTATGCATCAATTGTTTGACGAAAGGACACCTGTTAGCACGATGTCCCAGTGGCAATAGATGTGGAAAATGCCAAAAAGCGCATCACACGCTGTTGCACAGGAATCAACCAATCCATACTAACCCCCTTAATGTTAATGCAACAGAGTTCGAGCCTGTACATGTACCGACAACCAGTTCCAATCAGAACGAATTGCATATGCAAACATTGAGTGCGGTTACATCGAAAAGAGTACTTCTGGCTACAGCTCTAATTAATGTACAAACCTTAAGTGGCTGCATGGGTTTTAGAGCATTATTGGATCAAGGATCGCAAGCGTCATTTATAAGCGAGAATGCAATTAAACAACTTAACTTGGAAAGAAGGCGCACAAACACAAGTGTGAGTGGTATTGGGAAGACACATCACACTCCAACTAAGGGACTTGTAAATTTGAAAGTAAAATTGCGCAATGAACAATCTCTAAATGTCGACGCATATATTTTGAACCAATTAACTAATTCGTTACCGACATGGAATGTAGCTTCAGACTTGAAAACTCAACTTAAAAATTTCGATTTAGCTGACCCGAATTTTGATAAACCTGGAAGAATTGATTTGCTATTCGGTGCTGATGTTTATGCACAAAAAATAACAGGCGACATTTACAGATTACCGATGGGCCCAATTGTTCAGAGAACGAGTTTAGGATGGATAGTTTCCGGAGGAGTTAATGTGCAACCAGAGGTGAATCTCCATAGTTTTAAAATAGAACTGATCGAATATAATGATTTAAATGCGCAATTAAGGAAATTTTGGGAGTTGGAAGAAGTTGCAGTAACCCGGCAGCCGACAGTCGAAGAACAAATTTGTAAGGGATTCTACTTGCAGAATACTTATCGTAACATAGATGGAAGATATGTTACTCGTCTTCCATTTAAAAAGGATGCTGACAGACAGTCGTTAGGTGAATCAATGAACATCGCCCTTGCCAGCTTAATGTCGTTAGAACGAAAGTTTTCTAAAAATTCGGATTTATGTATGGAATATTCAAAATGCATTCGAGAATATTTAGAATTGAATCACATGCATGAAGTCAGCGACAATAAAGATACACAATTTGAAACAAATAGCACGTGTAAATGCAAGGGTAATTACCTCCCACATCATGTGGTATACAAGGAAAGCAGCAGTACAAGGGCTCGCGTTGTTTTCGATGCATCACGGAAAACTAGTTCAGGAATGTCTTTGAACGATGTGTTGTATGCTGGGCCTTCTCTGCAAAATAGTCTTGATCAAATTTTATTAAAATGGAGATGTTTGCAATTTGTTTTTGTAGCAGATATTGAAAAGATGTATCGTCAAATACGTATACATTCCGAAGATGCGGATCTCCAACGCATTGTTTGGCGCAATAATCCGAATGAGCCAGTCCGGGATTACATTTTAAATACACTGACCTTCGGAGTGACCTCAGCACCATTTCTAGCAATAAGAACGCTCCGAAAACTTGCTGAGGATCATCAATCATCATTTAGCATGGCACATCAAGCAATTCCCAATGAATTCTATGTGGACGATCTTCTTTCAGGTGGTGTAAGCATAGATTCGGCATTAGCTAAAAGAGATGAATTGAGAATGTTATTAAGCTCTGCAGGTTTTAAACTTAAAAAATGGGTAGCCAGTCACGAACAACTTTTGTGTGGTATTCCTATGGAAGACCAGGAAACGCTTACAACTTTCGATATGAATCTCGATCAGGGTCTTAAAACACTTGGCATTATATGGCATCCACTATCGGATGAATTCGCATACAAGATTCATATTAACATGGATGACGTTAAGTATACAAAACGCAAAATACTATCATACATAGCAAGATTGTTCGATCCACTTGGATGGATATCTCCAGTTGTTGTAGTAGCCAAAATATTAATGCAATCATTATGGTTAGATGGCATAGCTTGGGATAAAAGAGTTCCCATTGACATAGCAAATAAATGGCACAATTTTAAATCAGATCTGAAAACAATTCAGAATGTGAGAATACCTAGATGGTTAAAAAATAATACTAACGACACTATTGAATTACATGGTTTCAGTGATGCTTCTCAGAAAGCGTATGCAGCAGTCGTTTATCTCGTTTCTCGTAGTCCAAATAACAATGAATCTTCTTTGCTATTAGCTAAAACGAAGGTAGCACCGGTGAAAGCTATTTCAATCCCACGTTTGGAACTATGTGGAGCACTAATGTTGGCTAAAATCGTAAATCAAATTACAAAAGCGTTAGAATTACCCGTATCTCGAATATATTTATGGACTGACTCGACAATTGTCTTAGCTTGGTTGGCAAAACATCCATCACACTGGGCTACTTTTGTTGCAAATCGAACAACGCAAATCCATGAAGCAGTGAAGGATATTCCCTGGAACCACGTACCTTCAGAACATAATCCTGCAGACTTCGCATCACACGGTATATTTCCAAAACAACTCATTGATTGTAATCTGTGGTGGAATGGCCCTTCTTGGTTGAGAAAACCAAAGGAATACTGGCCTGAAAATGAATTATTGCCGGTATGCACCTTGTAACAAAGGAAAACAACACTTATATCATTATTAGCATCTGAATCCGAACCAAGTTTTTTGGATTTATGGTTTGGCAGATACTCTACATTGACTCGTCTCTTAAGAGTAACAGCATACTGTTTTAGATTTATTACCGCAGCAAAAGGTACCCGCTACGCCCAATCATATTTGAATACATCAGAACTCGATTCAGCTTTGCAGTTTTGGATTAAAAATACACAAGAAATGGATTATAGGGAAGAAATTGACTGTTTGAAACAAGGCAAACAAATCGATAGAAAAAGCAATCTGGTAAATTTAGACCCTTTCTTGGATATAAATGGGATACTGCGAATTGGCGGTCGACTGAAAAATGCTGATCTTCCATATGACACCAAGCACCCAATGATTATATCGAAAAAGAGTAAGCTGGTGCCTCTTATATTCCTGAAATATCATACACTTACATTGCATAGAGGAATACAGCTTATATTGAATATCATCAGACATAAATTTTGGATCATCAACGCCAGAAATTTAGCCCGCCAAGAGAACAACTAATGGGTAATCTGCCTGAGCCAAGGGTAACACCATCCCGACCATTTTCGCATTATGGCATCGACTATTGTGGTCCAGTAGACTTGAAAATTTGCAAAGGAAGAGGATCGAAAACCTCTAAAGGATATATTGCCATTTTTGTATGTCTTTCCGTGAAGGCGATACATTTAGAGTTAGTAGGCGATCTTTCAACCCCATTATTTTTAGCAGCTTTTCGACGCTTCGTTAGTAGAAGGAGACTATGCAGCCATGTGTATAGCGACTGTGGCACCAATTTTGTAGGTGCCAATAAAGAGCTGATGCAAACGATAAAACGAAATGAATCTTTAACACAGGAATTGGCTAACGATGGCATCACGTAGCACTTTAACCCTCCGTCCTCTCCACATTTTGGCGGACTTTGGGAAGCCGGTGTGAAATCGACAAAATATCATTTGAGGAGAATCATCGGAAATGCAACCTTGACGTACGAAGAATTTAATACAGTACTGACCAAAATAGAAGCATGTTTGAACTCAAGGCCTCTCTGCCCTTTGACAAACGACCCAAATGATTTGAATGCCTTAACACCAGGACATTTTCTTGGAGGAGACACTTTATTAGCAGTCCCAGAAGATAAACTCGTGAACATACAGCTTAACCGGTTGAGCCGCTGGCAATTCACACAACAATTAACCCAAGATTTTTGGAAAAGGTGGTCAATGGAATATATAACGAGATTACAAGAAAGACCTAAATGGAATCGTCGTCAGCCCAATCTCGAAGTAAATGACTTAGTGCTCATTAAAGATGAGCGTCTGCCATCATACAAATGGCCAATGGGTCGAATTACAAAGACACATTCTGGAAATGATGGATTAGTTCGAGTTGTAACTGTTCGCACTTCTAACAAGGAATTAGATCGACCCATTACAAAAATTGCATTATTACCAGTTGAGAAACCCCGAGAAATGGAAAAACATTCAGTTGAATTATTGAACATAAACAATTGATTCTATCTTTAATGTGAATTTGAAAATTTGAAGGCAATGAATACTATACTCCTACTCTAAAATTTGTAACGCAAACTGAAATTATCCCTTAGTATTATTATCCTTATCCTATTATTATCCTTTTTCCCGGCAATTATTAAATGGACGTTCCAGAATGGCGAGTCGGGGCGCCATATAAATAACCCCTTGTCGTAGCATATGTTGTTTACTTGTAAGGAGGAAATGCCACAAGTAATACAAACATAACTAGTTCCTGGTCAGCTAAACTTATGTATCAATTGGAATGTTAGCGATAAGACTTCGATAAGAAGCCTAGGATTGGTATCTTATTATAAATAAAAAAGGTTACTTAACCTCTATTTATAGGTATTAATTCTGATCCTGGCGGACCATCGGGGGGAGAATGTTCGGAGCTACCTGAAATCAAAAAGAAAAAATTAAACTATGAACTAGCAAATCTAATGTTTATTTACAAACCATCACCATCATCTGAATGTCAAGTGATTGTCATTATTTCCAGTCGTTCCAGTCGATTTAACAAAGTCACATCAGCTGATATTTTGCATTATTAATAGTGTGTTCCATTTTTTTTAAATTGTAAACAACTTAATAGTAGACCAAACTAAACGGAAAAAGTACCGAAATTTTCATGTTGTATAAACACCGTACAATTTGCTTTGTCAGGTTTTAGTTCGTTGTTTGAAATTCGCTACGTTGGATCGTTGTGTCGCTTTATACGCTTTTTTCGCAAGTTTTCGCAAGTTTTCGCCTAAGTTTATTCAGTTAATTTTACTTCAATAAAGTATGAAATCGAAATCATAGTGTTTTCTTTTATTGTGGTAAAATACAAAGTGAACGCACTAAACATTTGCTAATAATAGTATGATCCTCGAACATGACATGTTTTCTGATATTATTCGTTACTGGTTACTGCATTTTGTAAGTAGAGTACAAAACCCTTCTGACATGAGCATAGGTCTGTCTACCCAACTTGTTTTTATTATTGATTGTTCTTAATTTTTATACAAGATATTGAATGCATGTCCATTTATCGATTCCAGTACCAATATGCTTTACACACTCTCAACCTCTTTATTGTTCTTCTCTATCTTATTTTCGCTTAAATTTTGCTTAATGAATTATATAAACTTTTTAACATTTCAATCGGAAGAAGAAAATAAAATGAAAACACCAACAAAATGAGCTTACGTGAAAAGTTTTAAGACCAAATTAAAAAAAAAAAAAGAAAATACGTGGCAACACATTATATTATTACGTGTTAGCTTGTTTCCAAGTGAAGTCGAAATCGTTATAACTTTTTTTTTCTCTTATAATTCATTCGTTTTATTTTTCATTCATTCATTTTTTATATATATTATTTGGGAAGAACTTCAAAAATTTTACTAGTGCTTAATAAAATACCACGAAAAATGTATGGCAGGCATTATCTATCTGTCCTGCGTGAAACGTATAATTACGAGACCGTGACTTAGCAATTTTGTGCAGGTACGAATGAAAACATCGAAGCCTGCTCAAGAGGTGGATTTTTTTGTGGTTGGGAGGTAAATGCCACTAACGCACTGAGTGTGGGGCTCCCAAGCTCACGAGCAACTGCACTACCCACTAAACACCTCCGCTGTCAACCCGAAAACCTAGCCTGGAACCGTTTGATACATTACTTCAAGCTATGTCTCGTTTTGTTCGCCGTGAGGCACCTTCCAGTTGGGGAATCTCTTCTCCACTGGGAGGGAAGAGGGAAAGAGGAATTGCCAGACAACCGATTCACCAGCCCGACGTCGTCAGCTCTTGTGAGTCCCTTTTATGTTTTAGGACTACCAGAACATAATGTGCCTCATTGTTACACTTGCCAACTGATCTTGGATCGGTATCACCATGACTATACTATCCAAGTTGAGCTCTCCCGTCTCCCTGTAGAGGTATTTTCGCAGCCTGTGCCTGTGCAGGTAAGACTGAAAACACCGATGCCCGCTCAAAATCTGGCTCAGACAGAAGTCAGTCTCCTCATGCCTTCGATTTAGCCACTGGGTTACATCTGGAATGAGTCACGCAGACTCCTTTCCCTTATTTTCTTCTTGGACGGCCGTACGAGCAAATTTTCTAGCACTTTTTGAAGGAGTTTCTTTGCGGCTTCCTTCGTTCCTTTTGTCAGCACTGTCTGGAACCCCTGATCTAGTGTTACATACTCATCAAGTGCCTTTTCTTTCCTTCTTCTATCCCGGTCTCCTTTTGATTGGGCTAGGTACTATTCTTTTATTGATGTTTGATGGTGGTACTATCTGCGCGTGCCCTCTGGGCTTGGCCCTAAGCGTTTCTTTAGCCTTCTGCTCTTCTTTGGGATTCTGGTCCTCTTCGGCCTTTAACCAGTTCCTCCGGTAATGTCCTATGCAGTCTAGGAGCTCCTCTGGTTCAAGAAGCCCATTCTTTACTCCTTTGCTGATTTTTGGCGAGTCGCATGCAGATTGTATTCTTTTTCAATCATCTCCCGTTTTTCATATAAGCCTTTTTTCATCTCGCTGGGCGGTAATTTTACTTTGCGACCACCTTTCTTAGGGAGAGGTTATCGGCTTTCGTTTCCGAGTACAGTATTTCCACCACCTTTTTGACTATGGCGGCGAAATCACACAAGGGCGCTTCGTTTGCCTGGTCACTCCTTTCTTTTTCTGCCGTCGTCACTTTGTGTACTTCATAATGGTTTGTTATTATTCAGGGATGTAGGGCTCTTGCTTCAATTGCTTCTGTAGCGATCGCAGCCGTGACCATCAAATTCTCGGTGTTCTTTATATTTCTCTCCGTTTGAACATTTGGCGCATCCTGCAGAGTTTCCCGCTCTTCCTTTTAAGGACGTTCGCATAATTTTTTTGCTGTACCGCTGCCGGAATCTCAGTCTGGACAAGCCTGTTTGTTAATCTCCGTCTTCACTGTCATAGTATTCATCGTCGTTTTTGTCAGCTGCAGCCATTGGTTGCGTCGTCGTTGTTGTTATTTTGCTTTCTTCTTGTGAATTTTTTAAAAATAGTTTTAGGGTTTTTAGTAGCTCCAGATTTATTGGGTCCCCCTCGGAGCCGCTATCTCCATTCGTCTGTGTAGTCGCCTTTTTGGTCCCATGGTTATCTTTGTAGACCAGGGAGGCCATGCGAGTGTTTGCATAAACCCTATGGGGACGAGTGCTCAGAGCCAGACCAGCGCTAATCGGAAGTCCGTCTCAACTGACCCTACATCACCAACCCAATGGTGCGCACTTCGAACGTACTGCAAGGCCGGAGACGGTATGATAGTTGAATTGGAGCCGTTCACACACGAGTGTCATCTCGGTGATACCGTGCAAAGCAGCTAGATCGAAACCATCATATGCACCGGCCCAAAGCATAAATTCCAGTCCGCTGTCCACAGCGTAGTCCAGATTTAGTCAGAGTCATTACCTGTCATCTCAGGAGGAACCTTAAAACGACCTCCATATCGTTGAGTCCGTGCGGGCAGCGCTCCCCGAAGAATGCTAGTCTCCTAGAGTACTCTTGTCGACCGGCACTCCCCTGCGGGAATTTCCTCGGGTGCATGGGGGTGGCACTCTCTAAAAAATGGTAGTCTCCAAAGGCTATTACTGTCGGCACCATTCTCTCTGCGCGCACGAGGTGGGTTTTTTTTTTTTTTTTTTTGTGGTAGGGAGGTGAAGGCATTTATGCCCGCCGAGTCTGGCAGTGTGGGACTCCCATGGAGGATACCTTTGGACTACCCACTAAACACCTCCCCTGTCAATCTGAGAACCTAGCCTGGAACCGTTTGACACATTACTTCGGGCCAGGTCTCGTTTTGTTACGCCGTGGGGCGCCTTCAAGCTGGGGAGTCCCTTTCCTAGCGGGAGGGGAGGGGGGAAGAGGAATTGCCAGAAGAGCGATCCCCCAGCCCCAGCGCCTCCGGCTGCTGTGAGTCCCTTTTATATTTTAGGACTGCCCGAGCATAATGTGCCACCTGGTTCCATTTGTCAACCGATTCGAGCATCACCGCAACTATATTATCCGGGGTGAGCTCTCCCGTCTCCCTGTAGAGTTCCCTTCGCAGCCTGGCCCATTTCGTACACGCAAAAAATGTGTGACAGGCATTGTCCTCTTCTCCTGGGCAAAACCGACAATCGGGAGACCGTGACTTGCCGATCTTGTGCAGGTAAGACTGAAAACACCCGTGCCCGCTCAAAAGCTGGGTCAGATAGAAGTCAGTCTCACCATGCTTTCGATTTAGCCACGGTCTCACATCCGGGATGAGGCAGGCAGTCCACCTTCCCTTCGTGCAATTCCTCCAAGACTGCTGCCAATCGTTGAGCGAGCGTTGTCTCTCCTCGCGGACAACCATCTCCCTCACATCCTCGTTTCGGCGCAGGTAAATAGCGCGGCGCTCTCTAGCAAGGAGGGCGACAGGTATCACGCCTGCAATCACTCTCACCGCCGAGTCGGAGACTGTTGGATACGAAGATGCAATTCTCAGTGCTCCTCTTCTCTGTACCTGTGCCAATCGTTTTCGGTATACCTCCTTGCTGAGAGCGTCGCCCCATACCTCTGCTCCGTACAGTAGCACTGACTCTACAGCACTCATCAAGAGGCGTCTTCTTGATGGGCTGGGTCCCCCTACGTTGGCCATAAGTCGACTCAGGGCCGATATTCCCGAAGCAGCCTTCTCAGCCGTTGCCCTGATTTGCTCAGAAAAACTCATCTTCGAGTCGATCAGTAGCCCCAGGTACTTCACCGCTGGCTTCGATTCGATCTGTATATCTCCAATACTGATCATCCTTACTCTAGGGATTCTCTTTTTTGTCAAGATGACCACTTCGGTTTTCTCCAGTGCTAGACTGAGCCCGCGAGTAGTCATCCAGTCCCTCACTCGGCGCATTAGCATACCTAGCCTAAGTTCCGCTTGTTCAACGGTGCGTCCGGCGACCAGAGCCGCAACATCATCCGCATAGCCGACCAAGCGCGACTCATCTGGCATCTCAAGTCTCAGTAGCCCGTCGTAAGACACGTTCCACAGGTCCGGACCAAGGATAGATCCCGAGGTGGGTTGGATAGAAGTCAGTCTTCCCATGACTTGGATTGAGTTAGTGCGCATCAAAAGTCTTTTTTTTATATGGATTCCCCCATTTACTTCACTGCTGCTGCTTCGATGATACTGATCATCCTTTCTCTGAGAATTATCTTCTTTGTCAGGATGACCACTTTGTTTTTTTTCCAGTGCCAAGCTGACATCGTGAGCAGTTATCTAATCTTACGTAGCATTAGCAGAACGAGTCTAAGTTGTGTACGACAGTGCGTCCAGCGGTCACCCGTATAGCCAATCAAGCGCAACTCATCCGGCGGCTCAAGCTTCAGTTGCCCGTTATACGAGATGTCCCATAAGTCTTGGCCGATGGATAGAGCCTTGAGCGACACTCGATGTAACTTCGATCCTACGATGACCGTCGTGTCAGAGAACAGGCTGCGGCCCTCCAGTGATATCTCTAAATCTGCATCAGATATGAACATATTGAACATTGAAAATATTTTCCAGCGCTCCATAGATATGCATCCATCTAGAGGAGTTGAAGGCATTTCTGTCGGCAAGTGTAACCAGCAGGACAACCCATCGGGTGGAACTGTTGTTTGTCTCCGCCCATTGTACTGCGTTCACCACTTCCACATGCATCGATAGTAGAGCGAGCTGCTCTCAAGCCATACTTCAGTGGAAATAGGTCCCCAGAAGCATGGACCGCGTTAGTGATTTTTCTTTTAATGAGGTTTCTTTTTCAAATGAACGAATAAATTTCTTTATTACAACCATCCATAATGTTTTGCAAACAAACAAAAAGCAAATTTAAAAGATTAATTATTACAAAACTTAATGGCTCAAACGAAACTCTAAATTTATACGTATGTGAAAAATATAAAAATGGATTGTTATTCAATTAGTAGTAAAAACGTGGAGATAAATCAGTGGGCTGTATAGCAAAATTACAGATGAATCGAAAAAAATTTAACTTTTACTTGTTTCTAAAATATTGTATATATCCTATTCTAAATTAAACAATATTCAATACAATATTCTTACTTTATGCATTACTTTCTTATAATCTAACCTGTTTACACTTAAATCTATAAAAATCAATAAAATTGCAAACGTTCCAAACTATCGATATTCGTGACCATCGATAGTGGACGATAGTTTTTTCACTTACCATCGATGGTATCGATAGTATGATCCCTACTTATTGCAGTATTGGGGGGAAATCGTCTTCCATTTTCTTCGTATCAACCTTCTAAAGCTCCATAGGTTCGAATTCATGAATGATGTAAACCTTTAATGTTGCGATCGTTGAGCTTCATTTTCAAATAATCCCATAAATGCTCTATTGGATTTTAGTCCGGAGATTGAACAGGAGTTTTGATAGTGGACGAAAAATTGTGTTGGGTTCAGAGACAGCAGATATGGGAATTGTGTTTGGGATCATTGTCTTGGTACAAACTGAAAGATGATCATATCCCCAATATCCGAGTGTTTTTTTTCAATTTAGATTTATAAAATTTTTAATATGCGTGTTTGTCCATTTTGCTTGAATGAAATGTAATTTTCGAACACCAGATACTGCCATTGAACCCGTCACAATATTAAACTTCCACCGCCACGTTTTACAGTTCCTTTGATGTTTTTAAATTCTAGCTCTTTGTTTTTTTTCCCTCCACACAAAATCTATTCCATTTGATCCAGAAAAGTTAATTTTTATTTCATCCACGAATATAACATTTTTTCAATATGATAAGGGCTTGTTTGTATTGTTTTTGCCAAAACTATACCTTGCTCTAATATTTTCTCTTTGACAACGGACTGTACCCATCAGGTCGCCAAGTCCGGACACACTTAGTCTACTCCGAGATGGCTGCTGGCGGGCTAGCTAGTTCGGGGAGGAATATCGGTCGCAGGTCTTCCGCGAGCAGACTAAGTCCGAAATATAAAAATCAGCCACTGATTCAAATGTCCGATTTAAAACGTGTCGAACAACTTCTACCGACTCTAATTCAACTTACTTTACTTTCATCCCTTTTCCTCTCGATTCGAGGAAAAGAACCACTCAAAACTGTTAACCAAAAATACGCACTTCCCAATATTCACTGACCCGGTACCCGAAATAATGTACTCGGATCCAAAGCCGAAACAATCTACTCTTACCAAAAACGCAAAACTCAAAAATGGCTGCGCGTAGCGATCGCAACACGCAACCGACCATTCGCGCATTACCGAAACCCTACCTCCTCGGCGGCATACTTACCTTCCGCCTGAATCTCTTTCTGAAAAAGAACGAGCACATACTGGAAAGGAAAGACATTTGTGTTAGTTAGCAATTCATGTTATATTTACGTTGATTTATACTGATTTTATATAAAATCAATTGAAAATTTAGGGAAAATAATTATATTAAAATATAAAAGTATAAAAGATTCTTTCTCATTTAATTTTACTACTTTTCATTCACTTGCATATTATTAACTATTCATTTACTTTCTCTTCGATGAAATTTGTATTGTTTTTGTGTTGTAGGTTTCAAATTGAATTGTATTGCATTTTATTTATCATATTAGTATGAAAGTCGCTTACTTGGAAATTAAAAATTAGTATGAAATTTTAGAAAAAAAAAAAGAAATTAGAATAAATTCTTACGCTTGAGAAAGAAATTACGCAGTTTACAATTCGAGGGATCAGTATGAAGAACTTAATTCGATATTGTACCTGTATTGATTGATTTAATTTATTTATATATGCGAGAAGACACTCACGCACTGTACTCTAAAAATCACTGAGCTTGTTTTTCCTATCGCACTTGCACAATCATTACAATGCAATTTGTTTTTAATCGTCGTTTTAGTTTTCTTCGGTGTTCATTAATAAATATACACTTCCTTTTATTGTAGATAATTTACTCGTATATATAGAGACAAGTTTAGCATGCAACATTTAATATAGAATTTGAACATTATAAAAATGTTATTTTACATCAATTTTTGTTTCTTTTGTTTTGGCTTTCACTAGAGGTTTATATTACAATCTTTCTTGGATATTGTTTGTAGTTTAGTTCGCGTTCTTTTTCTTGTTGTTTCACGAGTAAAATCATTTTTGTTTTAATCATTATTCATAACTGATCATTTACTACATTACAAAATACTTCCCTTTGCATCATTATTTCGCTCTTATCACCATTTCGATTCCTTTTAGACTATCAGCCCCGCGATAACCGTCCATTCAATCTCATAAGAATTTATGACAACTCCAATCATTTACTTTTTTCTTAAACAAACGAAAACGACTTTCCCTATTTTTTCATTCTCTCCCTAGTTAATATGAAAACCTACTTGAATCAGTTGAATGAGGGGTTCAATATTACTTCTAACATTTACTTTGTTTTCAAAAATAATCCAGTTGTATCTTTGCTTTAATTTTTGGCTAGAATTCTGTAGACTTCTTTATAATTATCGTAATAATAATACATCTGTTTCTATTTTCTTTGTTTCCTTTAGAGAACCATTTAAAAAATTAGTTATCAATATTTAAATTATGTATTAATTAGTTTTTTTTGTGAAAACTTGAGTGCTTAGTAAAAAATCTCTGTGTATGTAGCAGAGAACACATTTGATGATGAATTATTTTAATGAAGATGTTTTAGCGATTATTTTTCTTCATCGTCAAATAATCAGATATCGAGGATTTTTCAACATTAGTCCTTCAATATGCTCTCATTCGGCATGTACGTTTTGCTTTAAATACACTTCTTTAAGAGGAATCCCAACCTGAAGCCCTTTTCAACCTCTTCTGCAGTCTTGCGGTCGATAAATAAGCTCTGAATTATAGCGCTGAATATAAATTACTTACAATCGCATCTCGCGTTGCAAAATCTCTAGAACAAATATGCGTAAGTTGTATGATCACCGCATTTGCCACACTTAATTACTTTGTCATTTTGCTTTACTTCGGGGCACAAATTCGCACAAACAAGATCAACTTGAAGTGATGGCTAATTTGTATATTCTAGAACCAATTGATATGAGAATAAACTGCACTGTTACTTATATTTGCAAGCGACACAAAAACTCACTTGGATAGGAGAACACAAGTTTCTTGAATCCGGGGAAATAAGTTTCCAGCCGCTGTACAGTGTGCACTCAGTGGGTGGTCATGGGCCCGTCTGATAAGATCGATGGTCAATTCTTCGGGCAACTAAAGCTTCCACTGTGTAGAGTGTGATGACACACACTATCTAAAAATAAACACAATTAGAATTAACGACTCACTCATTCATATTCTAAAACAAATGACCCATTATCATTGTCATTCAAAACCAAAACATGTTACGGTAATTCATTTCCGTACACAAACGCCTTGACATTGAATTCAGAGCATGTATACATATCTCAGATTACAAGAAATGTTCTCTACAGTACATTGCCATCATAAAATGTTTTCCCTTTTGCGTTGTACTAAGCTTCATATTGCACCACTGCTAGAAGCACGTCTAAAGATATGGTATTACATTTCACTACTGAATTTTCATTCATGGTCTTGGCGATTGAGTCATTATAATGTTTGTAAATGATAATTAGAGTATGAATATGAAAAATGAGGATTTGTGAGTTAGCAATTCAGTAAATTGTATTGATGACACATTGGTCACATGAAGAAGTCTTGTTCACAAATTAGTCATTAAGGAATTTGGAAGTAATTAATTAGGTCATAGATTTTGTATCTTAGGCGATGTAAAACTGATTGGAAAATACAGTCGATCGCTGATCGTTTTAAAGTATACTGCCACAATTGGCGTGACTTTGATTCAGTCTCCAAATCTGTCTTTTAATTTCTTTAGAAATATCGGCTCTTCGGATGCCAGCAGCGTAGCGCTTGCGCTACATAGGTAATTAATTGAAGTCCCTTATAAAGTAACCCCTAAATCTACTATATGGCGATCCTGCCAACTCCTCTTAGGTCGAGCAAATATGGACGGTCTTGAGGAATTGTGGGAAGAACTAAGACCGAAGCAGAGTCCACCAGAGGAGTACGAGCCCGAACCAGTAGCGGCAGATATACCGCAGTACCAACCATCCACACATGTATCAGGATGAAGCAACCTGTCCAGCAGGAAGTAGTAGTACCCAAAAGAAAGTGCAGAGGAGACCAGAAGAAACTCTTCGCGATGCTAAAAGAGGGAGTTAGCGTATCAAAAGTAGCGAAAATGGGAAACAGCTGCTCTGCTAATGTCAACGAGAGCATTTTCGTCGAATATCGGCAGGCAACAACAACCGCGACGATTATTTTCATAGTTTTAGTTTGCATTTATGTTTACAACAGATTTCAAACAAAATATGTGAACAAAAAAGTAGCCAGAGTAATAAATATATAGAATTTCGTAAATAATGTTTGTACAATTGCATATTTTTTGGAAATTAATGGAGGTTATAAAGGAACGGGTAAACAAATAGAAAAAATTTTGGCAAATGAGAAAAAGAGCATAAATAGATTGGGTAATACTGAAGCTTTAAATGAGAAACTAAACAAACTAAGAGAAACTGAGAGGAATTTGGGTATCTTGTTCGAAGCAACGAATGAAGATTGTTTAGAGATAAAATTGCAATTTAAGAAAATTGCGACTGAGTAAGAGCAAATATTAAATAGTAAATTAGAGAAAATTGCAGTTGCACAAAGAACCAAAATGGGTGACTTTGATTTACATTTAGCGATCAAGTCTATTCCGCTGTTTGACGGAAAGCCAAAAGAGCTTAACGCATTCCTTAAAATTGTAGAGTATATAGATAAAACTTTATCAAGTGAGGCCAAACCACAACTTGTCGTTTTTGTTTTAAATGTCAAACTGGCTGATAATGTACGAACCGCTTTGAGTACTGAGACTCCGCGTACTTTGAATGAATTAAAGACAACTATGACGACTAGATTTAAACTCGCAAATACAATAGGGATAATAATGATAATAATAGGGGTAGAGTTCACGTTGTCCAAGAACAGGGGAACGTACAGTCCTTCGGAGAGGAGTAAATAGCAGATAATTCAGACCCTCCCGGAGTTGTAATAGTAGAAAATAATCCTAGCTCCGGCAAAATTAATTATGATGTATATACTGTGACAAAAAATTGTCCAAATTAACAAGAATACGACTCGACTTGTCTGATTATGATTTTGAAATCATATTCAAGCAAGGAAAAATGAACTGCAACGCGGACGCACTATCGAGAATAAAAAATTGATTCCGATATACTGAAAACAATGATACCGCTAGAACGAGATGAGAAGGTGAAAAAGATATTAGCGTTAACTCGGGGAATGTCTGCTAAACAAAAGACAGACTTAAAAGATAAAAATAAAGACGATGAACCCAGGACAACTGTAAAGCCTGATCAACTTTACGTTTGGGATTGCACGTCACTATCGGACATAAGAAATGTCACGAAATTGAAATTTATACTGCGCAATAATCATCAGTTTGAAATTGTCCGGACAAACAATGAAGTAATTGTATACTGTAATGGTGATAAATCTAACGAGAAACAAGTTTCCGTTAATGGCAAGCCTACAGTACTTACAAATACAGAAAAACCTTGTAAAGCAATCTATAACGATAATTCCAGTATGATATTCGTATCTACCATGGAGAAGTTATTAGATGAATTAGTTGAAATGAATATTCATGAACTAGCTTTATCAAGTGATGATGAGATATTTGAATTCATGCGTGAGGCTGAATTCAAAAGTATAATTAATATGTTGCAACAAACAAATAAATGTAAAGAGCGCGCAAAAGTCAGTATAATGATTTATGAACCCCCCAAAAATATACATTACATACTGAAGTACAAAATCAGTTAATACGCGAATATCATGATACACCGCAAGGAGGTCACTTAGGTATTAGAAAAACTTTACTTAAGTTGAAGCAAAGATATTGCTGGAAAAACATGAATAGCATGGTTAAAAGATATGTCAGCAATTGCGAAAAATGCAAGATAAATAAACAAATAAGAAACACCAAGGAAAATATGGTGAAGACTGATACACCAACGACGAGTTTTGAAACCATAGCTATTGACGTTGTCGGACCTCTTAGAATCGCGAATAACTATAGATACATTCTAACTATGCAGTGTGAACTCACAAAATTCGTAGTAGCCGCACCTATGGAAACTAAGGATGCGAGAACAGTAGCTTCTACATTAGTTATTAGTTAATGAATTCATACTAAAGTACGGTCATTTCAAAATATTGAAATCCGACCAAGGTACTGAATTCACTAATAATTTGATGCAGGAAATTTGCAATCTATTGAGAATCAACCAAGTCTTTTCTACACCATACCACCACGAAACGTTAGGTGCTGTAGAGCGTAACCACAGAGTACTAAATGAGTACATTCTGGCATTTTCAGAAAACTCTGACTGGGATAAGTGGATTTCGTATTACACGTTTGCATATAATACAACCCCCCATGTAGACAACAATTATACTCCATACGAGTTAATATTTGGAAAATTACCATATCTGCCAGATGACATTTTAAGCAAAAACGAAAAGTTTTACGACCTAGATAACTATGCTAAAGAGTTAAAAATTAGATTGCAATATGCTCTAAGAAAAGCGCGAGAAATGATTGAGATAGTAAAAGAAAAGCGAACAAAAGATACCCAGGCTCATCCAATAAATTTAAAAACAGGAGATTTGGTACTTGTGAAAAAATATAATAGAAAGGAACATGAGACTTGTAATGATTTTTTTCTTTTTAAAGTCCGAACGCGGAACCGACCTCTCATCGGTTCTAGACGTTAAGTCTGAGTAGTGCCAACGGATGGTACCAACAGGTCAACCAATCCGTGCACCGTAACCCATTCACGCGGTGGCTGCTTGTCGGCCAGCTAGTTCGGAGAGGATTTCGGTCGCGGGTCTCCGAATGGGTTACGCTCAATCACAATATTTTCAGCCACCTGAACATGCCCGTTTTCAAAACGCGTTATCAAAACAAAACCATACGGAGAAGAAACCTACTTTACGTTACTCCGAATTTCTTCATTCATCCAGCTAAAACATAAAAATCTAATTTCCGTTTCGCGTTCCCGAATTATACCGACGCGGTACCGAAAAATATGCTTTCTCGAAATTAACACGACGAAGACTACTCTAACAAAATGTCAAAACTACAAAGGTACCGCGTACCGCGCGCGACGCGAAACCGACCTCAGCAGATTTGTCGAAACCCTACCCTCGCGACGGCATACCTACCTTGCACTCTCTCTTCCCACTGCAAAAGAAAAACCGCTGAAAAGGAAAGTCGTGGTTATCTCTTTAGCAATTCATGTTATTGTTTCGTATAGTGTAATTTTACAAAATTATAAAGGTATATTATTTGATAAAATATGTAGGTCTAACCTACGCTGTCCTAATTGTTTATTTCATATGCATTTGTTGCAAGAACAATTTCAGTTGTTTGTTGCTCTTTATACCTGAGCGCCTGGATATGTGCACATAAAATACGATGTACATTTATTGTTATGCTTTGTTTGCTTTCTTTCGGAAAAATATATTTTTTTTGGTTTATTTATATCATGAAAAATATTTTCTTCATCAATTATTTTTGGCAATTAATGGATTTGTCAAATATTCTAGTTCATATGAATTTAATTCTCTGATAATTCTATTTACTTCTTGCTGTCTACCTAGCTGCATTTGTATTGTATTTTTCATGTTATTAGAATTCGACTTTACATTATTTCATTTTCCTTTTTTTTTTTTAAAAAAATATTATTTAACCTCTTTTGTACTTCAATGGTGAATCACTGAGCTCATTGTATTCTAAATGTATTTCCTGATGTCTAATTCTAAATATATATCGATATATAGTATATAATGAATATTTACTGTTTTTGAGTATATCTTAAATTTTTTGATTTTTTCTGAATTGGTTTAATAACAGGCATCATATACTAGAATCTTTTAAATCATTTCTTTTGTTTGATGATGGGTTGAAATTTTCTTGTATATTTTAGTTACTTATACATTGAAACCATGCAAATGTTAATTTCTTTTCCTTTCATTGTAATAGAATGTACATACATAAAGTTTACGTTGTTTTTTTAACATTGAATTGAATATTCCTAATTTCTTTTTTGTTTACTTAAAAAAATTTGTTTTTTTTTTCTTTAGGATTTAGTAAATGTGCCCTTAGTTTTTTCTTTATCGTTAATGTTTAAAGGATATTTATGCCTAGAGTTTACGCTTTATTTTTTTGTTCTGCATTTTGGAATATTATTTTTTTTGAGAAATATATAATTTTTTTTTTTTTTATTGAAATGAAACCAATAAAATTCAGTTATGGTTTACGATTTAGTTGTATTGTTAACAAATTAATTAGTATAGTGGTCATTCTCTGTATTAAGTTATGAAATAAATTGGCCTAACCTTATTTCTTGCTTGTTAACACTCTTGAATATAACCGAAGAGGTGAAGATGGGCTGCAATTATAACATATTGGGTTTTTTTTTTCTTCATAAAAATACTAGTATGGTATCTCTTCTTTCAACTACCAATCGAAATTCTGAGCTGACATTTAATTCTTTATGATCGACTGTTAATATTTAAGTAGAAAAAAAAATACTACGAATTTAATTTATGTTGATGTTTATTACTTTAAGATAAATCTGAGTTTATGCTGAGCAAAATATTCCAGCTGAATTCCTTTTAATATGTTTGGTTTATAATAATGAATATCTGACGAATTGGAAAACCTGCTGTAATTAATTTGAAAAAGGCTGACACCTGACCAAATAAATTTTATATAATCAGGTCAAAGTCACAAAAACCTTGTTAATCTACAGCATACTTATTAAATATCAAAATTGGAAGTACGTCAACAAAAGCGGTTACTCTCATAGTTCCTTCAGATAATTGGAAGGGTATAAGAAAGTAAGACTCAACCCAATTATAGAAGAAAAACAATGTCAAAGTTTTTTCGGGCTTGTTAACAAATTTACCGAATGATTGTACCAAGGGGTAGATTCCTCTCAGGTAATATTAGTCTATATTTGCCAAATTTTGTCATTTTAAACTCTATAAGAGTACTAAACAAAGAAGCTCTGTATTGAGCTGCTATTTCAGTTGATAATAAAACCCATAGACCTTTAGTTTCCCTGATCTATAAAATAAATGGTTAAATGCGCATGCGTTAAAGGGATTAACCATAGGATTTTCATCGCATGCATTCAACTGACACTAAATTTACCAAAGTAACTAATAAGGAATATTTACAAGAATAATAGTTAAATATTAAAATTATTAAAGGAAAAAGGATGTTTTTGTTTCCAAATGTGGACATGCTCCTAATTTAAAACAGAGAAAGTAATAAAATTGGTAAATATTGCACGTTCGTCACAATTAAAAATAACGAAAAAGAGGAATCTAAATGTTCGAGTAGTTTGAGTCGCTTGTTGATTGTTTGCAATAGTTAAGGTAGCCCGGAATAGAGTTTTGTGGATCCGGTCACTTAGTAAAATTTGGATTTTACTCATATTTCACTCAAAATTAAGGTCGTAAGAAGTGTTTAGAAAGTGTTAAATTTCCTTCTTTTCTTATTGATCAAAAGTCGTTTAGGAACAGATTTCCCAATTTCAGATCGCGGCGAATTATTTGATTGTCCTCAAGATTTTTTTTTTTTTAACTAACCAAATACAAAAATGACATTCGTAGCCACTTAGAATCTTCTTATGAGTGTGAAATCCTATCATAGGTCCCTTGTTTTTACAAAGCATCAGAACAACGTATGCGCTGTGGCTGTCATTGAAACAACTATGAGACAACTACGAATAATTTGGATAGCTTAAACTTATTTTTTTGTGTTATCTTATTTTTTTATAACCCGTGGAGTCTGGGACTTGATTCGTTGGTTTTTATGTTAGATAAATAGCAAGAAATACGTACATACTTGTCAGGTTACAACACTTTAGTCTTATTACCGAATATGATACCGTTGTTTCATTGAAAAATGTTTTTGTTTTCCACTCGGCTCACCAATTTTTGAGGAGCTCACTGGGATGTGGGGTGCTGGTAAGCAATTTTTTCTTTAATGACTGCACAGGTTGATGGGTATCCATCGATGTTTTCCGGACAACTTCACTTGTTTTCTAAGAACAGCGGTACCTTGCTTTCCATCCAACAGAACGTTCTCTACATTCTTGAACCCTATATGTATCCATCTTTCAATCAGGCACATATGAGAGCAAGCTTATGCGGAGCAACAGTAAAAAGATCCTCGGAGCGATCAAACGCAACGCCGCCTGTCAAAGATTCCAACTGTTAAAAACAAACGGTACCGTCATTTTGTGTTCGCACTTACGTTTCGCCACGAAGCGCACTCAGCGCTTTCCGGCGCAGGGTTTTATTTATCGCCATTTATTAACACCCTCGCGATGTCCAGAATGTCCATTTCATTTCGTTTTTTAGGTCGTCCAATTGGCCTTTCAATCTCGAAATTATCGAGAACCGCTCCAGCTTCTTATGCACAAGACCCGATGATGGCAAACACAAAACCGAACGAGAAAGAATTTCTCATTCAAATTTTATCGTCGCCGTGATATTCTTATGAAACTCGCGGCGATAGCGCAGATCAAGAAAACTTTGCCAACTTTCCGGGATTTGCAATTTTCTCCAACCGATCTAACTATTCACACGAACACCTCGGAATTTTATATTTTTTTTGTTTTTTTTTTAAAACAGTCAATCGTACAAAAACTATACTTTTTCGTTGACCACTAAAAATCGCAGTTATTTCCCCCGTTTCTTTTTCTCGTGGCCCGGACTGTCAATCTGACAACCACCGACAAAACAGATGTGTGTGGAATGGCACGCCACATGGTGGCAATGTGCATCTCCATTTGTCGCCAGTGGCATAGTTTTTCGATGGCCACGGTGGAGGGGGCATTTCCAAATGGATATGTCTCGAAATGCGTCGGGGTTTTGATTAATATTCTGTTTCAAATATTTAAATCCACAGATCTAAATGTTTGTGAAAAAAAATATTTTCTGCGCAACGATATCCGCACGAAAGATGAAGTCCGCTTGCATTTCGAGGTCATACCCATCTGGCCGAGTGCAAGGGTTCGGGATCGGAATCACCTCGATTCCCGGGCGTAGGCGTCACATTACACATTCCCCCCCCCCAAAATCGAAGTAATTACGATCCCGCCTCCTATGTAAAAGGTCTTGGTTAGTGCCGTGGTAGGTCGAAGGTCGATTTCGAGGAATAAGCTACAACCATGTTCGTGAAGACTCGATAGTGGCTATACAGTAGGGAGTCAGGTGTTATTCGGAGGTCTTCCTCTAGGCAGAGATTTAGGTAAGCCAAGGTTTTTCGTGTGAAATAGTTGTACTTCATCGTCTAAGGTCTTTTGCGTGGTAAATTCCCAGGGTTTTACCGGTCATGTCCGCGATGAGGTATCGGGTGGGGCTTATTACTTGTAGGACTCGACACTTCACGAATTTCTTGTCTAGTTTGGCATTGTAATGTCGGGTGGCATCGCTCTGTCGGAAGTTTCGACGATATATCTCGTCGCCTACCTTAAAGCCAGAAGGATGAGATCGCAAGTTGTACCGCTCCTCTCCCATCCGTCGACTTTCTTCAATCAAGTTGGAGCTTTTCGTGCGGTTCCAGAACCACGATTGGGTCCTCTAGCGATTTCAGTTGCCGCAATAGTCGGTAAGCGCTCCCATGACAGATCATGTACTGGCCGAACAATGCGAAATATGGCGAAATGCCGGTAGTGGCATGGTACGACGAGCGCAGAGCACTAGTGATGGCGGACAACTTGCGATCCCAGTCCTTCTGATTCGGGTGGACATAGGCGCGAATGGCCGCTATGAGCGTACGGTTCAGTCGTTCGGAGGCGTTGGCTTGTGGTGAATAGACGGCGGTTCGTTGGTGGATGATGCCGTATTTGGACATTAGGTCTCGGAACTTGCTGGAGGTGAACTGGACCCCGTCGCGGAGACAAGTTTCTCCGGAACTCCAAACATGTGAAAGACTCGGTTCTCCAAGAAGCTGAGTATAGGTCCAGTGTGCATGTTACGTAGTGGTTATATGATAGGGAATTTAAAGAGCTGGTCCAGGACCACGACAGCTCCCGTGTGACCAGAAGCAGATCGAGGGTAAGGACCGATAAGATCAATGTACAAGCGCTGGAACACGCGTTCGGGAACCTCAACCTTACCCATGGGAGGCCGAAGAATGGTGTTGGGCGCTTTAGTGCACTTGCATAGCTCACAGGAGGCTACGTACGCTTTTATCTGTTGTGCCATCTTAGGCCAAAAGAAGCAGGTTTTCAACCGCCTAAGTGTACGACCGTAACCGCCGTGCGCACTTGATGTGTGATCATGGGCCCGTCTGATAAGATCAGTGGTTAATTCTTCGGGCACCCACAACTTCCACTGTTCTTCTTCTTGTATGGGGTCTCCGGATGCGTGTCCCATCCGCTTATAAATAAATCCATCCGTCAACCGCAGTTCAGGAAGCTGGGGCAGTTGATTCTGGATAGTGTGAATCAGTTGGGTGTAGCTGGCTGACTTGAAGGCAGGATGGTCCAGATCGATCATTTGGGGGCTGTCGTCCTCTTGGACCAACTCGGCTCCTTCAGGGGCGAACATTCTGGATAAGGTGTCGGGGACTACATGCTGGCTTCCTTTTCGGTGGCGAATTGTGAAGTCAAATGCCTGTAATTTCAGTGCCCACCTGGCCAATCGGCCGTTGAGATCAGTCTGGCTCATTAGCCATTTCAGAGACGCGTGGTCCGTAACGATTTCAAAGGTGTGTCCCTCCACATAGGCTCGGAAGCGTTTCACTGCCAACACCGCAGCTAGACATTCCTGCTCGGAAACCGTGTAATTTCGCTGGGCTGGGTTCAACTTGTGAGACATGAAGGCTATAGGTCTTTCCTCGCCGTCTTGTGCAACCTGGACTAAGACTGCTCCCACCCCATGTTGACTCGCGTCACAATGGATTGAGAACGGTTTGTCAAAGTCCGGGCTGTGCAGTACGGGGGCTGTAGTCAGACTCTTCTTTAGCTCTTCAAAGGCTCGCAAGCTGGGCTCCTCCCAGACGAATTTACGTCCCTTACGCAGCATGTCGGTCAAAGGAGTGGTTATGGTGGCATAGTCACGTACAAAACGCTGGTACCATCCGCATAAGCCTAAGAATCGTCGTAATTGTTTGGTGGTCTTGGGTAATGGAAAAACGTCAATCGCTTGAGTCTTTTCCGGATCGATCTTGATATGGCCATGCCCAATGATGTGACCTAAATACTTCACCTCCGTCATCACGAACTGACTCTTCCGTATGTTGATGGTTAATCTTGCCCTCCGGATGTGTAGAGCCACCTCCTGAAGCAGGTCGATGTGTTCGTCAAAGGTCTCGGTTATAAGCAACAGATCGTCCAAGTAAACGAAAACTTGGTGCCGCAAATGAGGTGGTATCACCTTATCCATAAGGCGCGTCATTGTTTGGGGGGCATTGCACAATCCGAATGGCATGGTCACGAATTGATATAGGGGCCGACCTGGGACTGTGAAGGCTGTTTTCTCCTTTGAACCGGGGTCTAAAGGAATTTGCCAGAAGGCGTCCTTGAGATCTAAGCTCGTGATGAAGTGGGCTTTAGGCAACCGACTCAAAATGCCTTCAATCAACGGTAGAGGGTATGCGTCCTTGACTGTGGTGGCGTTCAAGCGTCTGGCATCTAAGCATAACCGGACCTTGTTCGGCTTGACAACTAAGGTGACTGGGGAAGCCCACGCGCTCTGTGATTCTTCGATTACGCCTAATGCTAGCATTCGATCCACTTCGGCATATAACGATTTTTCCTTCGCCGGAGATATGGCAAAATGTCTCTGTTTTATGGGTTTAGCATCCCCCACGTCTATAGTGTGGAACACCAGGGCAGTCCTCCCGAGACCTTCCTTCTCATGCGATGGAAAAGCCGATATAGCCGAGTCAAGTCGCAGTTGCTGATTTACATCCAGTGTATGTCGTAGTAAGTGAGAGGGTTGAGATTGGTCAGGAACGGGGTTAACGGACTCCAGGGTCGTACCGGAAAATAGTGCCGGGGCCAAGTTAAATTTTCGAACGAAATCCACTCCTAGATAAAGATTCTGGGTTAACTGAGGTATGATGAAAAATTCCATAGGTTTAGTTACTCCTTTAAAGGTGACATCCGTCATAATTTTTCCTACTACAGAGTGACGAGTTCCGTCCGCCGTGCTTAACCAGGAGGTGAAATGACGGATTTGGTCCGCGTGCATTGCCAGTACCTCCCCTGCAAAATCGGCAGATATGCAATTCACACTGGCTCCCGTATCGACTAAGCCTGACACTCGTTTTTGCAGGAGGTGTACTGACGCATATGGCCGAACATCATCCCTCAATAATTCGTCTAATTGTATGTCCCTCAGTACCTTCCTCGATTGCCTGACTTTTCTCCGGAAGCTCCGCATCTGACGCGTGGCTCGCTTTCTTCGCGGTGGGACAGTTGTAGCCAACTCCTCATGGAAGATGCGCTGTCGAGTAGCCAAATAATTCCGCAGCCTGACATGAAAAGGTTTTACATGCCAAGGAACTTTCGTCTCGCTATCATTTCCCTGCGCGTTGGCCTCGGCGAAGGATGGCGTCGGTTGTGGAACTTCGGGAGAACTGTGTCTGGCGGTGCGAGTCAGCAGAATTGGAGTCATGTTGGAAGCTGGGTCATAGCTAGTGATGGGGTCTGGATTGGTTCGTCCGGGGTTTAGGAGTGCCGACGGATGGTCGCGGCACTCGGTGGCAAGTTTTTTCGCCCTTTGCAATTTGCACAGTCAGGTGCGTATGTGTCGGCCTTCCCGCAGCGGTAGCAGAAAAGCGTCGGCTCCGCTGGACATGCATAGAACCGATGTCCCGGTTGTCGGCAGTTCCAACAGACCGTCGGGCTTGTAATTGCTTCAAGGGAGGGTCGATCAATCAAGGCTAGGTCTTCAAGCTCCGGTGGTGCTCCACTCCTCGGTACTGGTACTGGATCAGCAAGCAGGTGGTCCGCTGCCATCAACTCCGCGGTGTGATGATTCCGCGGATTTGGTCCCATTATGCGAGGTTGTGGACGGAAGGTACCTCGCCGCTCATCCAAGTGTTCTTGTCTACGGGCATGGAGGCGCAATCCCTGTATGGTGTTGATGGGAAAATGCAGAAGGCTGTTCTGAAGATCCCAGCGCATATTCTCTCTGATAATTTCTACCAGTTCGTCCTCGGGCATGGTTGTTCGCAGGCGAGTGCTCAACCTCACTATGCTTGTGTAGTACTGGTCGAACGGTTCGTGAGCGCCTTGTTTCCGTTTCTTTATTTGCTCCCTTAGCTCTCTCTCAGTGAAGCCATCCTCAAATCGATTGCGGAAGGTTGCACTGAAAGAGTGCCAAGTGGGACGTGGCGTTGATTCTTTAAAGCTCCAGTACCAGTCGGCAGCGTCGCCGCTGAACAAAAGATGTGCATGCCGGAGGAAGGTCGAGGAATCACCTCCCAGGGTGCTGGATACCAACGCCTGAATCCGGAAAAGGAACCGGTCCGCCGATATCATATCGTTGAACCCTGTAAAGTTCAGGTGCCAACTCTCCATGATACGAGGCGTTGGGTCTCGAAAAGGTGTCAATGCGTTCCCGGGGGGAATCACATCCTCGATTGATCTGTTGTACTGAACTGCCTCGGGGGCTAGAGGTCGAGGTCTATATTCGGGAGCTCTGGGATCCATTCCCGAGTTCCTTGGAGGTGGGGCCCATTGCTCGGATTGTCGGGAGTGGGGCATCGCCACACTGGGATTGGGCTCCCAGCCAAGCGGAGTTCTCACGCGACTGGGTGGTTGGCTCATAGGGAGATTCTGGAGCTTTCCCTCCAGGTTGCCAATCCTCTCCGACATATCCCTCATCAACGCCACGAGGGTGTCAATGGAGTGGGCGGAAGGCATGGGTGTCACCTCGGACACGACACTTGCGGCCGGAACTTCACCGCCTACGGCTCCTTGCAGGTCTAAAAGTGGTTGTGACGGTTCGGCTTCTGGAACTCCTTTCGCCACTGCTTCACGCGTTGGTAGGGGCGTTCCGAGGGGGACGTCTAGGGCGGTCCGCTCGATGGGTCGCCGGCATAAGGGACACAGCTCGGACGTGAGGAGGAGCTGTTGTACACAGGCACGATGGAATAGATGTCCACAATCCAATCGCACGCTGTGTACGCCCTCCACTACGTCTTCGAAGCAGATCCCGCAGTTAGCTGGTTGGACCGTTTTAGATCGGGTCCAACGCTTATCTGGTGTCCGCTTCGTTGCCATGTTTGGTTCTGTTTAATCTGGGTGATGTTAATAGTGCTAAAAAAAATTAAAATATATAATATAAGATAACTCCTAAAACCTGACTATATCCCTAATATATGTGTATATATAAAAAACTTATAGGTACTTTAGTGGCCGATAGTGGCGAGCTATATATAGAAGGTAGAGAAAAAAAAAATTATTTGAATATACACTTTCCTTTTCAGTGGTCGACTCCTCCAACGGGAAAGGAGAGTGCGTGGTAATCTGCCGAAGAAAGGGTGCTTTTGGTCGATTTATGAGATTTACCCCATAACCCACATACATTACAAACCGTTTCTAGTCTACGTTAAAGGACTCGACGAGACAAGTGGTAGAGCTACCGTAACGATTTTGTACGCGGTCAAAATTTCCCGACGCGTGGAAGCATTCCGGGCTTCGCAACTCCAGCGTACGCCACCGAACGTTGAACCGATACCACTCGTCTATCACGCATACGAAATAATTAGAATCCTTCCGCGACATAAAGGCAAGGTAGCCTTCTATTTTCTTGAGAGTCCATGCTGATAGGTAAACCCAACAGGCTGGCTGTTCCATCAAGAAAATAGAAGGTCCTTACAGGGGTTAACCTGGGACAACACATCGGAAGGATTCTGTCGCAAAAAAAAAATCAAACAAAAGAGAGCGGAAGATACAACTCACGTGAAGCGACTGCTAGTGTGTATCACACAACTTCACTGCTCCTGATAGTGGGACTCGAGTACCAGAGTACCTTACATCCTCCGTAAAGGACCAACTCGTCAGAAGACGCGAATTTCTTTCCCCCTTAGGATGGTTAGGCCCCACGTTGGGCGCCATTTGTAATGATTTTTTTCTTTTTAAAGTCCGAACGCGGAACCGACCTCTCATCGGTTCTAGACGTTAAGTCTGAGTAGTGCCAACGGATGGTACTAACAGGTCAACCAATCCGTGCACCGTAACCCATTCACGCGGTGGCTGCTTGTCGGCCAGCTAGTTCGGAGAGGATTTCGGTCGCGGGTCTCCGAATGGGTTACGCTCAATTAAAATATTTTCAGCCACCTGAACATGCCCGTTTTCAAAACGCGTTATCAAAACAAAACCATACGGAGAAGAAACCTACTTTACGTTACTCCGAATTCCTTCATTCATCCAGTTAAAACATAAAAATCTAATTTCCGTTTCGCGTTCCCGAATTATACCGACGCGGTACCGAAAAATATGCTACTCGAAATTAACACGACGAAGACTACTCTAACAAAATGTCAAAACTACAAAGGTACCGCGTACCGCGCGCGACGCGAAACCGACCTCAGCGGATTTGTCGAAACCCTACCCTCGCGACGGCATACCTACCTTGCACTCTCTCTTCCCACTGAAAAAGAAAAACCGCTGAAAAGGAAAGTCGTGGTTATCTCTTTAGCAATTCATGTTATTGTTTCGTATAGTGTAAATTTACAAAATTATAAAGGTATATTATTTGATAAAATATGTAGGTCTAACCTACGCTGTCCTAATTGTTTATTTCATATGCATTTGTTGCAAGAACAATTTCAGTTGTTTGTTGCTCTTTATACCTGAGCGCCTGGATATGTGCACATAAAATACGATGTACATTTATTGTTATGCTTTGTTTGCTTTCTTTCGGAAAAATATATTTTTTTTGGTTTATTTATATCATGAAAAATATTTTCTTCATCAATTATTTTTGGCAATTAATGGATTTGTCAAATATTCTAGTTCATATGAATTTAATTCTCTGATAATTCTATTTACTTCTTGCTGTCTGCCTAGCTGCATTTGTATTGTATTTTTCATGTTATTAGAATTCGACTTTACATTATTTCATTTTCCTTTTTTTTTTTTAAAAAAATATTATTTAACCTCTTTTGTACTTCAATGGTGAATCACTGAGCTCATTGTATTCTAAATGTATTTCCTGATGTCTAATTCTAAATATATATCGATATATAGTATATAATGAATATTTACTGTTTTTGAGTATATCTTAAATTTTTTGATTTTTTCTGAATTGGTTTAATAACAGGCATAATATACTAGAATCTTTTAAATCATTTCTTTTGTTTGATGATGGGTTGAAATTTTCTTGTATATTTTAGTTACTTATACATTGAAACCATGCAAATGTTAATTTCTTTTCCTTTCATTGTAATAGAATGTACATACATAAAGTTTACGTTGTTTTTTTAACATTGAATTGAATATTCCTAATTTCTTTTTTGTTTACTTAAAAAAATTTGTTTTTTTTTTCTTTAGGATTTAGTAAATGTGCCCTTAGTTTTTTCTTTATCGTTAATGTTTAAAGGATATTTATGCCTAGAGTTTACGCTTTATTTTTTTGTTCTGCATTTTGGAATATTATTTTTTTTTGAGAAATATATAATTTTTTTTTTTTTATTGAAATGAAACCAATAAAATTCAGTTATGGTTTACGATTTAGTTGTATTATTAACAAATTAATTAGTATAGTGGTCATTCTCTGTATTAAGTTATGAAATAAATTGGCCTAACCTTATTTCTTGCTTGTTAACACTCTTGAATATAACCGAAGAGGTGAAGATGGGCTGCAATTATAACATATTGGGTTTTTTTTTTTCTTCATAAAAATACTAGTATGGTATCTCTTCTTTCAACTACCAATCGAAATTCTGAGCTGACATTTAATTCTTTATGATCGACTGTTAATATTTAAGTAGAAAAAAAAATACTACGAATTTAATTTATGTTGATGTTTATTACTTTAAGATAAATCTGAGTTTATGCTGAGCAAAATATTCCAGCTGAATTCCTTTTAATATGTTTGGTTTATAATAATGAATATCTGACGAATTGGAAAACCTGCTGTAATTAATTTGAAAAAGGCTGACACCTGACCAAATAAATTTTATATAATCAGGTCAAAGTCACAAAAACCTTGTTAATCTACAGCATACTTATTAAATATCAAAGTTGGAAGTACGTCAACAAAAGCGGTTACTCTCATAGTTCCTTCAGATAATTGGAAGGGTATAAGAAAGTAAGACTCAACCCAATTATAGAAGAAAAACAATGTCAAAGTTTTTTCGGGCTTGTTAACAAATTTACCGAATGATTGTACCAAGGGGTAGATTCCTCTCAGGTAATATTAGTCTATATTTGCCGAATTTTGTCATTTTAAACTCTATAAGAGTACTAAACAAAGAAGCTCTGTATTGAGCTGCTATTTCAGCTGATAATAAAACCCATAGACCTTTAGTTTCCCTGATCTATAAAATAAATGGTTAAATGCGCATGCGTTAAAGGGATTAACCATAGGATTTTCATCGCATGCATTCAACTGACACTAAATTTACCAAAGTAACTAATAAGGAATATTTACAAGAATAATAGTTAAATATTAAAATTATTAAAGGAAAAAGGATTTTTTTGTTTCCAAATGTGGACATGCTCCTAATTTAAAACAGAGAAAGTAATAAAATTGGTAAATATTGCACGTTCGTCACAATTAAAAATAACGAAAAAGAGGAATCTAAATGTTCGAGTAGTTTGAGTCGCTTGTTGATTGTTTGCAATAGTTAAGGTAGCCCAGAATAGAGTTTTGTGGATCCGGTCACTTAGCAAAATTTGGATTTTACTCATATTTCACTCAAAATTAAGGTCGTAAGAAGTGTTTAGAAAGTGTTAAATTTCCTTCTATTCTTATTGTTCAAAAGTCGTGTAGGAACAGATTTCCCAATTTCAGATCGCGGCGAATTATTTGATTGTCCTCAAGATTTTTTTTTTTTTAACTAACCAAATACAAAAATGACATTCGTAGCCACTTAGAATCTTCTTATGAGTGTGAAATCCTATCATAGGTCCTTTGTTTTTACAAAGCATCAGAACAACGTATGCGCTGTGGCTGTCATTGAAACAACTATGAGACAACTACGAATAATTTGGATAGCTTAAACTTATTTTTTTGTGTTATCTTATTTTTTTATAACCCGTGGAGTCTGGGACTTGATTCGTTGGTTTTTATGTTAGATAAATAGCAAGAAATACGTACATACTTGTCAGGTTACAACACTTTAGTCTTATTACCGAATATGATACCGTTGTTTCATTGAAAAATGTTTTTGTTTTCCACTCGGCTCACCAATTTTTGAGGAGCTCACTGGGATGTGGGGTGCTGGTAAGCAATTTTTTCTTTAATGACTGCACAGGTTGATGGGTATTCATCGATGTTTTCTGGACAACTTCACTTGTTTTCTAAGAACAGCGGTACCTTGCTTTCCATCCAACAGAACGTTCTCTACATTCTTGAACCCTATATGTATCCATCTTTCAATCAGGCACATATGAGAGCAAGCTTATGCGGAGCAACAGTAAAAAGATCCTCGGAGCGATCAAACGCAACGCCGCCTGTCAAAGATTCCAACTGTTAAAAACAAACGGTACCGTCATTTTGTGTTCGCACTTACGTTTCGCCACGAAGCGCACTCAGCGCTTTCCGGCGCAGGGTTTTATTTATCGCCATTTATTAACACCCTCGCGATGTCCAGAATGTCCATTTCATTTCGTTTTTTAGGTCGTCCAATTGGCCTTTCAATCTCGAAATTATCGAGAACCGCTCCAGCTTCTTATGCACAAGACCCGATGATGGCAAACACAAAACCGAACGAGAAAGAATTTCTCATTCAAATTTTATCGTCGCCGTGATATTCTTATGAAACTCGCGGCGATAGCGCAGATCAAGAAAACTTTGCCAACTTTCCGGGATTTGCAATTTTCTCCAACCGATCTAACTATTCACACGAACACCTCGGAATTTTATATTTTTTTTGTTTTTTTTTAAAACAGTCAATCGTACAAAAACTATACTTTTTCGTTGACCACTAAAAATCGCAGTTATTTCCCCCGTTTCTTTTTCTCGTGGCCCGGACTGTCAATCTGACAACCACCGACAAAACAGATGTGTGTGGAATGGCACGCCACATGGTGGCAATGTGCATCTCCATTTGTCGCCAGTGGCATAGTTTTTCGATGGCCACGGTGGAGGGGGCATTTCCAAATGGATATGTCTCGAAATGCGTCGGGGTTTTGATTAATATTCTGTTTCAAATATTTAAATCCACAGATCTAAATGTTTGTGAAAAACAAATATTTTCTGCGCAACGATATCCACACGAAAGATGAAGTCCACTTGCATTTCGAGGTCATACCCATCTGGCCGAGTGCAAGGGTTCGGGATCGGAATCACCTCGATTCCCGGGCGTAGGCGTCACATTACAGACTCCTTATACAGGTCCATACACTGTAATTGAAATTAAAGGCGTTAACATTGTAATAAGTATTGATGGAAAATTAAAAGAAGTACACAAAAATAATGTAAAATTGTTCAAACATAATTCTAAAATTTGAGTCCACAAAAATAATTTAAATTTGTTCAAATGTAGTTCTGAAAATTAATTAATTAAAGTCGATATTTGAGTATTTAAGATAATGAACTTAATTAAGTAAACATGAGTAATATTAATACAATAAAATAAAATTATTTATACATTACCATAAATGTTTGTATTATATCTGTAATGTGAATAAGACTCACGATAATTCGAGTGTTCCATACTAAATTTGAATCTAGTACTCCACACTTTTTGGGGTATGGGTGTAGAGTGTGATGACACACACTATCTAAAAATAAACACAATTAGAATTAACGACTCACTCATTCATATTCTAAAACAAATGACCCATTATCATTGTCATTCAAAACCAAAACATGTTACGGTAATTCATTTCCGTACACAAACGCCTTGACATTGAATTCAGAGCATGTATACATATCTCAGATTACAAGAAATGTTCTCTACAGTATATTGCCATCATAAAATGTTTTCCCTTTTGCATTGTACTAAGCTTCATATTGCACCACTGCTAGAAGCACGGCTAAAGATATTGTATTACATTTCACTACTGAATTTTCATTCATGGTCTTGGCGATTGAGTCATTATAATGTTTGTAAATGATAATTGGAATATGAATATGAAAAATGAGGATTTGTGAGTTAGCAATTCAGTAAATTGTATTGATGACACATTGGTCAGATGAAGAAGTCTTGTTCACAAATTAGTCATTAAGGAATTTAGAAGTAATTAATTAGGTCATAGATTTTGTATCTAAGGTGATGTAAAACTGATTGGAAAATACAGTCGATCGCTGATCGTTTTAAAGTATACTGCCACAATTGGCGTGACTTTGATTCAGTCTTCAAATCTGTCTTTTAATTTCTTTAGAAATATCGGCTCTTCGGATGCCATCAGCGTAGCGCTTGCGCTACATAGGTAATTAATTGAAGTCCCTTATAAAGTAACCCCTAAATCTACTGTAACTGTTCCTCTTCTTGTATGGGGTCTCCGGATGTGTGTCCCATCCGCGTGTGTACAAATCCCTCCGTTACCCACAGGTCTGGCAGCAGGCTCTGGATAGTCTGCATCTGCTAGGTGTAGCCTGTCGATTTGAAGGCGGGGTAGCTCCTTCCGGATTGAATGTCCTCGATAAGGTATCCGGTACCACATGTTGGCTTGCTTTCGGTGTTGAATCATAAAGTGAAACGCCTGCAATTTCAAGGCTCATCTCGCCAAGCGGCCATGGAGGTCAGTTTGGCTCATCAGCCATTTCAGGGACGCATGATCCGTTACACTTTCAAAGGGATGTCCTTCGATATATGCGCGAAAACGCTTCACCGCCAATACTGCCGCCAAACATTCCTGCTTAGAGACAGTGTAGTTCCGCTGGGCTGGGTTTAGCTTGTGGGACATAAAGGCTATAGGCATTTCCTTGCCGTCTTCCGTAACCTGAACTGAGACTGCTCCCACTCCATGTTGACTCGAATACCAATGTATTGAGCATGGTTTATTGAAGTCTGGGCTATGTAGAAAGGGAGCTATTGACAGGCTCTTCTTTAGCTCTTCAAAGGCCGGCAAGCCGAGCTCTTCCCATATGAAATTTCGTCCGTCAAGGATGTGCTGATGGTCGCATAGTCAGGTACGAATCGTTGGTACCAACAGCATAAACCTAGGAATCGGCGTATCTGCTTGGTGGTCTTAGGCAGAGGAAAGGCGTCGATCACCTTCGTCTTATCCGGGTCGGTTTTGATGTTACCGTAGCCAATGATGTGACCCAAATACTTAACCTCCGTCATTACAAACTAGCTCTTCTGGATGTTGATGATTAACCCTGTCTTCCGGATATGCAAAGCCACTTCTTGAAGCAGCACGATATGTTCGTCTAGGGTCTCGGTTATTAGTAATAAGGCATCCAGTTATACGAGGACTAAGTGTCGTAGGTACGGTGGTATTACTTTATCCATAAGGCGCGTCATTGTCTGTGGGGCATTACACAGTCAAAAAGGCATGGTCACAAATTTGTACAATGGGCAACCTGGGACTGTGAAGGCTACCTTCTCCTTTGAATAAGGATCTTAGTGGATCTGCCAGAAAGCGTCTTTGAGATCTAAGCTAATAATAAAGTGGGCTTGAGTTAATCGACTTAAAATATCCTCGATCAATGGTAGGGGATATGCGTCTTTAACAGTGACGGCATTTAAGCGCCTGGCATCTAAGCATAGTCGGACTTTGTTAGGCTAAGCCACTAAGGTGACTGGCGAAGCACATGCACTTTGCGATTCAAGTGCCAACATCCAATCGACTTCGGCGTATAGTGACTTTTCATTCGCCGGAGATATGACAAAATGTCTCTGCTTGATGTGTTTAGCATCCCCCACATTTATCGTGTGAGACATTAAAATTATCCGGTCGAGACCTTCCTTCTCATGTGGAGGAAAAACCGCTATAGCTGCGTTTAATTGTAGCTGTTGATTGACATCTAGTGCATGTCGAAGTGAGTGAGAAATTAGCGTCACATCATTGACAGTGACGACAGAGTCAAGTGTAGTATTGGAGAATAATGCTGAGGCCAAGTTAAATCGTCGGAAAATATAGATTCTGTGTCAACTGGGGTATAATATAAAAATCCAGGGACTTGGCCCTACTATAGAGTGACGAGTTCCGTCCGCCGCGCTTAACCAGATAGTATCATAAAGTGCTGGATTTGATCCGCATGGTTTGTCAAGGCTTCTCTTACAAAATCGGATGCTTTGCAGCTGACGCTTGCTCCAGTGTCGATTAAACCTACCATCCGATTTTGCCAGATATGTACTGATGCGTATGGATGAACGTCGTCCTTCAATAATTCATCATCTAGCTTGATCACACGCAACATCTTCCTCGACAGCCTCACCTTTATCCAGAAGCTCCGCAGCCGACGCATGGCTCGCTTCCTTGTCAGAGAAGTGGTAGGAGAAATCTCCTCATTGAAGATGCGTCGACGAGCAGCTAGATACTCCCGCAGTCTGTCATGAAAGAGCTTAACATGCCAAGGGTTACTCGATTCATAACCATTCCTTTAGGGTCCGGCTCGGTAGCACGTGACGTTGGCTGTGGAACTTGGGGAGAACTGTGTTTGGCGGTGCGAATCAGTAAGATTCCAAGTGTCCGTGGTTAGGTTGTCCGTTGCAACGGGCTCAGTTTCTTTTTGGTCAGGCTCTAGGAGTGCCGACGGGTGTGTACATCTTCAATGCACTTTCCATGTTCATGGTCACATGTACATCGTCAATGTAATTAGTCCATGTACATCTTCAATGTACATGGACTAAGTTCATGTGCAATTTATGCGCATTCTTCATGTTCTTCATGTTTCGGTTAATAATTCAAATCTTAAATCTATTCAACTATATGTATAATATCTCAAACCGAATTGGAGATACTCACCTGTTTTTCACACGTCGTGAATTCCTCAGACAAGGTCAGCTTACGATTACCAAAATCTCGTCTGGAAAATTTTCAGAAAGAATGTCATATTTCACCCCGTATCACATTCAAGACTGTCTGAGGAATTCGCGACGTGTACTTGGGTGCAGTCAGCACTTTTTACACTAAAATTATTATAAACGTGGGAAAGTCTAGAAATTCCCAGGTAAAATTAGCATGAACGTGGGAAAGGGTGCAAATTAGGTTTTAAGATATAAATTAAGATGTTTTGTTAATAAAGCTATCATTCTGATTCTAAACGCCATAAACGTCTTTTGAATTGAGTTTGGTTGAGTCGTCTCAGTATTGCACTGACCGACTTTAGGGAATAATTGATAACAGTTGTCTCAGTATTGAACTGATCAACTGACTTATCAAGTATTTCGTTTGGTTTTGGAAGCCCTTGGTATTTGGACCGAAGTCTTAAATTTTAACCATCGAAGCGGCAGAAGAAAAGCCTTTTGTCACTATAGAAAAATTTTGGTGACCCCGACCTGATCACACAGCGAAAACTTTACTAATTACGAAAACCTTGCTAAGTGGAGCAATCTTCGAAATTAAAGGTTGACACCTATTCGTTAGCAATGGAAGATCTAGCCAGGGAACAGGATATAACTGGCTTCGAAATTGAACGATTGATTTCGAATTATTGGAAGGATGGTTTATGGTTCGGCTACCTTTTTCAAAGGATCCTAAAAAACTTGATAAAACTCAACGCACGGCTTTGTGGAGATTATCGCTGCTTGAGGAACGCTTGGCCAAGAATGAAGATCTTCGGCAAGCTTATCAACAGTTTATGCAGGCGTATTTGAAACTTGGTCACATGACGGAAGTCAAGATGCCAAAGGCGTCGGAGCCGCACTTCATACTACCACACCATTGTGTACTGAAACCCGATAGCTCGACGACCAAACTTCGAGTGGTATTCGATGCTTCAGCCCCTTCCACAAGCAAAATCAGCTTAAACGATGTTCTGCTCACTGGGCTGACCCTGCAAGATGAGCTGTTTACAATACTGCTCAGATTCCGCTTATTTAAGTACGTCTTTTCTGCAGATATTGAAAAGATGTATCGACAGATTTGGGTAGACAAAGAAGATCGGCCTTATCAGATGGTTTTATGGAGGAATCACCCCAACGATGTGATAAGATGTTATCAACTAAATACCGTAACATATGGCACAACCGTAGCACCATATCTTGCAACCAAATGTCTGGAGCACTTGAGTTCAATGTATAGGTTTAAGTACCCTCTGGGAAGTTTGGCTGTTTGGAAAGATTTTTACATGGATGACCTACTGACGGGAGTAAACAGCTAAGCAGAGGCTCTTCAAAAGAAGGAAGAAGTCCAACACATTTTAAATTCCGCTGGGTTTAGGTTACGAAAATGGTGTGCGAACAATGCCAGCTTGATTAATGACATCGATTTGGTAGATCGAGAAATACAATTCAACTTGTCAGAGAATACAACTGAACAGGTCAAGACTCTTGGCTTGATATGGTTACCGGCAAAAGATGAGCTAGTTATTCGCGTTCCACCAAATAAGCAACCCAACAAAATTACTAAAAGGCAGGAACTTTCAACCATCGCTCACATCTTCGATCCTCATGGCCTCATGAGTCCAGTAACCATCACCGCAAAGATCTTTATTCAAAAGTTGTGGAAACTGAAACTTCATTGGGATGCAGCCCTTCCCATGGAACTTCACTCCGAGTGGAAACGGTTTCATGCAAGTCTCGGACAGCTTAACGAAATCAAGATTCCACGTCATGTATTCGGAGCTCGAGTACCTCGCGAGGTACAATTACACGCCTTTGCGGACGCATCCAAAAAGGCCTTTGGTACAGCAATTTACCTAAGAGCAAATCACTGCGATGGAACCATCACTGTTCGACTACTATGTGCCAAAACACGCGTAACACCGATCAACAAACCGACCATACCCCGCTTAGAACTATGTGCGGCAAAACTAGCGACCGAACTTGTTCATCGTCTTCAAGCTGATCTAAATATTTCCGAGCAGTCATTTTACTTCTGGACGGATTCAGAAATAGTGTTACACTGGATCAACAATGACGCTGCTTTATACCAAACCTTCGTGACGAATCGAATCGTTGCCATCCAGCAATATTCAATGCCAGCTCAATGGCGTCACGTACGCTCAAAATTAAATCCAGCAGACCTCGCGTCTCGAGGCGTAAGCCCGTCAAAGTTAAAAGAAGCGACATTATGGTTCTAAGGACCTTTGTTTCTTCATGGTAATCCTGACACGTGGCCAGCTACTTCTATTAAAAAGGAAGCTGAATTGGTGGAGGAAAAGTTCGATTTGGAAAAGAGGAGATGGAAAAGTGTTTATATCGCCACCCAAACGGAACCGCACTTCATATATCAAGTGAATCATGGAAATTCTTTTCGTAAACTCAAGTGCAGTGTGGCCTAAGTCATTCGGTTTACACGCATGGCACGAAGGAGAATAACGTCCAGAGGAAAGAGTGCCCCATCAACAGTATCAGAGCTGGAAGAAGCCACCAATATCATTATCAAAGAAGTACAAAATGAAGCATTTTACGAAGAAACTCAGGAACTCAAAACAACAGGGCAACTCAGTAATACTAATCGACTTTGTAAACTGGCTCCTGCATTTGACAAAGATGGATTACTCAGGGTTGGTGGAAGACTCGAAAACGCTGATCTTGAGTATTATCAAAAGCATCCTATATTGCTTCCTTACGCTCATCCGATCACAAAACTCATCCTTACCCAGCTTCATCAGGACCATAAGCACGCAGGCCCACAAGCTCTATTGGCGATAGCTCGACAGCGCTATTGGCCTATCAATGGTAAAACCGTAGCAAGGTCAGTAGTTCAAAATTGTGTTGTTTGTGCTAGAGCAAAGCCCCGACTAATGTCACAGCTGATGGGAAATCTACCAGCAAATCAAGTTCTGCAAGCAAGACCATTTTTGAACACCGGCGTGGATTTTGCTGGACCTTTCTACACACATTTTAAGTTGCGAGGAAAGCAACCACAAAAAACTTACTTGGCCGTATTTTGTTGCTTTTCTACAAAGGCTATACACTTGGAGCTCGCTACAGAACTAACAACAGAAGCATTCATTGGAGCACTTAAACGGTTCGTATCTCGAAGAGGAAATTGTCGAAATATCTACTGCGACAATGCAACTAATTTTGTGGGAGCCAATAACCAGTTCCTGAAGCTCAAGCAACAACTACACGATGAGAAGTCACAAGAAACCATAGCTCGTTTCTGCACCACCAGAGGTATGGACTTTCATTTCATCCCTCCTAGATCGCCACATTTTGGAGGATTATGGGAAGCGGCAGTGAAGTCGGCCAAATCCCTGATCCTGAAAAGCTTGGCAAACGTGAAGCTGACTTACGAGGAACTAGAAACAATTATCGTTGAAGTGGAAGCCATCCTCAATTCACGACCACTGACCCCGTTGTCTTCAGACACAAATGACCTGCAGGCGTTGACACCTGGGCACTTTTTGATAGGTGAACCGCTTACAAGCACTGTTGACGTAAATGCAGACACTTCTCGCTTACCACTAGGGCATCGGTGGAAGTTGGTCAAGGACCTGAAGCACCAGTTTTGGCAAAGATGGTCAAATGAGTACCTACAAGAGCTACAACACAGGTACAAATGGAAACAACGATGCCAGAATGCATCTCCCGGCCTGATGGTTGTTGTAAAGGACGATAAGACACCAGTATTGAAGTGGCCATTGGGAAGGATTGTCAATACTATCAAGGGAAACGACGGACTCGTGAGAGTTGTAGATGTGAAAACATATTCCGGTACGTTCAGACGATCCATCCACGATTTAGCACCCTTACCAGTGAATGATACGGATGCGACTATTGAGGAAAGCCCAGCCGAACTCGCTAGTCCAGCAAAAAAATCATACAGCAAGCGAGTACATGAAACCCCCATGATGGAAACCGCTTGAAAAGGCGTGGTGCTTGGAATATTGTGGGAAATATAGCTAGCTCACTCTTTGGGGTTCTTGATTCGGACTATGCCGAACATATGGCCGACACCATCGAAAGACTAGAAGACAGCGATCAACATCTGCGGGGACTAATTAGGAACCAAACCTTGGTAATAAACTCTACCGTTAACATCATGGCGGAAGCTCAACACCAGAATGAAAATCGGCTAAATGAACTAGAATCGGCTATGAATAGGAACATTCAATTAACGAACAACATGACACACGACATGCAAAACCAAAGGGTTCTCCAGGCCTTTACGTTGGCCACCACCCAATTAGGATTAACCTTAAATAAATATCAACGCACGCAATCGGCACTTTGGAATTCCTTTATTGACTCTAATCGTGGGAAGTTAAATTCTTTGCTGCTCACTCCAGATCAACTGCAATCAGCTATAGCTTCGATAAAGGAAAATTTACCGAGCAATGTTCGGCTACCGATATTAGCAGGAGAATTGTCAAGTCTCTACAGAATAATTACTATTCATGGCTGCTCACTAAAGAAAAAGTTGATGATGTTTCTACTGAAAATACCATTAGTGTCCTATGAGCAATTCGAAGCCATTCACTTCAGTCCAATCCCAATGACAGTCAACGGAAGCTTGATGGAAAAAGAGCTTCAAACAGAATTTTTGATTATTAATCGTCATAGAGACACCTATTATCCAATAACTGGAGATGAATTAAGATCTTGTAGATCAGCTGCCGAGTTAAGCTATTTATGCAATCAAATCAGACCATTATACCGCCGGGGATCGGAAGTAGCAGCATGTGAATTGAGTTTCGTGAATCATCTAATCAAAGATAATAAGTGCCAGCTTAGAAGGACTGCTAAACATCGAAGATGGACTCCCCTAGTAAACCCCGATCACTGGATTTATGTCATGGCTGAAACTTCAGTAGTGAACATTGATTGCTGGAAAGTGATATCTACAATATCTCTTAATGGCTCCGGAATCCTAGAATTACCAGAAGATTGCTCAATAAAGGAAGAAACCCTCGCCATTCAAGCGCATAAGATTTTCCCGTCATCATTCAAAACTCACTTTCTTCCCACAAGGAATATGTCCCAGCAATCATTTAAGGAGCCCTTTGAATTAAAACCCATGACGTGGACCAACGTCTCCAAGGAGAACAATTTCCAGCATCTACAAGAAGTGATAAGCACCTTACTTGGTAATGAATTCCATCCGTCTATTCTTCACAAGCGAGATGTACATCAATTTGCAATAGGCTATAGTGGGCTAATCATTGGCGGGATCGCTGTAGCTTTCATCGTTGGAATCAGCTAACCAAGCACCGCAAAAGAATCTCCAACCAGACAACGCCGATTCCCGCACCCAGGACAAGATTAGACGAAGCATTCAGTTTACGACTTCAATCTTAAACTATCGTTTAACGCGGGGAGCATGTACATCTTCAATGTACTTTCCATATTCATGGTCACATGTACATCGTCAATGTAATTAGTCCATGTACATCTTCAATGTACATGGACTAAGTTCATGTGCAATTTATGCGCATTCTTCATGTTCTTCATGTTTCGGTTAATAATTCAAATCTTAAATCTATTCAACTATATGTATAATATCTCAAATCGGTTTGGGGATACTCACCTGTTTTTCACACGTCGTGAATTCCTCAGACAAGGTCAGCTTACGATTACCTAAATCTCGTCTGGAAAATTTTCAGAAAGAATGTCATATTTCACCGCGTATCACATTCAAGACTGTCTGAGGAATTCGCGACGTGTACTTGGGTGCAGTCAGCACTTTTTACACTAAAATTATTATAAACGTGGGAAAGTCTAGAAATTCCCAGGTAAAATTAGCATGAACGTGGGAAAGGGTGCAAATTAGATTTTAAGATATAAATTAAGATGTTTTGTTAATAAAGCTATCATTCTGATTCTAAACGCCATAAACGTCTTTTGAATTGAGTTTGGTGAGTCGTCTCAGTATTGCACTGACCGACTTTAGGGAATAATTGATAACAGTTGTCTTAGTATTGAACTGATCAACTGACTTATCAAGTATTTCGTTTGGTTTTGGAAGCCCTTGGTATTTGGACCGAAGTCTTAAATTTTAATCATCGAAGCGGCAGAAGAAAAGCCTTTTGTCGCTATAGAAACAGGGTGTTTGCTGCACTCGTTGGCTGGACATGCAGAAAACCGAGGTCCCGGTTGTCGGCAGGTCCAACAGACAGTGGGGCTTGCAACTAACTCTATGAAAGGTGGGTCAGCTACTCATTTCGACTCGCAATCCAGAGCGGCTCCACTCATTGGGACATGGGTTGGCTCAGTGTCTACGTGACCAGCTGCTACCAATTCTGGAATATGACGGCTTCGCTGACTCGGTCCCGTCAAGCAAGGTTGTGGACGGAACGTTCAATGGCGTCCATTTAATCGTTCTTGCCTGTGGGCATGCAGGCGTAAAGCTTGCACGTTGAATATTGGCGCATGAAGAAGGCTGTTTTGAAGCTCCCACCGCAAGTTCTCCCTGATGGTTTCCATCAGTTCTTCTTCAGCCATAGGTATTCGTAGCCGAGTCGTTAACGTAGTATACTGATATAAAATTAGTCGAATGTTTCATGAGACCCTTGTTTACGCTTTCTAATTCTCCCGTTCAGTGAGGCAGTCATCGAAGTGGTTTCGAAAAGCCGCGCAAAATGAATTACAATCATACTCTAGAGCTCTGGGGTCTATGCCTGAGCTCATTCGAAGGAGGTTGCAGTCCTCAACCGGTCTAGATGTGGGAATATTTGCATTAGGATTCGGTTCCCAGTTCGGTAGAGTTTTTGTGCGGCTGGCGAGCTGGCTGTTCTTAAAGTCGTGGAACTCTTTCTCCATTAGTCCCATCCTGTCGGACAGCTCAATGTTCCTGGAACCGGGTCTTCTCCGTCAGCGGCTCTCTGAACATTGAGAAGAGGGAGAGTCTGATCCTTACTCCAGGGGTCTTTTGAAACTGCTCGAAGCATAGGAGTCTTTTGAAACTGCTCCGAGTTCCGAGTAATCAATTGAGCTTCTTCATAGAGGACAGAGATTTGAGGTTTGCAGGAGCTCCTGGACATATATGCAATCTCAAGCTAGTAGAGTACTCCCTCGATATCCATTATTATCTCGTCATTTGCTCCAAACAGAGACGTTAACATTTGACCAAGCAGTCCGCGTGGCTTTCGTGAATGTAAAAGGCGAATAGTGTTGATTCGATCAAGGGATTCTTAACATACCTCGGTTAAATGCTGTGAGAGATCCCAACAATGAATCTGGTTATTTGCCTGCTTTGCCGATGTACACATTGTTTGAACGCTGTAGTTCGTTCTCTTGATATTTTCTTCTTCGAATTTGAGATCCGCAAGAGGTATTTCAAAGTTTAGTTTTAGTACTCCTCGAAGAAGGTTGCTCACTCCAATGTGTTCGACATATAATCCTCCTCGCAAAGGAGAGATACTAACTGCAGACAATGTGGGAGAGATGCAAGCTCTTAAAACTAACATTGTTGAAACCAAAACAGTAGACAATGTTATCGGTCTTGCTTTCTTTCGTTTTAATCCGGTTCGATCTTCATGGGATATTTGCCGTTCAGTTGAAGATTCTTTTCCTGGATATTTAGCAGCTGTCGATTGAGAATATGAATCTGGTTTGGATGAAGTCTCGTTTGGTATTTCATGGTGTTTATTGTTGATATAAAGACTACAAACTTTCGTTATCGCTCGTCTGATAAATTTCCCGTTAAGTTTTAGAGTGACGACTCGAACTAAACCATCGTTACCTGGATGAGTAGTGACTACTTTTGCGAGGGGCCATTGCATGGATGGTATGTTGGCAGTTATTACTAAAACGATGTCTCCTTCCTTAATATTTAGTCAGGGAGTCAACCATTTAGGTTTTTGTTGTAATCGGTTTAAATAATCACGTGACCATCTGTGCCAAAAGGAGCGCTTCATATATTACACTAACTTCCATCTTTTCAGGAGCGTGATGTTGCTTTCACTTGGGTCACCTTTTATTTCAAACAGGTTCCTGCCAGTGAGAAAATGGCCTGGTGTCAACGTACTTGTGTCTGATGGATCGCAACTTACAGCAGTTAAGGGCCTAGAATTCAAACATGCTTTTATTTGTGAAGTGTGTTGAATTATTCAATGTTTAGAATCTGCTGGCCAATTGTTTGGGTAAGTGCCGTTTCATGGACTTAACACCGGCTTCCCAAAGTCCACCGAAGTATGGACTTCCAGGAGGGATGAACTTCCATTCTATTTGTTCTTGTGCCAGTTCTGATGCAGCTTTCTCTGTCACCTCTCTGTATTCTTTTTGTAGAATTTTTTGTGCGCCTTGGAAATTTGTGCCAAAGTCACTGTAAATTGTCCGACATTTCCTTCTTCGAGCGATAAATCGGCGAAGTGATGCTAGACAAGCTGGTGTCGATAAGGCGGATGCTAGTTCGAGGTGGAAAGCCTTGGTAGCTTTGCAGACAAAAATAGCTACATATGCCTTCGCAGTCTTTGAGCCACGTCTTGAACTCCAACGTATTTTAATTGGATCTGCGTAATCCACACCAGTTTCCAAGAATGGTTTTTCAAAACGGACTCGGGCTGGAGGTAAGACTCCCATCATTTGTTCATTTGGCCTGGCAGTCATTTTAAAACAAGGTGCAATCCTTAAGAACGCTCCGTGTTAGCGTGTGATCCAATATTTAAGGCGTAGTGTACTTAGCGTCAATTGGACTCCACCATATAGTGTTTGCTGATGAGCGCGTCTGATAAGAAGCTTTGCTAATGATCCCTTTAGAATGATGGCTGGATGTTTTGTTCCACCTACTCGCATAACACCGTCTGTGTCAAGCCACGGGGCCAGTGGTTGTAGCTTGCTTGTGTTGGATACTGAGTTCGAACGTATGAGCTGTTTAATTTCGGAGTGGAAGGAGTGTGCTTGTGCGATACGAATGCAGAGTGCTTCTGAGTTGCCTAATAGATGGCCTAGCCGCTTAAGTGATGGGTTTCTAGCGTTGTGTCCAAAACGCAGACATAAAGTGATTACTCGTTTGAGTTTTCTGATGCATGAAAATTGTTGCAGTATCTCTGGCTCTTGTTCAGATGGTTCATGTGCAAGGACCACGTGATGAATAGCACTAATCTCTTCTGTATCCGTGTTAATACCGGAAGGGATTGAGACAGTTTTTAGCCAGCTTGGGCCATCCCACCATTGGGTTAAATCCAGTAATTCTTTTGGATGAACTCCACGAGAAGCATAATCTACTGGGTTGTCTTTGGTTGCAACATGGTGCCATTGACTAGGTCTGCTTTTTTGTTGAATATTACCTACACGATTTGCGATAAAAACTTTTCATTTCGATGCCGGGCTTTGAATCCAGTCCAAAACAATTGATGAATCATTTCAATAGTTATGCGCGATAACAACTTGATTCGTAAGCTCTATGAGTAGTTCGGCACCGCATAATTCCAGACGGGGAATAGACCGAGTTTTTACAGGCGCTACTTTGGCCTTTGAAGTAAGCAATGTGACTTTCCTACTGGTAGAAGTTACAACCTTGGTATAAATCACAGCAGCGTAAGCTTTTGAAGAAGTGTCGCAAAAACCATGTAACTCAATTTGCCCTTCGGTAGTAAATCCAATCCAGCGAGGAATCTTCAACTTGTTCAATGCTGGAAGCTGTCTATGAACGGTGAGTCAATCCTTAGCATCCTCTTCTTGTAGCGTGTCGTCCCAATCGCATTTCATAAGCCATAAGTTTTGGACAGTAATTTTCCCGATGATGACACAAGGCTGTATCCATCCTAAGGGATCAAACAATTTGAAGACTTCAGACAGGATGTTCCATTTTGTAATAATCTTTGGTATTGTTCAGTTGATAGAAAGCGTAAAATGATCAGTTCCTGGATGCCATTGTAATCCAAGTGTTTTTACAGCTCCCTTGATGCTGATGTCAAATGACATTTGTGACTCTCTATCTTCGATAGGAATGTGTTTTCAAAGATCGGGATGATTCGCTGTCCACTTCCGAAGGTGAAAACCTCCATTTCCCATTATTCGACGCAAATCAGCTTGGAGTTGCATAAGTGTGTCCAAATTTTCACTCCTTGTAAGCAAGTTGTCTACGTAAAAGTCTTTTAGTACAACTTCAGCTGCCTCAGGATATGCAGATTGCTCATCTTTTGCCAATTGTTGAAGAGTCCTAATGGCCAGATAAGACGCACACGATGTTCCATACGTGACGGTTCGCAGCTGGAAATGCTGAATTGGCTCTATAGGGTTAAAATGCCAGAGTATGTGTTGACAATCTAAGTCTTCCTCTTTAATCCAAATTTGGCGGTACATTTTCTCGATGTCCGCAGCTATGACATAACGATGCTGCCTCCACCACCTCAGTAAATGTAAAATATGTTGCTAAATAGATGGTCCTGTTAACAAAATGTCATTTAGTGCTTTTCCACCTGCTCCCTTTTAGGATGCGTTGAAAACGACTCGCAGCTTGGTTGTGGAACTGTTAGGCTTAATGACTGCGTGGTGAGGAAGGTAATAATTAGGCTTCGTATTAATGCTTTTGGATGGAACTAACTGCATATGTCCTAGGTTAAGGTATTCTCTCATGAATTCCTTATATTGGACGTACAAATCGGGATTATGAATAAGAGCATGTTCAAGTCGTCGAAATTGCATGTAGGCAATTTTATACGTTTCACATTGAGACAGCTGTTTCCGGGCCGTAAATAGAAGGCTCACAACATATTTACCTGTCTCTGTTTGCTGCGTGTTCTCTGCGAAGTGTTTTACTGCACGTGATTCATCAGTTGTTAATGATTTCTCCTGGCTAACATCCTCAATCTCCCAAAATTGCTTCAAGTGCTCATCAAATTCCTCGAGTGAAACGAATGCGTTAATTGATGAAATTTGGGTTGGGTCAGTAGTCGGACCAAAAAGTATCCATCCGAATTTGGTTTTCTGTGCATTGGGAGTCCCAGGAAGAAACCTGGATAGCAAAATGCGACCGTACACACCTGCTCCAATCAGCATATCGATTTCAGATGGAACATTGAACTTTGGATCCGCTAGATCTGATAAACTTATCCCATCTGGAAGCTTAGATGCCACTTGGACGGAAGGTATTGCAGCTGTTATCTTGTCTAGGACCAACGGCTTGAACGATATGTTTTCAGTTAACCCTTCTTCATTTACTCCTAGTGCAATGATTGATGCAATCCCCTTGGCACTGATTTTGTGAGCTCCTCCAACACCTTGAATGGCAGCATTAGCACTCTTCAGTTGAAGCCCAAGATATCGTATTGCAGAGCTCCCATGTCGAGTAAAGCACGCAAAGTCACAATTTCCCCAGAGTGTCTTTAAACTTTTATAACTGCTGTTGAAAGTAGTATATTTGTGCGCTTGATAGCATTATTTGCCTGCACGCATTGAGCCTTCACTTCTGTTGTACTAACAAGTGTTTTGCTAACTTCGTCCCTGTGAAGCATTGAATGATACACTTGTACTGACGAACAGCTAGTGACCTTGTGCTTGTCGCTAAGGCAGTTGTAGCACAGTTGTTTTGAAGACACAAAATTACGTTTCGCCTGAACATCTAACTTTTTGAAAGCCTCGCAATTCGTAAGTCGATGTCCAGCTTAGCACTTTATACAACACTGTTTGACTTCAACTGGTGTCGTGTGTACAGTAACCACTTTTTTCCCTGTTGATTTCGCAGTTCTTGAAAGAGCTTCCAGTATTATTAGTCTCTGATGCACGAAGTCCAAGAATGCTGATAGGGTTGGCATGTCGGTTTTACCACTTAATTTTTTTTGCCAATCTCGTCGCGATTCTTCGTCCAATTTGTGACTCAGTATGAAAATCGTTAATATATCGAACGATTTTCTTCCAATTACTTACAAACACACCTCCAATTGATGTGTTATATCAAGCAAATGCTTGAAACCATTGTCATCATGTGCACTGCATCTTTGTAACTCCCAAAATCACTGCAAAACTTCCTGTGCAATCGCTTGATGATTATTGTATCTTTCACCAAGAAGTTTCCATGCAACACCGTAATTCTCCTCAGTGATGCTCAAATGACCGTTTAGTTTTTCTGGATCATCCTTAACTGCGTTCCTCAGATATTGTAGCTTCTGAACAGAGCTCAGCTGATTGTTTTCGTGCACCATACACTTAAATAGGTCGCGAAAACTGAACCACGAAGAATATCTCCCATCAAAGGTGTTTTTTTTTTGTGGTAGGGAGGTGAAGGCATTTATGCCCGCCGAGTCTGGCAGTGTGGGATTTCCATGGAGGATACCTTTGGACTACCCACTAAACACCTCCCCTGTCAATCTGAGAACCTAGCCTGGAACCGTTTGACACATTACTTCGGGCCAGGTCTCATTTTGTTACGCCGTGGGGAGCCTTCAAGCTGGGGAGTCCCTTTCCTAGCGGGAGGGGAGGGGGGAAGAGGAATTGCCAGAAGAGCGATCCCCCAGCCCCAGTGCCTCCGGCTGCTGTGAGTCCCTTTTATATTTTAGGATTGCCCGAGCATAATGTGCCACCTGGTTCCATTTGTCAACCGATTCGAGCATCACCGCAACTATATTATCCGGGGTGAGCTCTCCCGTCTCCCTGTAGAGTTCCCTTCGCAGCCTGGCCCATTTGGTACACGCAAAAAATGTGTGACAGGCGTTGTCCTCCTCTCCTGGGCAAAACCGACAATCGGGAGACCGTGACTTGCCGATCTTGTGCAGGTAAGACTGAAAACACCCGTGCCCGCTCAAAAGCTGGGTCAGATAGAAGTCAGTCTCACCATGCCTTCGATTTAGCCACGGTCTCACATCCGGGATGAGGCGCGCAGTCCACCTTCCCTTCGTGCAATTCCTCCAAGACTGCTGCCAATCGTTGAGCGAGCGTTGTCTCTCCTCGCGAACAACGATCTCCCTCGCATCCTCGTTTTGGTGCAGGTAAATAGCGCGGTGCTCTCTAGCAAGGAGGGCGACAGGTATCACGCCTGCAATCACTCTCATCGCCGAGTCGGAGACTGTTGGATACGAAGATGCAATTCTCAGTGCTCCTCTTCTCTGTACCTGTGCCAATCGTTTTCGGTATACCTCCTTGCTGAGAGCGTCGCTCCATACCTCTGCTCCGTACAGTAGCACTGACCCTACAGCACTCATCAAGAGGCGTCTTCTTGATGGGCTGGGTCCCCTACGTTGGCCATAAGTCGACTCAGAGCCGATATTCCCGAAGCAGCCTTCTCAGCCGTTGCCCTGATTTGCTCAGAGAAACTCATCTTCGAGTCCATCAAAGGTTGGAATGCGAATCTTTCCAGCTTTACCGAGTCCAACGCCACTGATTGCTTGAACCCCTGATACTCGTAGATTTTGTAGCAAAATAATGTAATATACTCCAAAACCAGATTCTCCAAAGCCTCGTATTCTTCGTTGTATGCCTTAAGAGAGTCTGCATCCTTCTCAAATGAGCTATACGTTGTGGGATGCTGTTCCTCGCAATCCTTCCATTGCTCCCTTAGTCTGTCCAGCTTCGTTTCAAAATATGGCAGTGAATACCTCTTTTCACTGTCCTTTTTGAAATTACTGATGATCCGCTTCGTCACTGCGATGTTGATTTTTTGTAGTTTATTCGCCATGATGTCCCCAAAGTAGTTCCGATGATCCAAGTACACCCAGTTGTAGCTATACAAAAATAATCCTGATGCCAAGAATCGCAGGCCAATATGCTCCTGATGAAAAATTCCTTTTCAACTAATAATAGTCTGAAAAATAGATACTATTAATTTCCTATTATAAACTTTTACTTGAAGGACCAACAAAAATGCTGTTTTTCAGGCTCAAACAATTAATAATGATCAATACCTTTTGTCTACATCAACACTTATAAACATTAAAATATAACCAAATTGTATCATAGGAGAAGTATATAACTCATACACAGGTATTAGATGTCCAACTAAGACCTTCAAGTTGCTCAAACCTGTTTGGAAAGAGCTTACAAGTTCCAACTCATGGTTGTTTGCAACACCCCAACCAACACCAGCCCAAAAAGTATGTCATGGAACAAGAACAAACCTCATGCTAAACGGAACCGGGATTTTGTGAGTCACGCCAGATTGTATCATATCCACAGCCGAATATATCCTCGCCCCACAGATTCATCAAGAACTTGAATTTCCAATTTACGTCACTCCGCTCATCGCTACACGTAATATAACCGAACATTCGATGGTCAAATTCCACCTAAACGTCTCATCGATCATCCCAAACAACAACGAATTTTCTGCACTCGTCGATGAACAAGAAGACATCCTTTCATCCATGGAAACCTCTCACTGGAAATCTATTCAACACCACGGGACAACCGCTGCGACAACTATTGCAACCACATGCATCTTACTAGGCATCGCGTTAATGATATACCATCTCCGTAAGCGATCAACTAATACCACCAACATTGGGAACACCAAAGCTTCCGCTAATTGGTACAGCGAACATCAGCTATAGAACACCATTCCAGGAATGGCGGCAATGTTCATGTCAATGAACTTACAAGTTCATATCAGTGAACTAATTACTTAAAATTCTTTAAAATTCTTTAAACTCAATCGTTAATTATCTTTCACCTACTTTTATTAAATTGCAAATATTGCAAAATGTCTTTCGTAATTAACATTCGAATTAAATTCATAACGTTAACATTTCAATACATTTCAGAATTTATGCAATTGCATATTCTAAGCAAATTTCAAATCACATTCCATTCAAGTTCAATAACTTAAAATCGATTACTTGCATTTCTTTGAATTGAACTCTGTTTATGTTTTGATATGTTCAATGAACTACGAGGAATTGTGTAAGCAAAAAGATATTTTCTGTGATTTTGTTTAGTATGTAAGAATTTATTATAAAAACTAATTGGTGCGAATAAAAAATTATTCATGTGCAACCAGTCTTTGAATGAACGTTATAACGTTATGTATATATATATATATATATATATATATATATATATATATATATATATATAGATACACACACATATATATATATATATATATATATATATATATATATATATATATATATATATATATATATATATATATATATATATATATATATATATATATTGTCGCGTGTTATTGGTTCGCGGCCAATAATTTTAATGTTCCGGGGAAGTGAAAACGCAATGTCTTTTAAATTAACTTAAAAGAGTTTATTCAATTAATCACAAAAATGCACAATTACTTATTTTAGTATTTCACAATTTTAATTTTCACTAAGTCTATAAATTTGTCATTCAACTGTCCACTTAAAATCACTTCGCACTCAAACAATCAATCGTCTTTACTTCGCGTTCCACTATATCGCAGTTTTCTATCGCGGTTGTAATGAATGATCCCCCCCCCATTCATTCAGCTCGCCTTTATATAGGGTCTCTATCTATTCACCCATTTCTCGTACATGGGCGAATGTTCTACCGAGAGGTACCTGGTAGATCCGAGCAAATTAATGAATGGAGTGACGTCACTTGCAGATGTTGATCATGCTTGTTGGGTTCTCGTGGGTTCGAGTAAATTCATTTGTTGAATTATTTGTACATGTGATTATTTGTACATGTAACACTGCCCCCACCTCAGTAATATGGGGCAAGACGGTCCAGATGCACGATTTTCATTTTAGCTCTCGGCTTACGATGTTCCTGTATTCGGTATACGACGTCGTTGATTCGCTTTGTAACTCGGTATGGTCCCTCCCAGTTATGTTGCAACTTTGGAGACCTACCCTTTCGCCGTTGCGGGTTATATAGCCACACCAAGTCATCTTGCTGGAAGCCAGTAGAATTTGCCTTTAGATCATACCTGGTCCTCATGCGGTCAGTAGCCGATTCGAGGTGTTTTCGCACTGTCCGATGTATCTGGTTTAACCGTTGTCTTAGATCACTTGCGTACTCCGAGACCGTTTGGGGTTTCTCAGGGGGTGTTCCGAACTTTATATCGGCTGGCAAACGAATAGTCTTTCCAAAAATGACTTTGGATGGGGCTTGGCCCGTCGATGCGTGTTCGGCAGCTCTGTACGCCATAAAAAATAGTGGGATATGTCGGTCCCAGTCCGTTTGGTTCTCGGCAACCATCTTGGCCAGGTGTTTATTGAGCGTGCCGTTGAAACGTTCGACCATTCCATCGGATTGGGGATGCAGCGGTGTTGTCCTCGTTTTCCAAAAACTAGTGACTCAAAGTTTCGGCCTTGATCTGAATGTAATTCGCAAGGTACGCCGTACCTACTGACCCAATTTAACACTAGCTGTTCAGCTACGGTAGTTGCTTCCTGGTTGGGAATGGGGTAGACCTCGGGCCACTTGCTGAAATAATCGGCTACAACCAGCGTATATCGATTTCCCCAATCGGCTTCAGGAAGGGGTCCTGCGATGTCAACAGCAATCCTTTCGAATGGCACGCCTACGTTATAGGTTTGCATTTGTCCTCTCAGTCGTCGCTTTGGGCCTTTGACGGAAGCGCAAATTGTGCATCTGCGACACCAGTCCTCTACGTCTTCTCGAGCGTGGAGCCAGTGGAACCGTTCCCGCAATTTCGCTAAGGTTTTGTTAACACCAAGGTGGCCTCCCGAGGATCCTTCATGCATTTCCTTTACCACATCGTGGATTCGGCTTTTGGGAAGTATAGTTTGCATCCTATAGGAGCTGCCATCCACCGTTTCCCATTTCTGCTTGAGTACGCCACCCTCCACCTGAAGGGAGTTCCATTGTGCCCAATAGCTTTTCAGGGTTGCGCCATGCATTGAAACGTCTTTCCACTCAGGTCGCCCAGTCGTCTCCTTCCATACAAGCAATGGTCCGATGTCTTCATCGGCTAACTGGGCATTTCGAATCTCCTCCGATGACCAACCTTCATCGAATTTGGCCGTTATCACTCGCAGATCAACGGGCGGCTCCTTTTCCTCAATCCGTTGGCAATGTTCGCAGTTAGCTGGACATGGATGACGAGATAGGGTGTCAGCAATTCCATAAACTCTGCCCTTGTGAAGCAGTTGGGGCCTTACTAGGTCTGGTCGGACTGTCGATCGGGTTGCACCAGTGTCGTTTGTTAGGGTGCATTGTTCTTCATCAACTTGACCAGGAAGGCATCTGTCTGCTTCTCCACGATGTTGCCTTGGCTCGGTGCTGGGGATGTCGATACTCCTAGCCAACGTTCGCCCCACGAAGTTGGCCCTTGCAGTTTGATGGGCCTCCATTCTAGGCTCCTGACACGGTCTGGATCTCCCCCACCCTGGACAATAGCTCGGTCTTCTTCCCTTCTTGCAGTCTCTTTGCAGGTGCCCTTTTTCCCCGCAATTCCAGCATCTAGGCGCACCATTCACCTGCAGCTCTCGCTCAATTCCCGCGCGCTCACACCTGCAATTATCTGCCAGTACCTCGTGAACCCGGGCAGTGGTACGGGTCACATTTTTGGCTGCCTCAAAATTTAAACTATAAGCCAATGCATCCTTGACTGTTTGCTTTTGAGCTAACCGCACGGTTTGTTGCAATTCCTTGTCCTTTAAGGCGCTGATGAATGCTTCTGCTGCTACGTCATCTCGATGTTCTGGGTTGTACGATGGGTAAGCCAAAAGTGCCAGTCGCGCAATGTCTTGTGCTAGCTGCTGCAAGGTTTCGCCAGACTTCTGCATCTGATGCCGTAGCTGTGCCCGGTAAATCTGCTTCAGATGATCGTCTCCATAACGCATGTCCAGCGCATTCATTATAGCAGCCGGGTTTGAATGCAGCTCAACGGGAATAGTCTGCAAAAGCTCGGCAGCTGGGCCTCTTAGAGCAAGAATTAACGCAGTTGCTCGTTCCTGCTCATTCCAGTGATTTATCCTAGCGGCGGCTTGAAACTGGATTTTGTAAATACTCCAGACCGTTTGCCCGTCGAATATTGGTGCTCGCACACTTCTAGATGTGCTTTGCGCTGCGGTTATAAGCGGGGCTGGTGAGGTGGTTACTACTGCCTTCGCTGCTTCCAATTCTTTTTTCACTTTTTCCATCTCATGGTTCATTCTCTCTTCGACCTGGCTGATCTCATAGTTGATTCTCTCCTCAACCTGGCTGACCTTCTCCTCGACCTGGTAAACCTTTTCCTCGACGCATTTAATTTGATTGTTCAGGCTACCGAGCTCCGCTTTTATTTCGGTTGACTGTTTTTGCACTTCCTTGATTTCGATCGCTTGTTGGTCCAGCTTCGCTGATTGTTCATCTAGCTTCGTAGTTAAATTGGACGACTGTTCATTGAGCTTCGCAGTTAAATTGGATGACTGTTGTCGCTGCTCTTGCTGCATCAGCATCAACATTTGCATCAGTGCATTTTCTGGTTCCTTTGGTTTTTTTGTTTCTGCTTCACCACCTTCTGCGCCTTTTTCTGCATCTGAGGGCTCACCCGAATCCAGATTCGCGCCTTCCGATTCAATTGCGTCACGCAAGCGTGCAATCAGTGTGGCCTTTGTACCTTGCGTAGTCAGGTTTCGTTGTTCCAACTCTTCCTTAAGCTCCGACATGGTCAATTCATTAATTTTTAAGTTTAAGCTTCGTGGCATTTTTAATGTTTCTTTAAATTTTACTATTGTGCACTATAAAAATGTTCAAATTTTTACTTTCAAAATTTTAATCTCACTTCTCGACACCATTGTCGCGTGTTATTGGTTCGCGGCCAATAATTTTAATGTTCCGGGGAAGCGAAAACGCAATGTCTTTTAAATTAACTTAAAAGAGTTTATTCAATTAATCACAAAAATGCACAATTACTTATTTTAATATTTCACAATTTTTCACAATTTCTATAAATTTTTCACAATTTCTATAAATTTGTCATTCAACTGTCCACTTAAAATCACTTCGCACTCAAACAATCAATCGTGTTTACTTCGCGTTCCACTATATCGCAGTTTTCTATCGCGGTTGTAATGAATGATCCCCCCCATTCATTCAGCTCGCCTTTATATAGGGTCTCTACCTATTCACCCATTTCTCGTACATTGGCGAATGTTCTACCGAGAGGTACCTGGTTGATTCGAGCAAATTAATGAATGGAGTGACGTCACTTGCAGATGTTGATCATGCTTGTTGGGTTCTCGTGGGTTCGAGTAAATTCATTTGTTGACGTTCTTAATGATTATGAAAACAATTGCGACAGCAGCTCGCAGAATTATTTGTACATGTAATTATTTGTACATGTAACAATATATATATATATTTATATATATTTTATATATATGTATATATACATATATATACACACACACACACATATATATATATATATATATATATATATATATATATATATATATATATATACATATATATACGCATATATATATATATATATATACATATATATACGCATATATATATATGTATTTATATATATATGTATATATATATATATATATATACATAAATATACATATATATATATATATATATATATATATATATATATATATATATATATATATATATATATATATATATATATATATGTATATATATATATATATATATATATATATACATATGTATATATATATATATATATATATATATATATATATATATATATATATATATAGGGTGGTACAACCAAAACGCACGATGGAAATTGTAAATAAAACAAAAAGTTTTCAGAGAATTATGTTAATATTTTTTATTATAATAGAAGTGTGTGAAAGAAAATATCGCCCAAATGCTCGCTACAGCTACGGTGGCACACTTCTATCCGATGGTCCATATTTTCAATGACCCTGAGACATAATTGAGGTTCAATGTTGTTAATGTGCTCGATTATCTCATCCTTTAGCTCTTGAATTGTTCTTGGCTTATTGACGTACACTTCGTTTTTTAAATAACCCCAGAGAAAGAAGTCCAACTGAGTCAAATCTCATAATCGTGGCGGCCAAATAACATCGCCTCAACATGAGATAACACGGCCCTTGAATTTCATCTCGCAATAGTGAACACCATTCACGGCAATCGCTTGGCCGTCCTAATTTTCGAAGAAGTACAGACACCAAACAGACACTCTTTGTGGATGCATCCGCTTTTCAACAATCACTCGTGGATTCTCATTTGCCCAAATGCGGCAATTCTGCTTGTTAACGAATCCACTGAGGTGAAAGTGTGCCTCGTTGCTGAAGATGATTTTCTTTGTAAAGTCACCATTCCCTTCTGTCTGTTCAACCAACCAATCGGCGTATTGCCGACGCTTGAAATGGTCAGTAGGCTTCAGCTCTTGAGCCAATTGAACCTTGTAAGCGTGTAAATTCAAATCTTTATTCAAAATTCGCATCAGTGATGTTCTTGAGATGTTAAATTGTTGGACTCGAGAACGAGTCGATGTTGACGGCTCTTTTGCCACACTATCACGAACAATAGCATGCACAGGTGATTTTGCATTTCCTGCAGACCCGGTTTGCTGAAATTTGTGCACAATTCTCCTGCTTGTGGAAATATTTGGTCGATTATATTGACCAAAGAAATCACGAAGTGCACGAAATGCATTTTTTATATATATATTGTTGCGAATTCTGGCTTACCGACTTACTCCCATTCGCAACTTCTAATTGCCGCCGTAACACTTCCACCTTCCTTTGGGCACTTCTACCTTTTCCTCTGTAAATCTATTTTTATTTTTTAACATTTTTCCATTTTCCCTTTAATTTTTACTTCCCCATCATCACAATCCTACCCTTTTCTCTTATTTCCAACTACAAAAAAATAATACATACTAAAAATTTCAATTTTCCCACTAACAACATTCCATTGATTAATTCCCACTAACAAAACTTCATTCAATACCTTTTCCTTAACAAAACCGAATTCCTTTCCTTCAAACTAACTAGTTCTATTCCCACTAACAAATTTTATTTTTTATACTAACAAAAATTAATTCACGTTTCCCTACTAACAAAATTCAATCTCATGCCCAAATGCATCGTTGAAGTTGCTTATGAGATGGATGGGAGATCGACAATCTATGGCACCGTTAGCTTCGTCGTGAGATCTCGATCGAGGGTCTGCTGGAACCCTGAGTTCAAGTTCCCCGGGCGCACGGAAGCACTCTTTTTGGGGTATCGGCAAAACCAATAGCTTCCGTAATGTACATTTGACACTTTGAATTCAACCAAGCGCTTCTTGGATTGTGCAAATTGCCATATGTAAAACAATGGATACTATTGAGTTTGTCGATATGGAACAAAAGATGTGTGGGTAGCGGAATCGAAGTGTAATGAACTTCGATTACGTTACCCAGATGCGGCAGCGGTAATTTGAAAATGAAAAAGGATTGCGGGATCGAATTGGATGAAGGTGAAAGGTGGAATGAGGTGGTGAGGATTGGGCATTGAGTATTTGGCTGGAAAAGATAAGGGTGTTTTCGGTGCGCGGTAAAATTGATTTTTGGAGGTGTTAAAATTGGGGAATTTTGTCATCGCCGAGCGCTCGGAGATCAACGAGGAAAAGTGTGAGTATTTATTTGGTTTATTTTCCTATTATAGTAACAACACCTCATCATCAAGCTCGTTTTTTTCCTTGTGTTTTCCTTCATATAAAATATTGTAGTTGATTATTTTCTTCTGTACGTTAAATCTTAAAGGGGTCCTTTGTTTTTTCTTGTTTTTATTGAAATTGATAATTTGCAGATTTTATTGTGATATAAATTTGTTTATTTTTTTGTGAATAAAAAAATGGCCATGTCACAGTAAAAGCCATATTTTTCATTTCTCAGAATGACCTCCCCTTTCCCGTCCTTTTCCATTTGTACTAGTATTTATATGTAAGGTGGCTCAGCACGAGCAGAGGGTGTCCCGGAAGACCCACGTCACGACTGAGCGCTAGCCGGCCTCAGTATGCCACCCCGGCCTACGCACCCCTCTGCTGATTCTTAATGTCTGCAGCTGCGGTGACTTTCGTGGTTGCTACAATATATATATATATATATATATATATACATATATATATATATATATATATATATATATATATATATATAGATATATAGATATATATATATATATATATATATATATATATATATATATATATATATATATATATATATATATATATCTATATATATATATATATATATATATATATATATATATATATATATATATATATATATATATATATAAAGGGCGATTCATAACAAGTGTACACATGTGAATGGGCCTTAATTCTTATTTATCACCAATTTTAGGTCCATATATTGACAGATTATGACAGCTTGGTCTTTTACAATTCTAGCCATGGCGTCATACACATCAGCCAAACGTTTTGTTATTGTTAAAACTTTTTACAAAAACAATGAATCGCCAGTGCAAACATTTCGCGCTGTACGTGAATTTTTTGGTCCACACGAAATGGACCCATGAATTGGCGGGCGAGATCGTGTGATTTGACTCCTTGTGACTTCTTCCCTTGGAGATTTCTGAAAGATCGTGTCTATGTTGAAGCTCCCCAGACTACTGAAGCATTAAAAAACAATATTTGAGCTGACATACGCCTTATAACGCCGGAAATGTGCGAAAATTACAATCAGCGTTTGATAGTCTGTAAAGCAGCATGAGGTGCACATATGCCCGAAGTAATGTTTCATATTTAATTGTAAGGGACCAAACTTTCATAATAAATAAATATTACAGCTCAATCTTCACAAAAACTTTTTATTTCGACAAAATGTGTACACTTGCTATGAATCACCCTTTATATATATATATATATATATATATATATATATATATATATATATAGATATATACATATATATATATATATATATATATATATATATATATATATATATATATATATATATATATATATATTGTTACATGTACAAATAATTCTGCGAGCTGCTGCCGCAATTGTTTTCACAACAATTAAGAACATCAACAAAATGAATTTACTCGAAACCACGAGAACCCACCACGCATCAACATCTGAAAGTGAGTCACTGCTCCACTCATTCGCGCTGCTCGAAAGTTCCCGCTAATTCGCCAATGTACGAGAACTGGGTTGAATGACTACAGACCCTATATAAAGGCGAGCTGAATGAATGGGGGAAATCATTCATCCGACCGCGATAAGAGCTGCGATAGTGTGTGGGAAGCGACAATGTTCGGGTAATAGAAAAGTGATTTTCGTGATTGGGAAGTAATTTTGGAAGACAATTTTGATAGAAATTTATGGACTAGTGGAAGTTAGATTTTAATAGTCTGCGATTTTTTTAAATTATTTATTTTATACAAGTTTTCGGTACTGTCCGTCTGTTCATTGATTTTAACATTTTGCAATAATTTAGATGGTCTGTGGACTTTTATTGTTTTTAATTGTCACCATGTTTTCGTACACGCCATATGATTACTTCGCTTGCCCTTCACCGCGTTCTTCTCAGAATTTGCCAGAATCACATTCACAGCATCCGTTCCGGGATAATGGCCAGACATCTGAATCGGATGAAACTTTTATTCCCATGCATAAGTGGGGATTCAAGTTTGATGGAGGCTCAGGTGGAATGGATGCTCGCCAGTTTGTGTTCCGTGTTAGCACCTTTGCTCAATGCTACGGCATTTCGGAGCGTGAATTGGTGTCGACCTTGCATATTCTCCTGCAAGGGTCTGCCGAAAACTGGTACTGGCAGATGCGTGAACTGTATGGAGACTTGAGTTGGAGTCAGCTGAAATGTGAACTCCTTGAGCGATTTGGATCTCGGCTTGATGATGCACATATTTGGGCAAATATGTTCGCCCGCAAGCAGAGATCCCACGAGCCGTTCATCGAGTTCTTTGAATCCATTGAAGCGATGGCTCTCCAACTCAGGACTCCGATGAGGGACACGGATCTGTGAGAACTAGTCTTTAAGAACATGAATCTCCGATTGCAGGAGCATCTGGTTGGACATGAGTTCTCAACTACCCGAGATCTCGTCAGAATGTGTCGCCGAATTGAAGTCACATGGCAACGGCTGGAAATGGATAACCTTCGATATCCAGTTCAGACATGTGGAGTCAATTCTGTGCAACTGCATGATGAATTTTCGGCTGGTTATGATTCATGTCACCGGTCCGGTGCCCTCCCTGCTGAAGCGCATCCGGCTATTCCCTTGCAATCATTTTCTCGGGAAATTGGAGTTCAGTCACCGAGGTCTGTAGATGTTTCTACACAGACGTCGCTGCCTGAGGTTCAATTTCACCAAAGCAATTCCCTGGACGTGGCTTGTGACTTTGATTCTGACTGCAAGCCAAACCGCAAGCGGTGAGGATCAAAGTCACGATTCCACAGATCATGGAAATATTTTGTCACGCGACGGTTTCTCAAGCCAGCGTGCATTGAGTCAATCGTGGCATCGCACGAAGACAAGCGGCCTTATGCTGAGATCAGCATTAAGGGACGCAAATTGAAAGGTCTTTTAGACAGTGGTACAAACGTTAGCATCCTGGGAGCGGGAGCCCTTGACCTCGTCCGTGACCTTGGTTTGTATCTTCATTCGATGCATGCCAATGTCAAGACGGCATCAGGTCATAAGGCTGACGTGTTAGGAAACGTTACTGCATTGGTTCAATTCAATAATCGAACTCGGTTGAATCGATTTTGATTGTTCCGGCATTAACGAATTCTATTTATCTCGGGATTGATTTTTGGGACGCTTTTAACATCACGCCAGTTTTATTGCCCCTGTCTGCAGAATCTTTTATGTCTACTTCAGTCTCCTTGAGTCGTTCTTCTCTTGCAGCCGGTGACCCATCCGAAATTGTTGACCACCACCTATCGTCCATCGATAAGGTGAAGCTGCGCAAAAGCATCCCGATTTCTAAACGTCATTATTCGGGTACTGCTCATTGCACGGTCGATACTCATTACAGTGGTGAAATCGTACTGCTGAATGAGGTGCACAATGATTCGGATGAAGCATTGTCTGCTGGGAGGAGCGAGTTAAGTGACGGATACTGGGGCTCGCCAATCACCTAAACAGAAACCAGACAGAATATTTCTATGGTGTGAAGTCCAGTGAATGTCTACTTTTTTGTTTTTTTCCGGTTACCCCTGCCGACATTCTTTGGTTGCCCGGCTGAATGAGACACTCAGGATCTGGGTCGTCCCCATGATTGTTGCGAATTCCGGCGTACCGATTTTCTCCCATTCGCAACTTCAAATTGCCGCCGTAACACTTCCACCTTCCTTTGGGCACTTCTACCTTATAAAAAAATGAAAGAAAGTATATACCCTTTAATTCTACTATTTATTTTAAATTTAGTATACAATTGTTTCGTTCTCTACTTGAGAACTTCCTCAGTACTACTATTCGCTAAACTATAAGTGTCCTAATATTTATACTAAACTCATTAACGTATTAATATGAATCTATAATTACATCTAATCGCTCAAAGTACTTTTACTTAATCTCTAATTACCTGATCCTTTACCATTCAAAAATTTGTTTTCCCTTAATTACTACTTAACTACCTTCATTATTTTGTAAGCTTGAATAGCCAGGTGTATCCGTTACCTGGGTCGCCGCTCCAAATGTCCTGCGTCTTCCGATTGAATATCTCCAAGCTTTCTGCTACATCAAGCTTCCATCCGTTTGTAACCGTTTTCAGCATGCTTACGTTGTACGCAGTGTGTCATGTTTTTCAAGGACTATGTGCTCTGCTACTTTTGATTTGAAGTTTTTTGCATCCTGCTTTTTGTTTTTGTTGACTGCTTCCCTTAAGTGTTCATTCCATCTGACACCTAGTGATCTCCTCGTTTGTCCAATGTAACATCCATTACATTTCGTACACGATACCTTGTAGACTGCGCTCCATTTTGGGAATGGGGTCCTTGGTTGATCCAAGCAAGTTCTGTATTTTTGTGGCCCGGCTCGTATAAACTAGGTCGATGTCTACGTTCTTCATAGCCCTCTTTTTAACTATTAACTTCTACCTTTTCCTCTGTAAATTTATTTATTTTTTAAACATTTTTCCATTTTCCCTTTAATTTTTACTTCCCCATCATCACAATCCTACCCTTTTTCCTTATTTTCAACTACAAAAAAATAATACATACTAAAAATTTCAATTTTCCCACTAACAACATTCCATTGATTAATTTCCACTAACAAAACTTCATTCAATACCTTTTCCCTAACAAAACCGAATTCCTTTCCTTCAAACTAACTAATTCTATTCCCACTAACAAATTTTATTTTTTATACTAACAAAAAGTAATTCACGTTCCCCTACTAACAAAATTCAATCTCATGCCCAAATGCATCGTTGAAGTTGCTTATGAGATGGATGGGAGATCGACAATCTATGGCACCGTTAGCTGCGTCGTGAGATCTCGATCGAGGGTCTGCTGGAACCCTGAGTTCAAGTTCCCCCGGGCGCACGGAAGCACTCTTTTTGGGGTATCGGCAAAACCAATAGCTTCCGTAATGTACATTTGACACTTTGAATTCAACCAAGCGCTTCTTGGATTGTGCAAATTGCCATATGTAAAACAATGGATACTATTGAGTTTGTCGATATGGAACAAAAGATGTGTGGGTAGCGGAATCGAAGTGTAATGAACTTCGATTACGTTACCCAGATGCGGCAGCGGTAATTTGAAAATGAAAAAGGATTGCGGGATCGAATTGGATGAAGGTGAAAGGTGGAATGAGGTGGTGAGGATTGGGCATTGAGTATTTGGCTGGAAAAGATAAGGGTGTTTTCGGTGCGCGGTAAAATTGATTTTTGGAGGTGTTAAAATTGGGGAAAAAAGGAGTTGGTATTTGACTGGGAGTGAGGATTGGACGAAAAAAAGAGTAATTGCTATGAGTGAAGTGAAGTGAATTTTTGGATTTGAGAATTTCAGCAGAAGTTACAATAAATACAGAGATCAGAATTTGATGTGAACGGGGATTAATTTTTTTGTGACGGAAGAAGAAATAGAATAATTTAGTTGCGAAGTTGAGTGGCGAAAGTTTTGGTGTTAGGCAGGGCAAAATAAATTACATTCGTTGTGGAATAACTTATGATCCATGTGGAAATATTAGTGAGTGAGAAGAATTTTTGGCTTTTGGCCTCCGGGATTAAAGTTGGTGCGAGTTTGAAATCAAACTAGTTGAAATAAAAATTAAGTGCCGGGAGTGATTCTTTCTCCAAAAAAAAAAAAACAGAAAAAGCAAGAAAAAAAAGGTTTGTTTTGTTGGACTTCGAAGAGGGCCAGGTTCCAGAATTAAAGTTTTTGTTTCTGCAAGTAAGCCAGAACGACGGGTCGGAGAGGGCGATAAGGGTGCTCCTTGATTTTCTAGTATTGATTGAATTTTCGAGTTAATTTAAAGTTAAATTTTCAATGGCCCCACACTCTTTTTTTTCTGTCATCGCCGAGCGCTCGGAGATCAACGAGGAAAAGTGTGAGTATTTTTTGGTTTATTTTCCTATTATAGTAACAACACCTCATCATCAAGCTCGTTTTTTTCCTTGTGTTTTCCTTCATATAAAATATTGTAGTTGATTATTTTCTTCTGTACGTTAAATCTTAAAGGGGTCCTTTGTTTTTTCTTGTTTTTATTGAAATTGATAATTTGCAGATTTTATTGTGATATAAATTTGTTTATTTTTTTGTGAATAAAAAAATGGCCATGTCACAGTAGAAGCCATATTTTTCATTTCTCAGAATGACCTCCCCTTTCCCGTCCTTTTCCATTTGTGCTAGTATTTATATGTAAGGTGGCTCAGCACGAGCAGAGGGTGTCCCGGAAGACCCACGTCACGACTGAGCGCTAGCCGGCCTCAGTATGCCACCCCGGCCTACGCACCCCTCTGCTGATTCTTAATGTCTGCAGCTGCGGTGACTTTCGTGGTTGCTACAATATATATATATATATATATATATATATATATATATATATATATATATATATATATATATATATATATATCTATATATATACATATATATATATATATATATATATATATATATATATATATATATATATATATATATATATATATATATATATATATATATATATATATGTATATATATAGATATATATATATATATATATATATATATATATATATATATATATATATATATATATATATATATATATATATATATATAAAGGGCGATTCATAACAAGTGTACACATGTGAATGGGCCTTAACTCTTATTTATCACCAATTTCAGGTCCATATATTGACAGATTATGACAGCTTGGTCTTTTACAATTCTAGCCATGGCGTCATACACATCAGCCAAACGTTTTGTTATTGTTAAAACTTTTTACAAAAATAATGAATCGCCAGTGCAAACATTTCGCGCTGTACGTGAATTTTTTGGTCCACACGAAATGGACCCATGAATTGGTGGGCGAGATCGTGTGATTTGACTCCTTGTGACTTCTTCCTTTGGAGATTTCTGAAGGATCGTGTCTATGTTGAAGCTCCCCAGACTACTGAAGCATTAAAAAACAATATTTGAGCTGACATACGCCTTATAACGCCGGAAATGTGCGAAAATTACAATCAGCGTTTGATAGTCTGTAAAGCAGCATGAGGTGCACATATGCCCGAAGTAATGTTTCATATTTAATTGTAAGGGACCAAACTTTCATAATAAATAAATATTACAGCTCAATCTTCACAAAAACTTTTTATTTCGACAAAATGTGTACACTTGCTATGAATCACCCTTTATATATATATATATATATATATATATATATATATATATATATATATATATATATATATATATATATATATACATATATATATATATATATATATATATATATACATATATATATATATATATATATATATATATATATATATATATATATATATATATATATATAAATATATTGTTACATGTACAAATAATTCTGCGAGCTGCTGCCGCAATTGTTTTCACAACAATTAAGAACATCAACAAAATGAATTTACTCGAAACCACGAGAACCCACCAAGCATCAACATCTGAAAGTGAGTCACTGCTCCACTCATTCACGCTGCTCGAAAGTTCCCGCTAATTCGCCAATGTACGAGAACTGGGTTGAATGACTACAGACCCTATATAAAGGCGAGCTGAATGAATGGGGGAAATCATTCATCCGACCGCGATAAGAGCTGCGATAGTGTGTGGGAAGCGACAATGTTCGAGTAATAGAAAAGTGATTTTCGTGATTGGGAAGTAATTTCGGAAGACAATTTTGATAGAAATTTATGGACTAGTGGAAGTTAGATTTTAATAGTGAAAATTAAAAATGATTGTGAAATAGACTAAATAAGTGATTGTGCATTTCTAAGTGATTTAATAAACTCTTTTAATTTAATTTAAAAGACATTGCGTTTTCACTTTCCCAGAACATTAAAATTATTGGCCGCGAGCCATAACATGCGACAGTGGTGTCCAGAAGTGAGAAAGAAAATTTTGAAAGTGAAAAACGTTTAAACATAAAAAAAAGAAAAATGCACAATAGTGAAAACTGGTGGAAAAATAAATAAAAGCCGAAATAATAAAAATAAATAATAACATTTCAAATTAAATGAATTTACCATGGCGGAGCTTAAGGAAGACGCAGAAACGCCAAAATCAAAGGAACCAGAAGATACGCTGATGCAAATGTTGATGCTGATGCAGCAATAGCAGCGACAACAGTCATCTAATTTAACTGCGAAGCTCAATGAACAGTCGTCCAATTTAACTACGAAACTAAATGAGCAATCAGCAAAGCTGGATCAACAAGCGATCGGAATCAAGGCACATTTTCAAAAACAGTCCACCGAAATAAGAGCGGAGCTCGGCAGTCTGAACAAACAAATAAAAGGCGTCGAGGAAAAAGTTGACCAGGTCGGGGAAAAGGTTTAACAGGTCGAGGAAAAGGTCAGCCAGGTCGAAGAGAGAATGAACCATGAGATGGAAAAAGTAAAAAAGGAATTAGAAGCAGCAAAGGCAGTAGTAACCACCCCACCAGCCCCGCTTGTAACCGCAGCGCAAAGCACATCCAGAAATGCGCAAGCGCCAATATTCGATGGGCAAACGGTCTGGAGTATTTACAAAATACAGTTTGAAGCCGCCACTAGGATAAATCAGTGGAATAAGCAGGAACGAGCAACTGCATTAATTTTTGCTCTAAGAGGCCCAGCTGCCGAGCTGTTGTAGACTATCCCGGTTGATTTACACTCAAACCCAGATGCTTTATTGAATGCGCTCGACATGCGTTATGGAGGTGCCCATCTGAAGCAAATTTATCGGGCACAGCTACGGAATCGGATGCAGAAGTCTGGTGAAACCTTACAGCAGCTAGCCCAAGACATTGAGCGACTGGCACTTTTGGCTTATCCAGCATACGACCCAGAACATCGAGATGACGCAGGTACAGAAGCATTCATCAGCGCCTTAGAAGACCAGGAATTGCAACAAGCTGTGCGTTTAGCTCAAAAGCAAACAGTCAAGGATGCATTGGCCTATAGCCTGAACTTTGAGGCAGCGAAAAATGTGACTCGTACCACTGCCCGGGTTCGCAAGGTAGTGGCAGACGAGTGCAGGTGTGAGCGCGTGGAAAATGAGCGAGAGCTGCAGGTGAATGGTGCGCCTAGATGCTGGGATTGTGGTGAGAAGGGGCACCTGCAAAGAGACTGCCAGAAGCGAAGAAAACGGAGCTATTGTCCAGAATGGTGGAGATCCAGACCGTATCAGGAGGCTAGAATAGAACCCCATCAAACTACTTGTGAATTACATTCGGATCAAGGCCGAAACTTTGAGTCGCTGGTTTTTGGCGAAATGTGTGAACTACTGAGAATACGGAAAACGAGGACAACACCGCTGCATCCACAATCCGATGGAATGGTCGAATGTTTCAACGGCACGCTAAGTAAACATCTGGCCAAGATGGTTGATGAGAACCAAAGGGACTGGGACCGACATATCCCACTATTTTTGATGGCGTACAGAGCTGCCAAACATGCATCGACGGGCCAAGCCCCAGCCAAAGTCATTTCTGGAAAGACTATTCATCTGCCAGCCGATATAAAGTTCGGAACACCCCCTGAGAAACCCTAAACGATCTCGGAGTACGCAAGTGAGCTAAGGCAACGGGTAAACCAGATACATCGGACAGTGCGAAAACACCTCGAATTGGCTACTGACCGCATGAAGACCAGGTATGATCTGAAGGCAAATTCTACTGGCTTCCAGCAAGATGACTTGGTGTGGCTATATAACCCGCAACGGTGAAAGGGTAGGTCTCCAAAGTTGCAACATAATTGGGAGGGACCATACCGGGTCACAATCAATGACGTCATATATCGCATACAGGAACACCGTAAGCCAAGAGCCAAAATGAAAATCGTGCATCTGGACCGTCTTGCCCCATATTACACCCAGGGAGAATTGACTACAAATGGCGACACATCTTTTCGGGGCGAAAAGAACTGAGGTGGGGGCAGTGTTACTTGTACAAATAATTCTGCGAGCTACTGCCGCAATTGTTTTCACAACAATTAAGAACATCAACAAAATGAATTTACTCGAACCCACGAGAACCCACCAAGCATCAACATCTGAAAGTGAGTCACTGCTCCACTCATTCACGCTGCTCGAAAGTTCCCGCTAATTCGCCAATGTATGAGAACTGGGTTGAATGACTACAGACCCTATATAAAGGCGAGCTGAATGAATGGGGGGAATCATTCATCCGACCGTGATAAGAACTGGGATAGTGTGTGGGAAGCGATATTGTTCGAGTAATAGAAAAGTGATTTTCGTGATTGTGCAGTAATTTCGGAAGACAATTGCGATAGAAATTTATGGACAAGTGGAAGTTAGATTTTAATAGTGAAAATTAAAAATGATTTTGAAATAGACCAAATACGTGATTGTGCATTTCTAAGTAATTTAATAAACTCTTTTAATTTAATTTAAAAGACATTGCGTTTTCACTTTCCCGGAACATTAAAATGACTGGCCGCGAACCATAACACGTGACAATATATATATATATATATATATATATATATATATATATATATATATATATATATATATATATATATATATATATATATATATATATATATATATTGTTGCGAATTCCGGCGTACCAACTTCCTCCCATTCGCAACTTCAAATTGCCGCCGTGACATTGTCACTTTCCTTTGGGCATTCCCACCTTTTCCTGTGTGTATTTATTTATTTTATTAACATTTTTCCTATTTTTCCCTTTAATTTTTATGTCCACCTCATCACAATCCTACCCTTTCCCTGATTCCCAATAAGAACACCCTAGTAATATAATAAGAAGGTTAATCTTCCCACTAACAACACTCCCTACATTAATTCCCACTAACAAAATTTCATTCTATTCATTCTTACTAACAAAACCTAATTCCTTCCTTCATACTAACAAATTCTATTCACTAGTTCCCATTACCAAATTTTATTTTTCTTACTAACGAAAATTAATTCACGCTTCCCTACTAATCAAAGATCAATCTCATGCCCAGATAATCGTTGAAGTTGCTAATCTGATGAATGGGAGATCGATAAGGCATAGCTCCATTGGTTACGTCGCGAGTTTCGACCGTGCGACTGCTGGAACCCTGAGTTCAAGTTCCCCCGGGCGCACGGAAGCACTTTTTTTTGGGGTATCGGCAAAATCAATAGTTTTCGTAATGTACCCGTATGTGTGACACTTTACATTCAATCAAGCGATTCTTGGGGATGTAAATTGCCATATATGCAAGTCAATGGAAACTATTGTGATTGTCGATACGGACCAAAAGATGTGTGGGTAGCGGAATCGAAGTGTAATGAACTTCGATTACATTACCCAGATGCGACAGCGGTAATTGGAAAAGAATTTGGATTGCGGGATCGGATGGGAGAAAGGTGAAAAGTGGAAGTTAGGTGGTTGGGATTTGGCAGTCAGATTTCGGATGGGAAAAAGACAAGAAGTTTTCGGAGTGGAATAAAATTGAGTTTTGGTAGCGGTATTTGACTGTTAATATAAAAATGAATTGTGCTTTGCGGTGCGGAATGGTGAATTCGTATAAAAATGAAATTCCGGATTTGGTTTTGTGAAGAAGGAGTTCTTTTTTTTTGGGATAGAGTCTGATTTTGGAGTGGATATTTGACTGGAAGCGAAGAAAGAATCGTGTTTGGCGGGACGGAATAATTAATTCGCGAAAGGCAGGCAGATTTTTGATTTGGGAAAGAAGAGGGAGTTTTGTTCTTTTGTTTCTTTTCGTGGAATGGGTATTTTGGCTGTTTTCTTTTTGTGACGGAGGGAAAAAGTAAAAAAATTAGAAAACTGAAGGAATTTTTAATTTGGAGGATTATATTGATAAGTTGAAGTGCGGGACCGCCTCAATACTAAATATATGAAAAAATTGAATAAGTGAGAGTTTGAAGTTTGAGAACTATATTGTTAATTTGAAGTGCGGGACCGTCTCAGTCTTTACTATATGCAAAAAATTCAATTAATGAGATTGACGTAATTGAAATAGAACCAAGTGTTTGCGAGTGTACAATATTGACGGATCGTGGAGAGTGATAATTGGCCGTTCTATTAGTGATTGAATTTTAAAATTAATTTTAAAGTTAATTTAAAATTTGGTTTTCAGTGGCCCCACACCCTTTTTTTTGTCTTCGCCGAGCGCTCGGAGATCAACGAGGAAAAGGAGTGAGTCTTACCTATTGTGAGTATTTATCTATCACATCAACAAATTCTTATTTTTCTTTTGTTTTCCTTTAAATGAATTATTTAATTAGATTGTTTTTGCTCCGTACATAAAATTATTGAGGGGCCGGTTTGTTTTATTTGAATTGACATACTTTTGTTGAATTTGTAAATTTCTTTTTCTTTTGAGTTCAATAAACGGCCATGTTTTATTAAATTTTTTCTAAATTTTTCATTTTTCAAAATGACCTCTCCCTTTCCCGTCCTTTTCCCACTGTGTTAGTTTCTTTATGTAAGGTGGCTCAGCACGAGCAGGGGGTGTCCCGGAAGACCCACGACACGACTGAGCGCTAGCCGGCCTCAGTATGCCACCCCGGGCTACACACCCCTCTGCTAATACTTAATGTCTGCAACTGCGGTGACTTCCGTGGTTGCTACATATGGCGCCCAATCTTATTTTAGCTTTGTTGGTTTTCTAATGGTTTCATTAAATTTTAATTTTAATTTAAATTTTTCAATCTTCGATTTGTTGGGATGAGTACCTGGAGTGCCTGACTTGAATAGTGGTCTATGCATTTCAGGGAAATAATTTTTTTTTGTTTTCCTTTGCTTTGTTAAAAATTTTGATAAATTGATAAACAGATATAGTTTCGGTTTTATTGGATAGTTAATGATAGAATTTTGATCACGGGGTTCGCCGCAGTTGCAGTGGCGCCTACCGTGCTGAATTTATGTTTTATAGTTCACACCGGCTATGATAGTGGATAAGCTGTGGCAATGTAGATGTTGGTTGGGATCAACCGAATTTTGTGTCGTTGGTTATATCTCCCTGCACGGGATAGTTGGACTTGGATCCAACACTTAGAATTACCCAACGCTTTCGGCCCTTCCATCATCTATCTGGTGGTAACTTTGGGATTTGTGCGGCTCTTGTCCGAGCCATTACGAAGTCCATCGAGTTTCATAATGGTCTCGTAGTCGGCCCTTTGTGGCGACAATTTGAGCGGAGTCCGCCTTCAAGTACCATCGTTATGCCAGGCAATGTTGCAGTTTGTCTGCTTTGTGTCTCGTAAAATTTTAATCACTATCCCGTTCAATTACCTTTTCTTTTCCCTTTCCATCAATGGGGAGATTCATTTTGAGAAATGAAAGTGCAAGTCAATTATTATATATAGTTCAATTTACCACTTGCGCTTATTCCACTTGCTTGTAGTTATAGATTATTGGGGTTAATTAGGGTCTTGGGTTAGATTAGTTTTAAATAATAGGTTTTACAGTTGTTGGTTTTGAGTAATTTTAAGTTCAGTTTGGTTGATTGAGTTTAGTTTTGGTAGTGTTGATTTGCAGATTTTGATTTAGGTTTATGATTTAGATTAGTTTTAGATAATTGGGTTTACGGTATTTGTTAGTTTGGAGTAATTTTTATTAGTTTTAGTTTTGATGATTGGAGATTGCGTTTAGTTTAATTATTTTTTTTGGGTTTGAATAATTGTAAGGCTGAGTTTGGTTAATTGATTTTAGTTTAGTTAGTGAGTTAGGTTTTGGTTTAGTTTGGGTTAGTAGAGTTGAGTAAATTTGCTTTGTACGATAGTTTTATTGGTATTTAAATCAGGAATTGCAAATCAATTTTTATTTTAGCTTAGGTTAGGTGCTAAGATTTTATATATTTATTTACTTGTCTGTTTGTCGGTCTGGTATTCGATTCTAATTTATTTTTATTAAATCGTTTGTTTGTCTGTCTGTTATTTATTAAATTATTTATTTTATTGTCGGTATAGTCCGTCTGCTATTTATTAATTTCTCTGATTTCGTCGGTGTGTCCGTCCGTTAATTGTTAATTAATTTATTGATTTTACAATTTGTTTATCCAGTATTTATAACATTTATTTTCAATTATGGCATCGCATAACGCTTCTTACTCCAACTATTCTAGCTCTGACGACGAATGTTATTCCTTCCCACCAATGCATAAGTGGAGGGTCAGTTTTGATGGGTTTTCTGATGGTCTAGATGTTGAGCAGTTCCTGTTTCGAGCCACCACCTTGGCAAGGAACTACAACATTCCCTTGGAGGAACTGGCATCTAGCCTCCACATTCTTCTGAAAGGACCAGCAGAAGAATGGTACTGGTTATTCCGGCAGCTCAACCCCAATTTTACGTGGCCTGATTTGGAAGCGGCGTTGAAGGAGCGTTATGGATCTCATTGGACTGACGTAGATGTGCGGCGAGCAATCGATGCGCGTTTCCAGAAGCCTGGTGAATCTTTCCGTGAGTTTCATGGCTCCATAATGGAGATGGCCTTGCGTCTTAAAAATCGGTTATCTGATTTTGACATGCAGGCCATCCTATTGCGGAACATGGACGAACGAATGAGGAATCATTTGGCAGGGTTGGAATTCGAATCGGTAACAGAGTTGGTTCGTCACTGCACTAGAGTGGAAGCTGTGTGGTATCCTTCCGGAAGACCTGTGGTTGACCATCGCAGTAGGCATTCTCCCAACATTGACGCTGTTGATATGTTGGAGAATGCCTGGTGTGATCCTCAAGAGAGATCTGCTGTAGGTTACCATGCACGCTTCCAGAGTCGGTCTCCAAGTGCGATCCCTTCGTCCTTCCATAACACGATGAATAACCAGATACCAGACCAGCGCCCACCCACAAATTTCTTCACTTCGCCTCATAGTTCCAATGTTCCAACATTTTCTAGCAATGTGATTGCTTCAGGCAGATTACCAGACTACGTCGAATGTAATGAAAAGGCGGGCGACGATCGTGAATCACCCGCTAGTTTTAGAGCACGACCTTTTCGGGATCGCTTCCGGAGATCCTGGAGATATTTCTTCGCCAGGCGTCTCTTGAAGCGTGCCTGCGTGGAGTCAATTGTTGCAACTCCTGGCGACAATAGGCCCTACGCAGAGATTTCCGTCAAGGGTCGCAAATTGACGGGCCTGCTTGATAGCGGAGCCAGTGTTAGTATTCTCGGAGCCGGAGCCTTGGACCTGCTGTCGGATTTGGGCTTGCATATGCATACCATGCATGCTCATGTTCAGACTGCGTCAGGGCACAAGGATCCAGTTCTGGGATACGTCACCACATTGGTGCAATTTAATAAAACCACCAAATTGATGAGATTCCTGGTTGTTCCTTCCTTGATGCACGCAGTGTATCTTGGAATTGACTTCTGGGATCTCTTCAAAATAGCACCAATCCAGGTCAACGCTATCGAAGCAGCCTCGGAACCTCAGAGCCCTGAATTTCATCTGCTGTCCCCAAAAGATCAGCAACGGCTGGACTTCGTCAAACAACAGTTTCCATCGTATAATGAAAAAGGCTTGTGTAGGACCAGTCTCGTGTCTCATCACATCGACACTGGTTCCGCTCGACCCATCAAGCAGCGGCATTATGCTGTCTCGCCTGTTATACAGAAACTGTTGTATGACGAACTCGATCGTATGTTGTCTTTGGGGGAATAGAGAAAAGTCAGAGTTCGTGGAGTTCGCCTGTGACCCTTGTCAGAAAACCCGGCAAGGTGCGTTTGTGTCTTGACGCTCGACGCCTCAACGAGGTGACTGTTAAGGACGCCTATCCGTTGCCACTGATTGAAGGTCTTTTGGCACGGTTGCAGAGTACCAGGTTCATTACCAGCTTGGACCTGAAGGATGCCTTTTGGCAAATACCTTTGGATGAGGCAAGTAAGGAGAAAACGGCCTTTACTGTCCCTGGCAGGCCCTTGTACCATTTCAAGGTCATGCCGTTCGGTTCGTGTAATGCTCCCCAAACGATGTGTCGGTTGATGCATAAAGTAATACCGCATGAGCTGCAGGACAAGGTATTTGTTTACCTAGATGACCTGCTTGTTACAAGTTCAACATTTGATGAGCACTTGGAGCTCCTGACTACTGTTGCAAAACTGCTCAGGGACGCCCACTTGACCATCAATGTTGAAAAAAGCAAGTTCGTCAAGAAGGAGATCAAATATCTTGGCTTCGTAGTGAGTGATGGTATCCTGCGCACCGACCCAGAGAAGGTTTCAGGTATAGTCTCCTATCCTGAACCCCGAACGGCCAAAGACGTGAGACGGTTTATGGGCATGGCAGGATGGTACAGGCGTTTCATTCCAAACTTCGCCTCGGTTACGGCCCCTCAAACGGATTTGCTAAAGGGTAAACGTACCTTCAAGTGGTCTGCTTCCGCCGATAGTGCCTTCAATAAGGTGAAGCAATTGCTGATTTCTGCTCCAGTGCTGGCCAACCCTGACTTTACGAAGCACTTCTATATCCAGTGTGACGCAAGTACAGTGGATATTGGAAGTGTTTTGTTCCAGAAGGACGATGAGGGTGGAGAGCATCCAATCGCATATATGTCTATGAAGCTCAACGCTGCGCAACGTAACTATAGCATTACAGAATTGGAATGCTTAGCTGCGGTGCAGAGCGTAAAGAGATTCAGGGCATATATCGAAGGGTTGCCTTTCACCATCATAACCGACCATGCCAGTCTTAAATGGCTGATGCAGCAGTCAGACCTTTCTGGTCGATTGGCTCGCTGGAGTCTGAAATTACAAGGGTTCAATTTTCAAATTGAACACCGGAAAGGGGCCCTTAACGTTGTTCCCGATGCGTTGTCAAGAACATGCTCGAGGGACGAGCGGGTGAACTCGATCATTCCCTGTCTCCCGGAGCACGGACACATTGGTGGTTCAATTCCGGATTCTGCGTTTCAGGAGCCCGAGTATGAGCATCTCAAGGAGCAAATCTTGAAACAACCTGATCAGTTTCAGAATTTGCACCTTGCAGATGGTCGAATCTATATTAGTACTGGTTCTCCTGTAACGTCGACTACTGATATTCCCAGAACAAAACTATGGGTTCCTGAGGGTCACCAACGAGCTCTCATAGTACGAGCTCATGATGATCCCCGGGGCTCTCATTGTGGAATTCGCAAAACAACTGAAGTTTTGCAAAGGTATTATTATTGGCCTCGTTTGCGTCAAGATGTGATTCAGCACATCAAGAATTGCTTGATATGCAAACAGGTCAAACCGGCAAATTCCACAATGAGACCCCCTATGGGAGCATCACGAGACTCCGAACGACCTATGCAGCGCCTGTTTGTGGACTTCATGGGCCCATACCCTCGTTCAAAATCAGGGAATACCCAATTGTTCGTGGTCCCGGATCATTACACCAAGTTCGTTTGGCTCAAGCCCATGACGAAAGCCACCGCAGAGTTAGTCGTGCGATATTTGGAGCGCGAAATTTTTCTGACTTTTGGAGTGCCTGAATGGCTTCACTCTGACAATGGGGTACAGTTCACCTCCAAGGTATTCAGCAAGCTTATGAATGACTATAGAGTGAAGCATTGCTTCACCCCATATCATTCACCGCAGGCGAATGCCTCAGAGAGGTCAAACCAGTTGACACTGAACGCCATTAGAGCCTATATAGGGTCTGATCATGGCAAGTGGGACGAGAATCTTCCAGCCTCATGTTTTGCCTTCCACAAGGTGATTCATGAGTCCACGGGATATTCGCCCTACTTTCTCATGTTCGGGTACCACCCTATCCAACATGGTTCTGAGTACGCCCTCCTCAGAAGCCTTAATGCTTTTGAGGATGGTGAGGTACAGCTAAGTGCTAACAGTGATCGACTGCGAGCTGTACAGGACCAAGTCAGAGGCAAACTGCAAGAAGCCTACCAAAAGGGTGCTCAACGCTATAACCTTCGTGTTCGTCCTCGTGAGCTACTCCAGGGTCAGAAGGTTTTCGTGCGTAATTTCTCTGTGAGCAACGCCGCAGATCGCTTTGCAGCCAAATTCGCTCCACGATTCACTCCTGCAGTGGTCCGGCGTCGTATTGGGCAAGTGGCATACGAGCTTGAGGATGAATTCGGTAAGCTGCTTGGGACCTTTCACGCCAAAGACATCCGATCCGATTCATAATTACCCCTGCCGACCTTCTTTGTTTGCCCAGCTGAATGAGACACTCAGGGTCTGGGTCGTCCCCACGATTGTTGCGAATTCCGGCGTACCAACTTCCTCCCATTCGCAACTTCAAATTGCCGCCGTGACATTGTCACTTTCCTTTGGGCATTCCCACCTTTTCCTGTGTGTATTTATTTATTTTATTAACATTTTTCCTATTTTTCCCTTTAATTTTTATGTCCACCTCATCACAATCCTACCCTTTCCCTGATTCCCAATAAGAACACTCTAGTAATATAATAAGAAAGTTAATCTTCCCACTAACAACACTCCCTACATTAATTCCCACTAACAAAATTTCATTCTATTCATTCTTACTAACAAAACCTAATTCCTTCCTTCATACTAACAAATTCTATTCACTAGTTCCCATTACCAAATTTTATTTTTCTTACTAACGAAAATTAATTCACGCTTCCCTACTAACCAAAGATCAATCTCATGCCCAGATAATCGTTGAAGTTGCTAATCTGATGAATGGGAGATCGATAAGGCATAGCTCCATTGGTTACGTCGCGAGTTTCGACCGTGCGACTGCTGGAACCCTGAGTTCAAGTTCCCCCGGGCGCACGGAAGCACTTTTTTTTGGGGTATCGGCAAAATCAATAGTTTTCGTAATGTACTCGTATGTGTGACACTTTACATTCAATCAAGCGATTCTTGGGGATGTAAATTGCCATATATGCAAGTCAATGGAAACTATTGTGATTGTCGATACGGACCAAAAGATGTGTGGGTAGCGGAATCGAAGTGTAATGAACTTCGATTACGTTACCCAGATGCGACAGCGGTAATTGGAAAAGAATTTGGATTGGGGGATCGGATGGGAGAAAGGTGAAAAGTGGAAGTTAGGTGGTTGGGATTTGGCAGTCAGATTTCGGATGGGAAAAAGACAAGAAGTTTTCGGAGTGGAATAAAATTGAGTTTTGGTAGCGGTATTTGACTGTTAATATAAAAATGAATTGTGCTTTGCGGTGCGGAATGGTGAATTCGTATAAAAATGAAATTCCGGATTTGGTTTTGTGAAGAAGGAGTTCTTTTTTTTGGGATAGAGTCTGATTTTGGAGTGGATATTTGACTGGAAGCGAAGAAAGAATCGTGTTTGGCGGGACGGAATAATTAATTCGCGAAAGGCAGGCAGATTTTTGATTTGGGAAAGAAGAGGGAGTTTTGTTCTTTTGTTTCTTTTCGTGGAATGGGTATTTTGGCTGTTTTCTTTTTGTGACGGAGAGAAAAAGTAAAAAAATTAGAAAACTGAAGGAATTTTTAATTTGGAGGATTATATTGATAAGTTGAAGTGCGGGACCGCCTCAATACTAAATATATGAAAAAATTGAATAAGTGAGAGTTTGAAGTTTGAGAACTATATTGTTAATTTGAAGTGCGGGACCGTCTCAGTCTTTACTATATGCAAAAAATTTAATTAATGAGATTGACGTAATTGAAATAGAACCAAGTGTTTGCGAGTGTACAATATTGACGGATCGTGGAGAGTGATAATTGGCCGTTCTATTAGTGATTGAATTTTAAAATTAATTTTAAAGTTAATTTAAAATTTGGTTTTCAGTGGCCCCACACCCTTTTTTTGTCTTCGCCGAGCGCTCGGAGATCAACGAGGAAAAGGAGTGAGTCTTACCTATTGTGAGTATTTATCTATCACATCAACAAATTCTTATTTTTCTTTTGTTTTCTTTTAAATGAATTATTTAATTAGATTGTTTTTGCTCCGTACATAAAATTATTGAGGGGCCGGTTTGTTTTATTTGAATTGACATACTTTTGTTGAATTTGTAAATTTCTTTTTCTTTTGAGTTCAATAAACGGCCATGTTTTATTAAATTTTTTCTAAATTTTTCATTTTTCAAAATGACCTCTCCCTTTCCCGTCCTTTTCCAACTGTGTTAGTTTCTTTATGTAAGGTGGCTCAGCACGAGCAGGGGGTGTCCCGGAAGACCCACGACACGACTGAGCGCTAGCCGGCCTCAGTATGCCACCCCGGGCTACACACCCCTCTGCTAATACTTAATGTCTGCAACTGCGGTGACTTCCGTGGTTGCTACAATATATATATATATATATATATATATATATATATATATATATATATATATATATATATATATATATATAGATATATATATATATATATATATATATATATATATATATATATAGTCGCGTGTTATTGGTTCGCGGCCTATAATTTTAACGTTCCGGGAAAGTGAAAACGCAATGTCTTTTAATTTAAGTTGAAAGAGTTTATTTAATTAAATAAAATGCACAATAATCAGTTAACACTTTCACTAATTTTAATTGTCACTATTAAAATTCTACTTTACACTTGTCCATAAATTTATATCGCAAATGTCTTCTCAAAATCACCTCACTATTACTTGTTCGCTTTTCAATTCACTTTCCACACACTATCGCAAGTTTTTATCGCGGTCGAATGAATGATCATTCCCCCATTCATTCAGCTCGCCTTTATATAGGGTCTCTACCTATTCACCCATTCCTCGTACATTGGCGAATGTTCTACCGAGAGGTACCTGGTAGGTTCGAGTAAATTAATGAATGGAGTGACGTCACTTGCAGATGTTGACCATGCTTGTTGGGTTCTCGTGGGTTCAAGTAAATTCATTTGTTGACGTTCTTAATGATGATGAAAACAATTGCGACAGTAGCTCGCAGAATTATTTGTACATGTAATTATTTGTACAAGTAACACTGCCCCCACCTCAGTTCTTTTCGCCCCGAAAAGATGTGTCACTATTTGTAGTCTATTCTCCCTGGGTGTAATATGGGGCAAGACGGTCCAGATGCACGATTTTCATTTTAGCTCTCGGCTTACGATGTTCCTGTATTCGGTATACGACGTCGTTGATTCGCTTTGTAACTCAGTATGGTCCCTCCCAGTTATGTTGCAACTTTGGAGACCTACCCTTTCGCCGCTGCGGGTTATAAAGCCACACCAAGTCATCTTGCTGGAAGCCAGCAGAATTAGCCTTTAGATCATACCTGGTCTTCATGCGGTCAGTAGCCGATTCGAGGTGTTTTCGCACTGTCCGATGTATCTGGTTCAACCGTTGTCTTAGATCACTTGCGTACTCCGAGACCGTTTGGGTTTCTCAGGGGGTGTTCCGAACTTTATATCGGCTGGCAAACGAATAGTCTTTCCAAAAATGACTTTGGCTGGGGCTTGGCCCATCGACGCATGTTCAGCGGCTCTATACGCCATTAAAAATAGTGGGATATGTCGGTCCCAGTCCCTTTGGTTCTCGTCAACCATTTTGGCAAAGTGTTTATTGAGCGTGCCGTTGAAACGTTCGACCATTTCATCGGATTGGGGATGCAGCGGTGTTGTCCTCGTTTTCCGTATTCCCAGCTGCTCGCACATTTCGCTAAAAACTAGTGACTCAAAGTTTCGGCCTTGATCCGAATGTAGTTCACAAGGCACGCCGTACCTGCTGACCCAATTTAACACTAGCTGTTCGGCTACAGTAGTTGCTTCCTGGTTGGGAATGGGGTAGACCTCGGGCCACTTGCTGAAATAATCGGCTTCAACCAGGGTGTATCGATTTCCCCATTCAGATTCAGGAAAGGGTCCAGCGATGTCAACAGCAATCCTTTCAAATGGTACCCCCACGTTATAGGTTTGCATTTGTCCTCTCAGTCGTCGTTTTGGACCTTTGACGGAAGCGCAAATTGTGCATCTGCGACACCAGTCCTCTACATCTTCTCGAGCGTGGAGCCAGTAGAACCTTTCCCGCAATTTCGCTAAGGTTTTGTTAACACCAAGATGGCCTCCCGACGATCCTTCATGCATTTCCTTTACCACATCGTGGATTCGGCTTTTGGGTAGTATAGTTTGCATCCTATAGGAGCTGCCATCCGCCGTTTCCCATTTCCGCTTGAGTACACCACCCTCCACCTGAAGGGAGTTCCATTGTGCCCAATAGCTTTTCAGGGTTGCGCCATGCGTTGAAACGTCCTTCCACTCAGGTCGCCCAGTCGTCTCCTTCCATACGAGCAATGGTCCGATGTCTTCATCGGCTAGCTGGGCATTTCGAATCTCCTCCGATGACCAACCTTCATCGAATTCAGCCGTTATCAGTCGCAGATCAACGGGCGGCTCCTTTTCCTCAATCCGTCGGCAATGCTTGCAGTTAGCTGGACATGGGCGACGAGATAGGGCGTCAGCATTTCCATGAACCCCGCCCTTCCGATGAACAATTTCGTAGTTGTACGACTGCAATCTTTCGATCCATCTCGCAACTTGTCCCTCGGCGTTTTTGAAGTTAAGTAGCCATCTCAGCGATGCATGGTCCGTTCGAAGAACAAATTTCTGGCCATATAGGTACTTGTGGAACTGCTTGGTGGCCTCTATTATAGCCAATAGCTCCTTCCTGGTCACACAGTAGTTCCTCTCACTTTTTGAAAGAACTCGACTGTAATAAGAGAGGACTCTTTCTTCGCCATTGATCTGCTGGGAGAGTACAGCTCCAATACCGCCGTTGCTTGCATCGGTGTCAACTACAAACATTTTTCCGGGTTTCGGATACGCCAGTACGGGTGATTCACACAGCTTTTCCTTCAGGGTCTCAAAGGCTGTCTGGCATTGTTCGTTCCAGACATACGGACGATTTTTCTCGGTTAACTGATGGAGACACTTAGCTATTTTGGCAAAGTCTTTGACGAATCTTCGATAGTAGGTTGCCAGACCCAGAAAACTTCGTAGTTGGCGCTTGTTGTTTGGCGTTGGCCAGCTTTTCACGGCTTCAATTTTCTCAGGGTCTGTTTTGACCCCTTCTGCTGATACGACGTGTCCCAGGTATTTTACTTCAGCTGCGAAAAGGGTACACTTGTCGGGACTAAGTTTCAAATTTGCCAGTCGCAGTCGGGAGAAAACCTCTTCTAAGTTCCGCACATGCCCTTAGAACGTTCTCCCGATGACGATGATGTCATCTAGGTACACCAAGCAGGTTTTCCAGGTTAGGCCACGTAGCACGTATTCCATCAAGCGTTCGAAAGTGGCTGGAGCATTGCAAAGCCCAAATGGCATCACCACAAACTGCCACAATCCGGTCCCAACTGAAAATGCGGTCTTCTCTCGGTCCTTCTTGTCGATTTCTACCTGCCAGTAGCCACTCTTGAGATCGAGTGTAGAAAACCATTTTGCGTCGGCTAAAGTGTCCATGATGTCATCGATGCGTGGGAGCGGGTAACTATCTTTCTTAGTGACGTCGTTAAGCTGCCTATAGTCGACACAAAAACGAGTGCTACCATCCTTTTTCTTTACTAGAACTACAGGCGCGGCCCATGGACTGACAGAAGGTTCAATAACGCCTTGTTTTTCCATGTCTGAGATCAGCGTGCTCACTTCTCCTTGTTTGGCTATAGGGAGACGTCTCGGTGCTTGTCGAATCGGCTTGGCTCCCTGTGTATCTATGACGTGAGTTACCAGACTCGTTCGGCCTTGGTCATCCGGGCTTGTTGAGAAGATGTCACTGTACTTGGTGACCAGATCAGAGGCTCGTTTGAGTAGCTGCACTGGCAATTTGACCTGCTTCAATATTGCAGACGTTGATTCCCGGGCTTTGTCTGTGTCTTGCCTCCTTTTGCAATGATGGTCGTGAGTAGCTTCCAAAGAGGTGATGGTGGAAATAGGCTGGCAGCTGCCGATGACTTCTCCCGCTTTGATGCTCGTGGTTGAATCTGCGGTGTTAAGGACTCTAACCGGCACATATCCGTTCCTTAAAGATCTTACAAGGCTTCGTCCTACAATTAAACTGCGCAATGCGGACGTCTTCGTTAGCTCTATCAGATAAGATCGGTGGTCTCCAGAATCACCATCAAGCTTGGCCCATACAATGCTTTCGGAAGAATTCGGTACATCAGTGTCAGTACATACCACTACATTCATCCTGGGAATTCGGACGCTGGGATCCTCCATCAGTACTTCGACATTCTGCCATTTCAATAGACGTTTGCCCAAATCCAAAGTGATTCCATGTGGTCGCAGAAAATCCATTCCGAGAATGCAGTCATCCATAATATTCGCGACCAGAAAATTATGTCGGAACACAAGGTCTCCCAACTGTATCCGGAGGTTGACCTCTCCATGAACAGGTGCAGTTTCTCCCGTAGCTGTCCGTAGTGAGAAAATTCTGCCCTTGTGAAGTTGTTGTTGTCTAACTAGGTCTGGTCGGATAATCGATCGGGTTGCACCAGTGTCGATTGTTATGGTGCAGTGTTCTCCGTCAATTTGACCCGGAAGGCAAAAGTTCGCTTCTCCACGATGTAGTCTTGACACGATGATGGTGGTGCTGGGGACGTCGATCCTCCTAGCGAACCTCTGCCCCACGAAGTTGGCTCTTAGATGTTTCCCGACCCCTCTGTTTGAATGGCTTCCATTCTGGGCTCCTGACTCGGTCTGGATCTCCTCCTAGCTGCACACCCTGGACAATAGCTCGATTTTCTTCGCTTCTTGCAGTCTCTTTGCAGGTGCCCCTTCTCTCCGCAATCCCAGCATCTAGGCGCACCATTTACATGCGGGTCTCGCTCAATTTCCACGCGCTCACACCTGCTTTCGTCTGTCACTACCTCACGCACCCGGGCAGTGGTACGAGTCACATTTTTCGCTGCCTCAAAGTTTAGACTATAAGCCAATGCGTCCTTAACCGTTTGCTTTTGGGCTAAACGCACGGCTTGTTGCAATTCCGGGTCTTTGATGGCGCTGATGAATGCTTCTGTCGCTGCATCATCTCGATGTTCTGGGTCGTAGGCTGGATAAGCCAAAAGTGCCAGTCGCCCAATGTCTTGGGCTAGCTGCTGTAAGGTTTCACCAGACTTCTGCATTCGATGCCTTAGCTGTGACCGATAAATCTGCTTTAGATTATCGTCTCCATAACGCATGTCGAGCGCATTCATTATAGCATTCGGGTTTGAGTGCAATTCAACGGGGATCGTCTGCAACAGCTCGGCAGCTGGGCCTCTTAGAGCAAGAATCAATGCAGTTGCTCGTTCCTGCTCATTCCAGTGATTTATGCGAGCGGCTGCTTCGAACTGGGTTTTGTAAATAGTCCAGACCGTTTGCCCATCGAATAATGGTGCTTGCACATTTCTAGATGAGCTTTGCGCTGCGGTTATAATTGGGGCTGGTGAGGCGGTTACTACTGCCTTCGCTGCTTCCAAGTCCTTTTTCACTTTTTCCATCTCATGGTTGACCTGGCTGATCTCAAGGTTGATTCTCTCCTCGACCTGGTATACCTTCTCTCCGACGCATTTAATTTGGCTGTTGAGACTACTGAGCTCCGCTTTTATTTCGGTTGACTGTTTTTCCAGCTTCTGTGCGATGTCTGCCTTGATTTCGGACGCTTGTTGGTCTAGCTTCGCTGATTGTTCATCTAGCTTCGCAGTCAGACTCGATGACATCAGCATTAACATTTGCATTAGCGCATTTTCTGGCTCCTTCGATTTTGGTGTTTCTACTTCTCCACCTTCTGCGCCTTTTTCCGCATCTGAGAACTCACCCGAATCCAGATTCACGCCTTCCGACTCGATCGCGTCACGCAAGCGTGCAATCAGTGTGGCCTTTGTACCTTGCATAGCCAGGTTTCGCTGTTCCAACTCTTCCTTAAGCTCCGACATGGTCAATTCATTAATTTTTAAGTTTAAGCTTCGTGGCATATTTAATGTTTCTTTAAATTTTACTATTGTGCACTATAAAAATGTTCAAATTTTCACTCTCAAAATTTTTCTATCCCACTTCTGACACCACTGTCGCGTGTTATTGGTTCGCGGCCTATAATTTTAACGTTCCGGGAAAGTGAAAACGCAATGTCTTTTAATTTAAGTTGAAAGAGTTTATTTAATTAAATAAAATGCACAATAATCAGTTAACACTTTCACTAATTTTAATTGTCACTATTAAAATTCTACTTTACACTTGTCCATAAATTTATATCGCAAATGTCTTCTCAAAATCACCTCACTATTACTTGTTCGCTTTTCAATTCACTTTCCACACACTATCGCAAGTTTTTATCGCGGTCGAATGAATGATCATTCCCCCATTCATTCAGCTCGCCTTTATATAGGGTCTCTACCTATTCACCCATTTCTCGTACATTGGCGAATGTTCTACCGAGAGGTACCTGGTAGATTCGAGTAAATTAATGAATGGAGTGACGTCACTTGCAGATGTTGATCATGCTTGTTGGGTTCTCGTGGGTTCGAGTAAATTCATTTGTTGACGTTCTTAATGATGATGAAAACAATTGCGACAGTAGCTCGCAGAATTATTTGTACATGTAATTATTTGTACATGTAACAATATATATATATATATATATATATATATATATATATATATATATATATACATATATATATATATATACATATATATATATATATATATATATATATATATATACATATATATATATATATATATATATATATATATATATATATATATATCTACATATATATATATATATATATATATTTATATATATATATATATATATATATATATATATATATATATATATATATATATATATATATATATATATATATATATATATATATTGTAGCAACCACGGAAGTCACCGCAGTTGCAGACATTAAGTATTAGCAGAGGGGTGCGTAGCCCGGGGTGGCATACTGAGGCCGGCTAGCGCTCAGTCGTGTCGTGGGTCTTCCGGGACACCCTCTGCTCGTGCTGAGCTACCTTACATAAAAACTAGCACAAAGGGAAAAGGATGGGAAAGGAGAGGTCACATTGAGAAATGAAAAATAATTATTTTAACACTTCATGTTTTATATATTTTCTTCAACTAGTTTACAAGGCATCAATTTATCAAACAAAATCAATTAATGAATTCACTTGTAATATCATAAGAGAAACCGAGAAAGAAAAAAAAACAGAATTAAAAACTACTCACTTTTTTTTACGGCTGCGGAGCGCTCTGCAACAGAAGGGGAACGGGGCAACTACCAAAAATATTGAAAAGCATTAATTAATTAATTTAACTCGGTTACTAATATTGTTTACTGGTAAGGGCCGTTTGATAACGAGTCGTTTTAGTTCTTAAATGTTCAGAGTAATTCCGATTTATTTTCACTCCACGAAGAGACACAACTAGCTTTATCCACATTAAACAAAGGAATTTTCTCGTTACTGTATCTAAACACCTTCCACTTTTTCATAATTTTAAATGGATTAATTCATTATCTACGAGACCCGCTCGAATCGCCAAATCTGCACTTCTGATGGAATAAATTGCACGTCGTTTCTAAGTATTCTATGCACTTTCACGACGGCTAATCACTTTGGGTCATTAATCCAAACCAAACCACTGACACCATTGACACATTTCCTCGAATTGTTACTTCCCAAAATTCTCTTTTTCTTCAAAAACAGCATGTCAAACAATCCATTTCGTAAATCACAAAAAAACGCGGTAACTCCATATTTCTTTTAAGATTAAATCACCACAAAAAATCTTTCCTCCCCGAATTAAAATTTAATCCATCGCCAACCGCAATCCCTATTGTTCTTTCCAAATTCAAAAATCGAAATCCTTTCTCGAATTAACTATATTGCACCGCACTGCTTTTCTATCTCCCAGTCAAATCCTAACTGCCCCAATCCTAACCACTTAATTCCACATTTCACCTTTATCCAATCCGATCCCGCAATCCTTTTCATTTTCAAATTACCGCTACCGCATCTGGGTAACGTAATCGAAGTTCATTACACTTTGATTCCGCTACCCACACATCTTTTGTTCCATATCGACAAACTCAATAGTATCCATTGTTTTACATATGGCAATTTGAACAATCCAAGAAGCGCTTGGTTGAATTCAAAGTGTCACATATACACATTTCGGAAGCTATTGGTTTTGCCGATACCCCAAAGAGAGTGCTTCCGTGCGTCCGGGGGAACTTGAACTCAGGGTTCCAGCTGACCCTCGATCGAGAACTCATGACGCAGCTAATGGTGCCATGGATTGTCGATCTCCCATTCATCTTATAAGCAACTTCAACGATGCATTTGGGCATGAGATTGAATTTTGTCAGTAGGGAAACGTGAATTAATTTTCGTTAGTAAGAAAAAACAACATTTGTTAATGGGAACTATTGAATAGAATTTGTTAGTATGAAGGAAGGAATTAGGTTTTGTTAGGGAAAAGGTATTGAATATAATTTTGTTAGTGGGAGTTAATGAATGAAATGTTGTTAGTGGGAAAATTGAAATTATTAGTATGTATTATTTTTTTTGTAGTTGGAAATAAGGGAAAAGGGTAGGGTTGTGATGATGGGGAAGTAAAAATTACAGGGAAAATGGAAAAATGTTAATAAAATAAATAAATTTACAGAGGAAAAGGTAGGAGTGCCCAAAGGAAGGTGGAAATATTACGGCGGCAATTTGAAGTTTCGAATGGGAGAAAGTCGGTGCGCTGGAATACGCAACAATCGTGGGGACGACCCAGACCCTGAGTGTCTCATTCAGCTGGGCAAACAAAGAATGTCGGCAGGGGTAATTATGAATCGGATTGGATGTCTTTAGCGTGAAAGGTATCAAGCAGCTCACCGGATTCATCCTCAAGCTCGTATGCCACTTGCCCAATACGACGACGGACCACTGCAGGAGTGAATCGTGGAGCGAATTTGGCAGCAAAGCAATCTGCGGCATTGCTCACAGTGAAATTACGCACGAAAACCTTCTGATCCTGGAATAGCTCACGAGGACGAACACGAAGGTTGTAGCGTTGAGCTCTCTTTTGGTAGGTTTCTTGCAATTTGCATCTGACTTGGTCCTGTACAGCTCGCAGTCGATCACTGTTAGCACTTAGCTGTACCTCACCATCCTCAAAAGCATTAAGGCTTCTGAGGAGGGCGTACTCAGAACCATGTTGGATAGGGTGGTACCCGAACATGAGAAAGTTGGGCGAATATCCCGTGGACTCATGAATCACCTTGCGGAAGGCAAAACATGAGGCTGAAAGATTCTCGTCCCACTTGCCATGATCAGACCCTATATAGGCTCTAATGGCGTTCAGTGTCGACTGGTTTGACCTCTCTGAGGCATTCGCCTGTGGTGAATGATATGGGGTGAAGCAATGCTGCACTCCATAGTCATTCATAAGCTTGCTGAATACCTTGGAGGTGAACTGTACCCCATTGTCAGAGTGAAGCCATTCAGGCACTCCGAAGGTCAGAAAGATTTCGCGCTCCAAATATCGCACGACTGACTCTGCGGTGGCTTTCGTCATGGGCTTGAGCCATACGAACTTGGTGTAATGATCCAGGACCACGAACAATTGGGTATTCCCTGATTTTGAACGAGGGTATGGGCCCATGAAGTCCACAAACAGGCGCTGCATAGGTCGTTCGGAGGCTCGTGATGCTCCCATAGGGGGTCTCATTGTGGAATTTGCCGGTTTGATCTGTTTGCATATCAGGCAATTCTTGATGTGCTGAATCACGTCTTGACGCAAACGAGGCCAATAATAATACCTTTGCAAAACTTCAGTTGTTTTGCGAATTCCAAAATGAGAGCCCCGGGGATCATCATGAGCTCGTACTATGAGAGCTCTTTGGTGACCCTCAGGAACCCATAGTTTTGTTCTGGGAATATCAGTAGTCGACGTTACAGGAGCACCAGTACTAATATATATTCGACCATCTGCAAGGTGCAAATTCTGAAACCAATCGACCAGAAAGGTCTGACTGCTGCATCAGCCATTTAAGACTGGCATGGTCGGTTATGATGGTGAAGGGCAACCCTTCGATATATGCCCCGAATCTCTTTACGCTCTGCACCGCAGCTAAGCATTCCAATTCTGTAATGCTATAGTTACGTTGCGCAGCGTTGAGCTTCTTAGACATATATGCGATTGGATGCTCTCCACCCTCATCGTCCTTCTGGAACAAAACACTTCCAATACCCCACTGTACTTGCGTCACACTGGATATAGAAGTGCTTCGTAAAGTCGGGGTTAGCCAGCACTGGAGCAGAAATCAGCAATTGCTTCACTTTATTGAAGGCACTATTGGCGGAAGCAGACCACTTGAAGGCACGTTTGCCCTTTAGCAAATCCGTTAGAGGGGCCGTAACCGAGGCGAAGTTTGGAATAAAACGCCTGTACCATCCTGCCATGCCCATAAACCGTCTCACGTCTTTGGCCGTTCGGGGTTCAGGATAGGAGACTTTACCTGAAACCTTCTCCGGGTCGGTGCGCAGGATACCATCACTCACTACAAAGCCAAGATATTTGATCTTCTTCTTGACGAACTTGATTTTTTCAACATTGATGGTCAAGTTGGCGTCCCTGAGCAGTTTCGCAATAGTACTCAGGAGCTCCAAGTGCTCATCAAATGTCGAACTTGTAACAAGCAGGTCATCTAGGTAAACAAATACCTTGTCTTGCAGCTCATGCGGTATTACTTTATGCATCAACCGACACATCGTTTGGGGAGCATTACATAGACTGAACGGCATGACCTTGAAATGGTACAAGGGCCTGCCAGGGACAGTAAAAGCCGTTTTCTCCTTACTTGCCTCATCCAATGGTATTTGCCAAAAGGCATCCTTCAGGTCCAAGCTGGTGATGAGCCTGGTACTCTGCAACCGTGCCAAAAGACCTTCAATCAGTGGCAATGGATAGGCGTCCTTAACAGTCACCTCGTTAAGGCGTCTAGCGTCAAGGCATAAACGCACCTTGCCAGGTTTTCTGACAAGGGTCACAGGAGAACTCCACGAACTCTGACTTTCCTCTATTACCCCCAAGGACAACATACGATCGAGTTCGTCATACAACAGTTTCTGTATAACAGGCGAGACAGCATAATGCCGCTGCTTGATGGGTCGAGAAGAACCAGTGTTGATGTGATCAGACACGAGACTGGTCCTACCCAAGCCTTTCTCATTATACGACGGAAACTGTTGTTTGACGAAGTCCAGTCGTTGCTGATCTTTTGGAGACAAAAGATGGAATTCAGGGCTCTGAGGCTGATTTGATAGCGTTGATCTGGATTGGTGCTATTTTGAAGAGATCCCAGAAGTAAATTCCAAGATACACTGCGTGTGTTAAGGAAGGAACAACCAGGAATCTCATCAATTTGGTGGTTTTATTAAATTGCACCAATGTGGTGACGTATCACAGAACTGGATCCTTGTGTCCTGATGCAGTTTAAACATGAGCGTGCCTGGTATGCATATGCAAACCCAAATCCGACAGCAGGTCCAAGGCTCCGGCTCCGAGGATACTAACACTGGCTCCGCTATCAAGCAAGCCCGTCAATTTGCGACCCTTGACGGAAATCTCTGCGTAGGGTCTATTGTGGCCAGGAGTTGCAACAATTGACTCCACGCAGGCACGCTTCAAGAGACGCCTGGTGAAGAAATATCTCCAGGATCTCCGAAAGCGATCCCGAAAAGGTCGTGCTCTAAAACTAGCGGGTGATTCACGATCATCGCCCGCCTTTCCATTATATTCGACGTAGTCCGGTATTCTGCCTGGAGCAATCACATTGCTAGAAAATAGCGCTGAATCGGACATATGAGGCGAAGTGAAGAAACTTGTGGATGGACACTGGTCTGGTATCTGGTTATTCATTGTGTTATGGAAGGACGAAGGGATCCCACTTGGAGGCTGACTCTGGAAGCGTGCCTGATATCCTGCAGCAGTTCTCGCTTAAGGATCACACCAAGCGTTCTCCAGCATATCAACAGCGCCAATGTTGGGAGGATGCCTACTGCGATGGTCAACCACAGGTCTACCGGAGGGATACCACACAGCTTCAACTCTAGTGCAGTGACGAACTAACTCTGTTGTCGATGCGAATTCCAAGCCTGCCAGATGATTCCTCATTCGATTGTCCATGTTCCGCAATAAGATGGCTTGCATGTCAAAATCAGATAACCGATTTTTAAGACGCAAGTCCATCTCCATTATGGAGCCATGAAACTCACGGGTAGATTCTTCTGGCCTCTGGAAACGCGCATCGATTGCTCGCCGCACATCTACGTCGGTCCAATGAGATTCATAATGCTCCTTCAACGCAGCTTCCAAATCAGGCCACGTAAAATTGGGGTTGAGCTGCCGGAATAACCAGTACCATTCTTCTGCTGGTCCTTTCAGAAGAATGTGGAGGCTAGAGGCCAGTTCCTCTAAGTGAATGTTATAATTTCTTGCCAATGTGGTGGCTCGAAACAGGAACTGCTCAACATCTAGACCAGCAGAAGAACCATCAAAATTTACCCTCCACTTATGCATTGGTGGGAAGGAATAAAATTCGTCAGCAGAGCTAGAATAGGTGGAGTAAGAAGCGTTATGCGATGTCATAATTGAAAATTAATATTATAAATACTGGATAAACTGTAAATCTGTAAAATCAATAAATCATTTAACATTTAACGGACGGACACACCGACGAAATCAGAGAAATCAATAAATAGCAGACGGACTATACCGACAATTTGAATAAAATAAATAATTTAATAAATAACAGACGGACAAACAAACGATTTAATAAAAATAAATTAGAAATTGAATACCAAACCGACAAACAGACAAGTAAATGAATATATAAAATCTTAGCACCTAACCTAAGCTGAAATAAAAATTGATTTGAAATTCCCTAATCTAAATATCAATAGAACTATCGTACAAACCAAATCTACACAACTCTACCAACCCAAACTAAACCAAAACCTAACTCAATACCCTAAACTAAACTCAATTTACACAACTCAAACTCACTAAAACTTAATCAAAGCTAAAAATAATCATAAAATGAATTATCTTAAATACCCAATAACTTATCAAAACAAAACTACAATCTAACTAACTAAAACTAATGGAAATCAAGACCCAAATTAAAACCTGTAAATCAACAATAAATGTACTAAATAGCTATATTATCTAAAAATCAACCCAATAATTATAGACTAGGCTTAATTACCACAATCTAAGCTACCTAAATTTTACTCAAAACTAAATACCCTAACTTCGAAATAAGAATCTAATAAACTGAACATAAATTAAATTCCAAAAGATAAAACAATAAAATAATTACTACCGTTAATTGAACTGATGATAAGACTTCAATACTTTAGTGCAGTGGCTAATGTGCAGTGAATGCAAATAGAAAGAAACTACGGAAAATTCACTACTAATCATTTCTCAAAATGATCTCCCTAGAAGGAAAAAGAAAGGAAAGTTATGTTAAATTGGATGAAGGTAAAAATTTGCACACAACATAGAACAGACAAACCACAACAGTGCCTGGCATAGATATGGTACTTGAAGGCGGGCTCCGCTCTAATTGTCACCACAAAGGGCCGGCTACGAGACCATTATGAAACTCCACGGACTTCATAATGGCTCGGACAAGAGCCGCACAAATCATACAGCTAAAACCAGATAGATGATGGAAAAGCCGAAAGCGTTGGCTAATTCTAAGTGTTGGATCCAAGTCCAACTATCCCGTGCAGGGAGATATAGCCAACGTCTTGAGATTCAGATAATCCCAACCAACATCCACACTGCCACAGAATGACCACTGTCATAGCCGGTGAAGACTATTAAACACAAATCAGCACGATGCGTGCCACTGCAACTGCGGCGAACCCCGTGATCAAAATCTAAAAATTAATATCAAAACTAACAACTCTCAAACTCAAAACAGTCCATGAAATCATTATTAAAATATAAATCAATTGCAACATAACCGAAACATTAAATCGAAGATAATAACTAAAATCGTTGCAAAGAAAATAAATGAGAAAGAGAAAAAAAATATTTCCCTGGAATGCACAAACCACTAGTCAAGTTAGGCACTCCAGGTACTCAGCCCAACAAATCTAAAATTGAAAAATCTAAATTATAATTAAAAATTAATAAAACCATTAGAAAACACCAAAAATTTGGGCGCCATAGGTAGCAACCACGGAACTCACTGCAGTTGCAGACATTAAGTATTAGCAGAGGAGTGCGTAGCTCGGGGTGGCATACTGAGGCCGGCTAGCGCTCAGTCGTGTCGTGGGTCTTCCGGGACACCCTCTGCTCGTGCTGAGCCACCTTACATAAAAACTAGCACAAAGGGAAAAGGATGGGGAGGGACGGGGTCACATTGAGAAATGAAAAATAATTATTTGAACACTTCATGTTTTATATTTTTTCTTCAACTAGTTTACAAGGCATCAATTTATCAAACAAAAAAAAATACAATTCTATAGGCCCGCTTTCTTCCTTTTTACAAATTTTAATTTGTTTCAACGATAAAAATAAATGAAAATTTACTCTCAATTAATACTACTACTAAAATTTACACCAAGAAAACAATCAATTAATGAATTCACTTGTAATATCATAAGAGAAACCGAGAAAGAAAAAAAAAACAGAATTAAAAACTACTCACTTTTTTTTACGACTGCGGAGCGCTCTGCAACAGAAGGGGAACGGGGCAACTACAAAAAATATTGAAAAACATTAATTAATTAATTTAACTCGGTTACTAATATTGTTTACTGGTAAGGGCCGTTTGATAACGAGTCGTTTTAGTTCTTAAATGTTCAGAGTAATTCCGATTTATTTTCACTCCACGAAGAGACACAACTAGCTTTATCCACATTAAACAAAGGAATTTTCTCGTTACTGTATCTAAACACCTTCCACTTTTTCGTAATTTTAAATGGATTAATTCATTATCTACGAGACTCGCTCGAATCGCCAAATCTGCACTTCTGATGGAATAAATTGCACGTCGTTTCTAAGTATTCTATGCACTTTCACGACCGCTAATCACTTTGGGTCGTTAATCCAAACCAAACCGCTGACACCATTGACACACTTCCTCGAATTGTTACTTCCCAAAATACTCTTTTTCTTCAAAAACAGCATGTCAAACAATCCATTTCGTAAATCACAAAAAAACGCGGTAACTCCATATTTCTTTTAAGATTAAATCACCACAAAAAAATCTTTCCTCCCCAAATTAAAATTTAATCCACCGCCAACCGCAATCCCTATTGTTCTTTCCAAATTCAAAAATCGAAATCCTTTCTCGAATTAACTATATTGCACCGCACTGCTTGTCTATCTCCCAGTCAAATCCTAACTGCCCCAATCCTAACCACTTAATTCCACATTTCACCTTTATCCAATCCGATCCCGCAATCCTTTTCATTTTCAAATTACCGCTACCGCATCTGGGTAACGTAATCGAAGTTCATTACACTTTGATTCCGCTACCCACACATCTTTTGTTCCATATCGACAAACTTAATAGTATCCATTGTTTTACATATGGCAATTTGAACAATCTAAGAAGCGCTTGGTTGAATTCAAAGTGTCACATATACACAAAGACATATAAAGTAATGGACGCGAAATGAGCTAATTTTCATCCATACGTGAGTGAAGTACTTTTACTACATACATGCCTTCCTCTCGCATGCGAATTGAAATCCCCCTACCTTTCACGCCGCTAGAGAATCTACACACTCAAGTGGCTCTCTAGTTGCTCTCACGAAAATCCCACCCCTCTTACACCTAAACCCCCGAATTGTCAACGAAATATCAACCATATGATTGAAAACATATGATTTGTGAAAATTTAACATTGATGGGAAACGTCTAATCAAGTTGAATTTGAAATTGTACACAAAACAATTTTTTCAAGATAAACCGTGTTGAATTTAGTGCAAAAGCATTGCAAATGTGATAATTAATCAAACTGAAAAGTTTGTTACGGATCGCGAGTGTTTTTGTGTTGAAAAATGAAAAATGTGGTGACGTAAGTGGGATTATAAAAACAACTCTAGGAAGCATGTCAGGGACGTATCCTTGGTAGGGTAAGTCATGCTCAATCTTTTAAATCGTTCAAGTTAGAATACCCGCACGGAAAATTGATTTAGTTCAAGTTGCGAAAATTAGTGGGAGACGTCACGTCAAATTTATTTGAAATTCGAATCAATAGCTAATAACGTGCCAACTTCACGCTACATGATAAAGTGCTTCAATTCTCTCGATGCATTTCGTATCCATTCTCTCTGAAATCTATGCATATACACATTTCGGAAGCTATTGGTTTTGCCGATGCCCCAAAAAGAGTGCTTCCGTGCGCCCGGGGGAACTTGAACTCAGGGTTCCAGCAGGCCCTCGATCGAGAACTCACGACGCAGCTAACGGTGCCATGGATTGTCGATCTCCCATTCATCTCTTAAGCAACTTCAACGATGCATTTGGGCATGAGATTGAATTTTGTTAGTAGGGAAACGTGAATTAATTTTCGTTAGTAAGAAAAAATAACATTTTTTAATGGGAACTAGTGAATAGAATTTGGTAGTATGAAGGAAGGAATTAGGTTTTGTAAGGGAACAGGTATTGAATATAATTTTGTTAGTGGGAGTTAATGAATGAAATGTTGTTAGTGGGAAAATTGAAATTATTAGTATGTATTATTTTTTTTTTGTAGTTGGAAATAAGGGAAAAGGGTAGGATTGTGATGATGGGGAAATAAAAATTAAAGGGAAAATGGAAAAATGTTAATAAAATAAATAAATTTACAGAGGAAAAGGTAGGAGTGCCCAAAGGAAGGTGGAAATATTACGGCGGCAATTTGAAGTTGCGAATGGGAGAAAGGCGGTACGCCGGAATTCGCAACAATATATATATATATATATACATATATATATATATATATATATATATATATATATATATATATATATATATATATATATATATATATATATTATATATATATATATATATATATATATATATATATATATATATATATGTATATATATATATATATATATATATATATATATATATATATATATATATATATATATGCATATACACACACACACACACACACACACACACATATATATATATATATATATATATATATATATATATATATATATGTGTGTGTATATATAGATATTTAGTATATAAATATATATATATATATATATATATATATACATATATATATATATATATATATATATGTATATATATATATATATATATATATATATATATATATATATATATATATATATGTATATATATATATATATATATATATATATATAAATATATATATATATATATATATATATATATATATATATATATATATATATATATATATATATTTATATATATATATATGTATATATATATATATATATGTATATATATATATATATATATATATATATATATATATATATATATATATTAATTTCTTACTATTTAAAAAAACTTAGCCACGATCTATTAAGTAGCCGATAGTTGCGAATATAAATAACCCTATAAAACAAGTTGGTAAACAGAAGGGTTTTGTACCTAACAATCTTCGAAATACGGTCACCAGCAACAAATAAAGTCAAGAAACATGTTAAAGAGATGTAGACGTTTGAAGGAAAATCCATTGTTTCTTCATTTTCAACGGTCGCTATTTTGTTCCAAACTAACAAAAATCACTCAAATCATGAATTCCAAAAAATATGTATTGTTATAAATCTTATCTGGAAATTTTAAGAAGATCAAGTCAAAATTGCAGTGTCTGAACCGATGGTAAATCCATAAAATCCCAAAGCCGTGTGTTATTGTTGTTGTAATTGCAGAAATTTCAAATGGCTATAACCTCCGCAAATATGATTCGAGTATGCAGAGTACTAGGCCTTTATGTGTTACTACTTAAATATCGACTTTTGTTGAGTTTGAGGGTACCTAGACTATTTGATTGGGGAAAATGTGAAATTCGAAGATCATACTATTATTAACAAAGCTGAGCGAATTTCGACTTCTAAGGTATTTGTTGTTGTTGTACTTATAAATATCTACTTTTATGATTTTTTTCAGATTTTTCGGATCACAGGTGTGCAATCGCGAGGGGAGGGGGCACACAAATTTTACGTGTATCTCCCCTCTGTGTGCGCCCCCTAAAGCAAAAAATGTCAGTTTAAGACCTGTTTTGAAAAGTTCGCATTAAGACCTTTCATATTATACTCATATTGACTAAATTTGATGAAATTTTTTTTTTCGGGGGCCACTCCTTCATATGGGGAGACCCCCTTAAATACCTCATAATTCTTTTTTGTAAAAGAACTTACAAGAGAGCACCACTTTACACCTACATGTAAAATTTGGTGTTTCTTGCTTAGGTGCTTTGTGAGAAAAACTGCTGTGACACACGGATGGACGGACGGACGGACGGACGGACAGACAGGTCGCGATTTTAGCATGGTTTTGTAAAATTATTTTGCAAAACCCTAAAAAAGGTGAAAGGTGAAAGATTCTTTCCTTTCCAGCAGCGCCGACTCTTCCATAGGGAAACGAAAGCGAATGGTGGTTTGTCGAGAAGAGGGTGCTCCTGGTGGATTTAGAATTCATCCCATCCCCAAGTACATTACAAAAACCGTCTCTAATCTACGTTAATTGAGTCGACAAGATGAGTGATAGCGTTGCCGTATCAATTTTGTACGCGGTCAAAATCCCGACGCGTGGAAGCATTCCGAGCTTTGCATTTCCACCATACGTGGCCTAAAGTCGAATCGAAACCATTCATCTATCACGCTTAAAAAGATATGCAGAGTACTACCGCAAAATAAAGGAAAGGTAGGCTTTTTTTTCTTGAGCGTCCAGGCAAATAGGAGAAACCCATCTGGCTGACAGTTTCCATTGGGAAAATAGAATGTTCTTACAGGTTTTACCTTGGGACAACACATCAGAAGGACTCTTTGGCGGAAAAATAAAACAAAGGAGAACGGAAGCTACAACTCACGTGAAGTGACTGAAGGTGTGTCTCACACAACTCCACTACTCCTGTCCGTGGAACTCTAGTATCGAGGCACCTTAGATCCTCCGTAAAGGACCAATACGTCAGAAGATGCAAATATTTCTCCCTAAGGACGTTTAGGCCCAACGTTGGGTGCCATTTGAAATGATTTTTAATTCTCATTCGTTCGTTCGAGATTTGCCGATCGAAATCTAAACCGACTTCTCATCGGTTATTGACGTGAAGTCTTGGACCGTGACAACGAACTGTACCCATCAAGTCGACGAGTCCGGACATTCAGTCTACTCCGAGGTGGCTGCTAGTAGGCTAGCTAGCTCGGAAAGGAATTTTGGA
>OZ017742.1:194984555-195144555 GCA_963969285.1 Odontomyia ornata | reverse complement strand
TTGGCTATAAAATAAATCTAAAATTTTAATTTTTACTTGTCCCTATATCAGTTGTTTTAGGCTAGGGAATAGGAAATTGCACTTATCAATCTGTTTACATCAGAAACCTGAAATTGGAAATAACTTTGCTGAGGAAGCATGGTATCAAACCAAAATAACCGTATCTTAGTTATCTAGTCTCTTAAATCGGTCGTTCTATACTCAGAATAGCATTTTAAGTTCGCATTAATTTTCTTGACCTTCCAATGAAGAAATACTTGCTACTTGATTTCACTTCCCAGAGATTACTCTTTTCCAATTGCCTTATCCGTCGAATTTGCACTGAAAATCTGTGCATGGCCAACACATGAAACAGCATCACTTTCAATAATTAGATAATGATTCCAAAGAAAATACAATAGACTATTCTCATATTTTACTTATATATATCCGTCGATATAATTTCTAAATAATAAAAAAAAATTAGCAACAGAATCAAATGGATACATATGAATTCAAAATAGTTACATGTGAAATTGCATTTGAATTGATAATGCAATTAATGGCAGAAATTCGTAGTAGATGTGCATGCTTCATGAATATTGATAATTTAAAGAAGAGCTAGGAAACTATACCTATATAACCCCCGTATTCATATCACCGTCATAAATAATATTGAGTGCAAATTTTATTCGTTTCTGCTGGGCGATTCGGACCCTGAGGACATGGTATGGTTTTACCGAGCCGTCAGTAGACAGGAAGGAGTCGAGGAGAACTTCCGAGAACGGTCATACCTGTTGTCGAGTCCTGGTCCGAGGCGCGGTATTTCGGAAGTGGCGCCGGAGACCAACGCTCGATCCGAACGACACCGACGGAGAGTCAGATGAGTTTACTGTCGCCGTGGTGGGGAATCTCACGACCTGCTGGAACTGCAAACAAACCGGACATGGGTTCGTGTACTGAAGCCATATCACGTTTGACTGCAGGAATATCGTGTGGCTCGAGAGCGAATCTCCACTTCCGAAGAAGTCAGCTCTTGCTCACGCAATATCAAATGGTCCACTCGTCGTTGGTGGAGATTCCGCAAGAGAATGCGCACCTGCCGTGAAACCCTGAACGCATGCAACATCTTGGAGGTTTCTGAGAATGACACCAGACTTTACGTACCAATCAAAGTGTTGGGAGAAATCGCCGTCGCACTGATTAAGACGGGTGCAAGACTCCATCGATAGCCTACAGTAGTGAAACAGTGGCGCACTGAAATCAGCACAGCTGGTGGCACCAAACATCCTATCCAGCGTAGATTGACAACACTCGTCAAGTTTAGATGTCAAACTAAGGATATTACCTTTTCCATCATCCCCACACTGGCTCAAAACATGTACCGTGGCGTCGATTTCGTCCTTTAATATGGTTGAGCCCCAGATCTATTCGTAGATTCACACTTTCGTACTAGACACGTCCATGAACTCGCTTCGATACCTGACAGACACAAATTAACACCTCACAATAACAACGTCTGGAAGAATCCATCGCTATTTTTCCATCTTACACTTCGCAAGGCCTTGGATGCACAACTCTGCTCTTACATGTTATTGACGTGGGCGATAGCAAACCGATAAACCAGAGACACTACGCCATCTCGCCGGCCATGGAAAAGCTAGTGTATGCAGAGCTGGAAAAGATGCTAGAGTTGGGGGTTATAGAGAAGTCTCAAAGTGCCCAGTTCTCATCGGTAACCTTGGTGGTGAAACCAGGAAAAGTCTGTCTTTATCTAGACGCCTGGAAAGTCAACGCAGTGACCGTGAAAGACGCTTATCCTCTTTTGCTCATCGATGGAATATTGGGAAGGCTGCCGAAAGCAAACTACATTACAAGATTTTTTTTTAATAAGCCGTCGGGCCTTGCTTTGTTATGTGAGCAGACGCGTTTACAAGTCTCAGCTTGATGGATGCTTTCTGGCAACTTCCACTCGAAGAAGGGTCGAGGGATAAAACTGCTTTCACAGTGCCTGGACGAGTACTAAACTAGTTCGTCACAATGCCTTTTGGCCTGTGTAATGCCCCGCAAACGATGACCTGTCTGATGGACAAAGTCATTCCACCTCATCTGAAACACCAAGTGTTCGGTTAGCTGGATGACGTGTTACTCATCACAGAAACGTATGACCAACATCTTCAACTGTTGCAAGAACTAGCCCTGCATATCAGTAAAGCGGGACTTGACCAAAACTCGATATCTAGGATATGTCATCGGACATGGTACCATAAAAACGGATCCGGACAAAACTCGAGCGATTGATGAGTTTCCCTTACCAAAGACCGTGAAGCAGCTACGACGTTTCCTCGGAGTGTGCGGTTGGTACCGATGGCTCGTTTGGAATTACGCAACGGAGAAGAAGCTCCCATTGCTATTATGTCCAGTAAACTGAACTCAGCCCGGAGAAACTACACCGTATGTGAACAAGACTGTCTGGCAGCGGTGATAGCTATCAAAATATTCCGAACGTACATAGAAGGCCACCCGTTTTTTATCATCATCGACCACGCTTCGTTACAATGGCTGATGAACCAAACGGACCAGCATGGACGTCTGACCGGATGGGCTCTTAAACTGGAAGGGTTTAAGTTTTCCATCAAACACCGATAAGGGACCCAAACATCGTGCCCGATACTCTTTCACGAATGTTTTCACCCGATGGAGTGGAATTGGCATTAAATGACGATGACCCCATCGAGATAGATTTAGACAGCCCGCATTTCAATTCAGACAGCTACAACGAGTTGAGGCACACCATCGTAATCTAACAAACACAGTTGCCTGATTTCAAAGTGGTTGACAGCTATATTTATCGACGCAATGAATACGCACCCGGTGATTTGTTGCAGGAAGAAGAGTCCATGTGTTTCGTGTACGGGGCACAATTTCCTCAATCTAACGCATCAGAACCTTTGAATCGCACCCTGTTAGCTGCGATCCGTTCTTATGTCCATTCAACTTAGAAGGATTGGGACCGCAGATTGTCCGCCATCACCTGGGCTCTGCGGTTGTCTTATCATTCCGTCACGGGTGTTTCGCCTTACTTTACCACCTTCAAACAGCAGATAATTTGCCACCATGGCAAGTCGTAGAAGTTATAGGGGCAGTTAAAATATTTGGGAGATCCCGTCGTTGCGCTGGAGCCCTACGAAAGTTTAAGCGATCTTTGTCATCAAATCAGACAGAAGATAAGGGCAGAAGGACGTACAAATGAGACGCATTGCAACCTAAGGTTCCAACCTTCCGAGTTTAGAGAAGGGGATAAAGCCTTTGGCCGCAATTTCCGCCAAAGCGACGCCACTAGTCATTATAATGTGAAGTTAGATCGTGAGCTCTTGAAAAGTCGTGAAGAGAAGGTTGTAGGACCTGGTCGCTATCTCCTCACGGATCTGTCTGGGAAGGAAGTGAGTGTATATCATGCAAAAGACTTGCATCGATAGTTAAACATACACGTCTGTTTTGTCCGTCTGTGTCTAGTTTCAATCACACCCATGGCTTTCCCCATTTACAGCAAATCGAAAGTATTTACGTCAGTCTGTCCGCCCGCTAATCATTTTCTTCTGTTGCCTTGCTTCTTGTTCCTGCTCCGAACACAATCGATTATCCACCTGAAGATCCTTCAGCTCCTTTTTCGCAATCCTCGTCTCCTTAGGATCGCGAGAGAATTAGCTGCCCTGTAGTAATCGAGCAGTCGCCTAGGCAAACTGCTCGAAAAACACCACTAAACATGATCCAATTTTAATTGTAAACCTAAAAATAAAAAAAAAATTAAATTTACAATTAAATTCGATCACGGCAATCCCTTCGCAACGCCGTTCATCAACATGAATTGTGTTGTCCCGCAAGGCAAACAACGGTTGACGGCTTGAGGGGTCTCGGAAAAAAAACTACAGTTGTGACACGAGAGGAAATCATCTGGTTATCTGAAACGTTTCGGACGTGGCGAATTTTAGGTGCCGGCGTTACAGTTGATTTGCATACGGGAAATTCTCCTCGGTGAAATTAATACTCGAAAACGTTGCGAATATAACTTACATGTGTCATAACTTTTTGGTTTCATGCTGAAAGCAGAGCGGTCGGGTTTGTCCGTTCGTTCGTTCCGCTACTAAAAACTTAGAATTTAAATAATAAATTCAATCAATCAATCACCTTCCAAATAAATCTTTTTCTTTAATGGGATGAACGGTGGTGTGCATAAAACAGTGAACGATAAAAAATTAGTTATGGACAACAATTTACGCTTATTCTCGTCCTTGTAAAATTTCCTATACATTCAGTGTGTGTATTTGCGAGAAAGTGACGAAATGCTGAAATTGAATTCGGAATCGTCAAGGTGTCAGCGGGAATGATTTCTTGTTGTGCACACGAGAAGATGGCGAGTGGCTGTGTACCAGATTTTTTAGGAGAATTAAGACATTTGTGGAGTTTGAATGAAAAAGTTTGTTTGTATTTAGGTGGAAAAGGTGGTAACAATTCGTTTTTTTCTTGTTTCTCCCTGCTACCCTTCCAAGTCACCCCCGGCGACGACGAGAAAAAGATTGCAAAGTATGTGTGCGATAGTCGCCTCGAGGCATTCCAGGACGCTTTTCTAGCAGGGCGGTGGCCGCCTGCCCATATTCCGTGAGAAACATATACCGTTATCATGTGAATTAAGTTGCAGATGACGCACAGAGGAAAGATCTGAAGTTTTTTTGCAATGTTTTGAGTGCAACAGTTATCAGGGCAGCAGTTAACTAGCCTGTTGTTGTTGACAGTTGCATTGAATCAGTGAACGATGAAGATTTAAATGTTTTGTCCTTCGAGACATTTATTTAGCAAAATACCCAGCGAGAGAGTGAACTTTAAAATGTGTGTGATGCCACATACTCACAAATAAAAACGACGAGATCACTAGTCAGAAGGCGTCTTTGATTTGCCCCAAATCTAGTAATAATTATGTGCTCAATTTGTTTAACATATAACGAATTTGAAAATAACAATGAGCGTTTAGGTCGGAAATTTGTCGAAATGCTGCGCGGCAACTTCGTTTTCATTTCAGTATAGAACCCGTTTCGTGAAAAGCATTGGTGTTAAAAGTACAGTGCCAGTAAAGAGTTGTCAACAGTAGAAATAACTGCAATAAAGGCAAACATAAATCACGGTGACCCAGTAAAAATAACGCTGCTACTTCGCTTAAAAGTGTGAACGTGCATAATTCAATTTAAAAATAAGATTCGGCTTAAAAATTACCAAAATAACATATTTACAGGCCTTACCTGCCCCAAACGCGAGAGCTGTCGAAGGAGGACTAGGTGAGCCCCCTTTTTGATTTTTATTAATTATTTCACAACAAGTTCTACAAGCTTTTGAGAATGAAAAATCCAAAAAAATAACTACAATAATTTCAACTAAAGAATTATTACCGACTAAAGTGAAGAGAAGAAATTAAATTTAAATTTAGAATGAAAAAATCGATGGTTTTTACATTTTAAAAATAAATAGTTTTTCGTATCTAGATTAATAGAGAGAAATGGAATAACGTAAATTTCAATTTAAAGCTACTCGTCTGTTTAGATTTAAGTGCTGCTGCTAATTTCACTTGTTAATTTTTTTATTATTGATTGTTCTTAATTTTTATACAAGATATTGAATACATGTCCATTTATCCATTCCAGTACCAATATGCTTTACACACTCTCAACCTCTTTATTGTTCTTCTCTATCTTATTTTCGCTTAAATTTTGCTTAATGAATTATATAAACTTTTTAACATTTCAATCGGAAGAAGAAAATAAAATGGAAACACCAACAAAATGAGCTGACGTGAAAAGTTTTAAGACCAAATTAAAAAAAAAATAAAATACGTGGCAACACATTATATTATTACGTGTTAGCTTGTTTCTAAGTGAAGTCGAAATCGTTATAACTTTTTTTTCCTCTTATAATTCATTCGTTTTATTTTTCATTCATTCATTTTTTATATATATTATTTGGGAAGAACTTCAAAAATTTTACTAGTGCTTAATAAAATACCAGGTAGCGGACCCAGATGACTTCGGCCACCAGGTAAATAGTGTAAATCAGCACCAAATCGGAAAACGTGTTGAAAAGGCACGTAACTGATGATAGTGCAACTAATACCATACCAAAAACGTATTTTTTTGGGGTAGGGAGGTTACTCTCTAAGTCTGGGATTCATAGACGCACAAGGTTTCTGGACTATAACTAAGCACCTTCTTTGTCAACTAGAGGACGTAGCCTGATACCGTTTGAGACGTTACTCCTCTTGCTATATTATATTATAAGGCGTCATCGAGTTGCAGGGATCAATTTTCCAGCGGAAAAAGGAGGATACCTCCGGTTATTGAAGTAAGCTCATTTTAACTATTAGGACTGCCTTAAAAGGATATAAAACTGATCCAATCATTTCTTCAGTTCGAATATTTGGAGGAAGCTCTCGTGTTTCCTTTGCGCCACCTATTTCATATTTTACGCACGAAAAATGTATGGCAGGCATTATCTATCTGTCCTGCGTGAAACGTATAATTACGAGACCGTGACTTAGCAATTTTGTGCAGGTACGAATGAAAACATCGAAGCCTGCTCAAGAGGTGGATTTTTTTGTGGTTGGGAGCTAAATGCCACTAACGCACTGAGTGTGGGGCTCCCATGCTCGCAAGCAACTGCACTACCCACTAAACACCTCCGCTGTCAACCCAAAAACCTAGCCTGGAACCGTTTGATACATTACTTCAAGCTATGTCTCGTTTTGTTCACCGTGAGGCACCTTCCAGTTGGGGAATCTCTTCTCCACTGGGAGGGAAGAGGGGAAGAGGAATTGCCAGATAAGCGATCCACCAGCCCGACGTCGTCAGCTCTTGTGAGTCCCTTTTAAGTTTTAGGACTACCAGAACATAATGTACCTCATGGTTACACTTGCCAACTGATCTTGGATCGGTATCACCATGACTATACTATCCAAGTTGAGCTCTCCCGTCTCCCTGTAGAGGTACTTTCGCAGCCTTTCTCATTGTTTGCACGCAAAAAACGTGTTGCAGGCATCGTCTTCCTCTCCTGGGCAAAACTGACAATTGGGGGACTGTGACTTACCAATCTTGTGCAGGTAAGACTGAAAACACCGATGCCCACTCAAAAGCTGGCTCAGATAGAAGTCAGTCTCCCCATGCCTTCGATTTAGCCACTGTGTTACATCTGGAATGAGGCACGCAGACTCCCTTCCCTTATTTTCTTCTTGGACGGCCGTACGAGCAAATTTTCTAGCACTTTTTGAAGGAGTTTCTTTGCGGCTTCCTTCGTTCCTTTTGTCAGCACTGTCTGGAACTCCTGATCTAGTGTTCCATACTCATCAAGTGCCTTTTCTTTCCTTCTTCTATCCCGGTCTCCTTTTGATTGGGCAAGGTACTATTCTTTTATTGGTGTTTGATGGTGGTACTATCTGCGCGTGCCCTCTGGGCTTGGCCCTAAGCGTTTCTTTAGCCTTCTGCTCTTCTTTGGGATTCTGGTCCTCTTCGGCCTTTAAGCAGTTCTTCCGGTAATGTCCTATGCAGTCTAGGAGCTCCTCTGGTTCAAGGAACCCATTCTTTACTCCTTCGCTGATTTTTGGCGAGTCGCATGCAGATTGTATTCTTTTCCGATCATCTCCCGTTTTTCATATAAGCCTTTTTTCATCTCGCTGGGCGGTAATTTTACTTTGCGACCACCTTTCTTAGGGAGAGGTTATCGGCTTTCGTTTCCGAGTACAGTATTTCCACCACCTTTTTGACTATGGCGGCGAAATCACACAAGGCCGCTTCGTTTGTCTGGTCACTCCTTTCTTTTTCTGCCGTCGTCACTTTGTGTACTTCATAATGGTTTGTTATTATTCAGGGATGTAGGGCTCTTGCTTCAATTGCTTCTGTAGCGGTCGCAGCCGTGACCATCAAATTCTCGGTGTTCTTTATATTTCTCTCCACTTGAACATTCGCATAATTTTTGCATATTTTTTTTGCTGTACCCACAGCCGCCGGAATCTCAGTCTGGACAAGCCTGTTTGTTAATCTCCGTCTTCACTGTCATTGTATTCATCGTCGTTTTTGTCAGATGCAGCCATTGGTTGCGTCGTCGTTGTTGTTATTTTGCTTTCTTCTTGTGAATTTTTTAAAAATAGTTTTAGTGTTTTTAGTAGCTCGAGATTTATTGGGTCCCCCTCGGAGCCGCTATTTCCATTCGCCTGTGTAGTCACCTTTTTGGTCCCATGGTTATCTTTGTACACCAGGGAGGCCATGCGAGTGTTTGCATAAACCCTATGGGGACGAGTGCTCAGAGCCAGGTCAGTGCTAATCGGAAGTCCGTCTCAACTGACCCTACATCACCAACCCAATGGTGCGCACTTCGAACGTACTGCAAGGCCGGAGACGGTATGATAGTTGAATTGGAGCCGTTCACACATGAGTGTCATCTCGGTGATACCGTGCAAAGCAACTAGATCGAAACCATCATATGCACCGGCCCAAAGCATAAATTCCAGTCCGCTGTCCACAGCGTAGTCCAGATTCAGTCAGAGTCATTACCTGTCATCTCAGGAGGAACCTTAAAACGACCTCCATATCGTTGGGTCCGTGCGGGCAGCGCTCCCCGAAGAATGCTAGTCTCCCAGAGTACTCTTGTCGACCGGCATTCCCCTGCGGGAATTTCCTCGGGTGCATGGGGGTGGCACTCTCTAAAAAATGGTAGTCTCCAAAGACTATTACTGTCGGCAGCCATTCTCTCTGCGCTCACGAGGTGGGTTGGATAGAAGTCAGTCTCCCCATGACTTCGATTGAGTTAGTGTGCATCAAAAGTCGTTTTTTATATGGATTCCCTCTCATTGGCCATCAATCGAATGACTGTCGATACAGCCACTAAAGCCTTGTCAGCCGCTGTAACGTTATCAGCCGTTGCTCAGATTTGCTCAGAGAAAGTCGTCTTCCAGACGGTCAATAACTGCATGTACTTCATTGCTGCTGCTTCGATGATACTGATCATCCTTTCTCTGAGAATTCTCCTCTTTGTCAAGATAATCACTATGTTTTTTTTCCAGTGCCAAGCTGACATCGTGAGCAGTTATCTAATCTTACGGTGCATTAGCAGAACGAGTCTAAGTTGTGTACGACAGTGCATCCAGCGATCACCCGTATAGCCAATCAAGCGGAACTCATCCGGCGGCTCAAGCTTCAGTTGCCCGTTATACGAGATATCCCATAAGTCTTGGCCGATGGATAGAGCCCTGAACGACACTCGATGTAACTTCGATCCTACGATGACCTTGATATCTCTAAATCCGCATCAGACATTGAACATATTGAACATTGAAAATATTTTCCAGCACTCCATAGATATGCATCCATCTAGAGGAGTTGATGACATTTCTGTCGGCAAGTGTAACCAGCAGGACAACCCATCGGGTGGAACTGTTGTGTGTCTCTGCCCATCGTACCGCGTTCACCACTTCCACTTGCATCGATAGTAGAGCGAGCTGCTCTCAAGCCATACTTCAGTGAAAATAGGTCCCCAGCAGTGTTACAAACCAGTATGCCCTATGTATACTGGTAAGAACTGGGAGCTCAACTTGATGCGTATCCTATATACAACATCAAGGCTCCCGGGGAAAGAACTCACTGTAACCCCACTTACCTGCTACTCTGTCCATTTAATACCAGGACACCAAAGACGAGAGTTACATGTTTAAAGAATTTAGTTTTATTTTATGTTGATATTTTAAATTAATTACTTTTACACTTCTTTAATTATTTTTAACATCTATCCATACTGGGTGAAGCCCTTTTCTTGCGAAGATGTCTGGGAAATAAAAACAATAGAGAAGGATTAGCTGATGGTGGCTACGCAGCGTAATACGCAATCAAGCCGAAGGAGGTTCGCGGCTTGAGCCAACACCTCACCATCTAACTAATCAGCGAAGATATTCCGCAGTTGCACCGGAACTAAACTTTCGAAAGTACGGACGGATTACACACCGACTGGCTCGAACAATTGCTTTTCTGTTGTAGTCACTACTCGCCGCTTCTCGCTCGATCAATTGCTTTTAAACGATTCTGCGGCCTCAATCCGCCCTAAATTCGCTGAGTAGTTGACACGTGCGCTCTCGTTCCACGAAAGCTTCTTCCTCCGCGCGGAATTGGAGAAATCAGGCGAGGAAAAGCTTTTGTTTAGCTTTTCTGTTCTCTCCACAGTGTCACTCCGCTGGAAGCACACCCCGAAGCTTCTCAAGTACATAGTCGTCGTCGTCGCTAATGTTATGGCTTGAGTAAAGCGAATTATGAAGTCTTTTCGCTTGCCGTTGGTCGACAAGTACATGTTTTGATGACAATGGGCGGATGTGCTTGACCGTATAACGCTTGGCGGAGTGCGAATGCTTAAACGATTGTCGACATTTCTATATAGGTACATGTTTTGATGACAATGGGCGTATGTCCTTGATCGTATAACGCTTGGCGGAGTGCGAATGCTTAAACGATTGTCGACATTTCTATACAGCATAACATTTCCTCCGGCGGATTTGAATGATTTACGTACTTGGAGAGTGAAGTAAATCGTTGTTCCGTTCCAATGATGCGAATTACTTAATGCGTTAGTTGTACTTATATTTTGCGCTGTTAAGGCCATTGCTATTGTCCGCTGTACTTCTCACTGCCTATTGTTGATTGTTGTTCTGCTGCTGGTTCGTGATTAACATGCTGGATGCTAACTTAATTCTACCGATTAATTTCGTGTATTTTTAACCCCTAATTTATGCTACTTAATATGTTATGGCAAAATTCAACGTTACAATTGTAAATTACTACATTTTTGATTTTATATCATTACGGATTCATGATTTGTTTGCCTGAGTTGCTAATCTGTATGGTTACCCATCAATTTTTACTTGATACTAACATAATAAGTTAATTATGAATTGACGTTTTGTTTGATACTTAGTATTTCTTTTGATACAGTTAGCTAAGATCGCTTTTGGTTCTACATAATCGTGGATTGATAATGTATATATATATATTTTTTTTGATTGTTTATCAGTATAATTATTCACAAAGGTTTTTGTTTGATACAACTTTGAGCCAAGCAGGTTCGTGTTTGGTTTGATTCTATACAAACATAAATTAATAACTCAATATTTCATTTGATTGTATACAATAATGGAATAATGTTACGTTTGATTCTAGTGTTGAAGAATACACTGAAGATTTCTTCCGGTCCTAAATCGTTTTTTCTTGAGAATAAAACTATTATTTATATAAAACTATTTTTCATTTGAGGGATGCCGGAATTCAATATTTCTTTTAATTGGCTTTACTTTATGAGACAGTACATTTTCCTTTAACTTCCATATTTACTGCCTATTTTTCTTTAAATCAGAATTGTAAATTATTGGTTTACCTATTTGTGCATTACCAGGCTGTAGTACAGATGTTAGCAAATTAGCGTTAGTGAGGATGTAGTGTGAACGGTGCAGGTGCAATGGCACTTATTATTTTCTTCTTTTCCTTTTCTTTGTTTTGGTTTTGTCTTTATATTCATTGCTACTTTCAATTTCTATTCGATTAACGTTCTTATAATTCTACTATTATCATTATTCTTACTGTTTCCTTTTTTTTTACTTTGAATATTTCAGATTCTGCTTATTAACATTATTTTTTGTATATATTAGTAATTGTTTACATAATTGTTTCTTATTGCTTTTAACATTACTATAGTTTTTAATTAATTTTATTTAATACGATAACTAAGCTTTCTTAAAGTTCTACATATTAATTATTGTGCCAATAGTTTAGTGGGAATTTTTTGTTAGTATGTAAGCGGAACGTTATGAATTAATTTTTAATGGGATGGAATGTGTGGATATTTAGTAGGGATAGAACGTCAAGCTTGACGGCATTCTATTCGCTCATACTCGTATGGTTGATAAGATTATTCACTCCAATCGCTTAATTAGCTTCGGACTTATTTCAGCCGTGCGAAAAGCTTTCATTGTGGTGGCGGCGAATGCTACCTTATCAAAGCTTCCGGATGGGTTTCCATCGGGATTGGGAATTTTGTCGGGTACGCTCGCTTACTTGCTTCATATGGTGTGATAATGATTAAGCTTTGGGCTGAACAGTTCGCACGATCATTGAAGTTCGTTATCAGGGAATAACGTACTGCGCTTATCACCACATATGTGCGAATTGGATCTGGCGAGTCGTCGCAAGAGACCATACGTAAATTCACTGCTAGTCAATTGTATCTTTCTGAAGGCATTAGCTTCGCCGCCGCTTACTTGCTTTATATGGTGTGATAATGATTAAGCTTTGGGCTGAACAGTTCGCACGATCATTGAAGTTCGTTATCAGGGAATAACGTACTGCGCTTATCACCACATATGTGCGAATTGGATCTGGCGAGTCGTCGCAAGAGACCATAGGTAAATTCACTGCTAGTCAATTGTATCTTTCTGAAGGCATTAGCTTCGCCGCCGTAATTATGGCTTTATGCGTATCGTGCGCGAGGTGCAGGAAAACAAATCAGTGCATAGCTGTTGCTTGATTAGCAATTGTTAGTTAGTCGGATGTTTATTATAGGATTCTACAAAGTTATAGCATTCTTTGTCTGAAATTCGTTTTTCCTTCTTTTTTTTTGTGTACCAGCGTCTTGTTTGTTTATATTATTTATTATTATTTCTGTAATATTTTTTTTATATTTTTGTTTTTGATTATGATTTTTTTATATTTTTTTTTATTTTGAACTCAGCCCTCTTTTCCGCTGGTTTCTTTTTGGTTTTTTTTTGTGTTAATTTGTTTTTGTTTCTTACTTTTTTCTTATGTTCTGTTTTTCCATTATTTTTTCTCTTGCTATAACTAGACTAGTTGAAAGGAACGGGTGGGATGATGCATGGAGTTTTGGGGTTGGGTACAATGTGGGGAATTGGGTGCTTGTGCTTTTGGGCTACGCGATGTTATGGCGATGTTATGGGTATGGTAATTGCAAGTTGGTCGTATCTTCCGTATGGGACAAGCTTCGCTTCGGAAGAAGATTTGCCGAGAGAATAGCTTTCCATTTATGTAGCTTGGGAGTCGTTGTTGTTGTATTCCCAAGACTTTAGTATAAGCTATCTTGGTTTTATAGGGTGCGAGTGAGTGTGATAAATAAACTTTCCCCTTAATATGCATGGTTAATGTTGTTAATGGGAATGGGAGTCATGGATTGAAGGTTTATGTGATTGTTTTTGCTCGCCGCTAACGAGCTTTGAAGATATGATTAGCATTACTTCTACAATGATGCATGAGATAATTGAATGAAGCCATGTATTGTAGCTTTTACATGCGCTGATTGCTAGGAAGTATGTGAAGTATATGATATGTATGTACTAATTCGTGGTTGGCTGGTAATTGCCTTGAAGAGCATTTGTTTTTAATTAAGTCGACTTAACGCATTTCGTAGTGGGCAGGGCTTTTAATTCATTTATGCTATGCGATTATGAAGGAGGAAGGCTTTTGAGGTATATGCATTTAATTGTCGTTTAATTGGCTTTAGTTGTAAATTACATACTTTTTATTCATTTGTAGTTGTAAAAAGGGAGGGTTATTAGAAACGTATTCAGCAGTATGTGTAAATAGTTGTGAATTATTTATAAGTTGGAATCTACTATTTATTATGAAGGTTTTTTGTTAAGTATAGAAATATTGTATGAGTTGTGAATGATGATGATCTGTTTCATTAAATTGAAATTAAAAGGAGAGATTGTAAGCTTAATAGTTCTGGTATATACTTTTATTGATTTTAGTGAACTGTTAAACAGATATACTACGTTGAAAATATCTTGCGAGAAAGATTATGGTCGAAGCGACACTATCACTATATGGGCTTGGGAACATATAGTTTCGGCCTTCATTCAAGACCCTACATGTGTTCCGTCTAGTTTTCCCCTAGTGCGCGTCTGCTTAGTTTGGCATAATGCTGTCCTAGGCCTTGCTGGAAGACAGTGCAGTGCCGTGCGAGGTCACTTCATAAGCCGTTTATAAAATTTTTGATATCGATCTTGAGAAAACGATTGTTTAAAGAATCTTAAAGCATATATTATAGCATTCTAAGACGCAATTTGATATCGTTGTCATATGCAAAGTAAAAGGGTGGGAAATGGGTGGGTTTTGCATTGTCTTGCGCTTTCCACAGGAGATTTACTAGTGATTTTTTTAGTAGTTGGCAGTTATAATGTATTTATTGTAAAAGGAAACGTAGTGACTTGTTTAAAAAATACTTGGTTAATAGCGTATTTGCAAATCATTTTCGATCAACAGCTCAGAGGCTATGACTGGATGGTAAATTGATGTCTCCTCTGCTTATGACTTAATACTAAATGTAGCGTGTCTGCCGGAAGTTGAAATCGGGCAGCTCAGAGGCTATTATTTGTTTCTTTGAGGACTTATAACTAAAAATAGCGTGTCCGCTGACAGTTTACGTCGACGGCTCAGAGGCTGTTGTGTCATCAACTGGTTTTCATTCCAGTGTTCGTGCAATTTAGACATTGACAAAGCGTGTCTGCTGATAGTTTTGCCGGGGTTTTACCGACTTGACTGCCACTTTTCCCGTTTCCTTTACATTATGAAATGGCACATTTAGTGCTGGATGTAAATTTGGTTTGAGAGTGAATTGCAGTGGAACTTGAAAGAGATAATTGGTTTTGGGGTAAAGTCGTTTGCATTGTTGTATTGTTCTAATAACTAAAATTCTGTTGGTTCAAAGATTCCATACTTAAATTGTTCCAGTGTAACTGGAAATTAAATTAGTTCCATGTAAATTATTTTTTATACTTGTTTAGCGCAGTTTATTTATTCCGTTTGCCCTTTAATGTTATTGCATTTAAAAATTATTGCCCAGATGTCCATGTAATCAATTATTTAATTAAATGTTTGTTTTTCTTTGCTCTTTTAATAACATCTCAGGCAATCCGAATGCTTATTCAATTTAAAAGATAAGACTTCAATATGCATGTATGTTAGGTACGCGTTATTGCTATTATTATTGTTTAAGTGGTTGGAGTGATAAATGGTATCATATTTCGATAACAATAGGCACGCGTTTGTTTGCTCGCTATTAAGTTTTCGTTTTGCTTATTTGCGGTTAGTATTTACTTGTAATGTTTTGTGTTTGGCATGTTAGTTTATTGAAACTTTATATCTTCTATAAATTGTACGTTGGGTTTGAATGAGTTAGGAGTTAGCTTGAATGATCTTCAGATAAGAAAGATGAGATTTAAGATATATGAATGGGGGAGTAAATGAATGAAGAATTAAATGTTCAAGATGACTATTTGATTTTGGGCCTGGTCTCATTTGGTGGATATTATGAGTAGAAATAATATTATATTTGAATGTTGATATTATGTTTTAGTTATTAAAATGATCAATAGAATTATTTGTTTCGATTAAAGGCTGATCTGGGTAGATGACCAGTCTGGGTAGCGTTAAACTGATATTATATTTTTGTTACTTAAACGATTAAGCTGATTATTTTTTTTAAAGGAAACTGGTTTAGTTTGATTAACAATATTATGTTTGGATATTCATACTTTCTTTTTGTTATTTAAATGATTGAAATAATTATTTGATTTTTTTTGTTTTAAGAAGGTTGATTTAGTTTTATGCACTGTATGAGTAGCATTATTATGATGTGATGTATGAGTAGCATTATTATGATGTGGGGATGTTGATATTATATTTTTGTTTTTTAAATGATTAAAATTATTATTTGATTTTTTTTTTAGGAAGGCTGATCTAGTTTGATGGACAGTATGAGTAGCAATGGTGTCTTACAGGAGTTGATTGGTTTGAGATATCGGCTGGGTGAATAGATTTTTCAGCTCATTCATATTTGCTACATAGTGCACTACACTGTGGTCTCTGCAAAATCGATATCCTACCGGCTGCGCCAATTTTGTTACCAGCCAGTATACCCTATGTATACTGGTAAGAACTGGGAGCTCAACTTGATGCGTATCCTATATACAACATCAAGGCTCCCGGGGAAAGAACTCACTGTAACCCTACTTACCTGCTACTCTGTCCATTTAATAACAGGACACCAAAGACGAGAGTTACATGTTTAAAGAATTTAGTTTTATTTTATGTTGATATTTTAAATTAATTACTTTTACACTTCTTTAATTATTTTTAACATCTATCCATACTGGGTGAAGCCCTTTTCTTGCGAAGATGTCTGGGAAATAAAAACAATAGAGAAGGATTAGCTGATGGTGGCTACGCAGCGTAATACGCAATCAAGCCGAAGGAGGTTCGCGGTTTGAGCCAACACCTCACCATCTAACTAATCAGCGAAGATATTCCGCAGTTGCACCGGAACTAAACTTTCGAAAGTACGGACGGATTACACACCGACTGGCTCGAACAATTGCTTTTCTGTTGTAGTCACTACTCGCCGCTTCTCGCTCGATCAATTGCTTTTAAACGATTCTGCGGCCTCAATCCGCCCTAAATTCGCTGAGTAGTTGACACGTGCGCTCTCGTTCCACGAAAGCTTCTTCCTCCGCGCGGAATTGGAGAAATCAGGCGAGGAAAAGCTTTTGTTTAGCTTTTCTGTTCTCTCCACAGTGTCACTCCACTGGAAGCACACCCCGAAGCTTCTCAAGTACATAGTCGTCGTCGTCGCTAATGTTATGGCTTGAGTAAAGCGAATTATGAAGTCTTTTCGCTTGCCGTTGGTCGACAAGTACATGTTTTGATGACAATGGGCGTATGTGCTTGACCGTATAACGCTTGGCGGAGTGCGAATGCTTAAACGATTGTCGACATTTCTAAATAGGTACATGTTTTGATGACAATGGGCGTATGTCCTTGATCGTATAACGCTTGGCGGAGTGCGAATGCTTAAACGATTGTCGACATTTCTATACAGCATAACATTTCCTCCGGCGGATTTGAATGATTTACGTACTTGGAGAGTGAAGTAAATCGTTGTTCCGTTCCAATGATGCGAATTACTTAATGCGTTAGTTGTACTTATATTTTGCGCTGTTAAGGCCATTGCTATTGTCCGCTGTACTTCTCACTGCCTATTGTTGATTGTTGTTCTGCTGCTGGTTCGTGATTAACATGCTGGATGCTAACTTAATTCTACCGATTAATTTCGTGTATTTTTAACCCCTAATTTACGCTACTTAATATGTTATGGCAAAATTCAACGTTACAATTGTAAATTACTACATTTTTGATTTTATATCATTACGGATTCATGATTTGTTTGCCTGAGTCGCTAATCTGTATGGTTACCCATCAATTTTTACTTGATACTAACATAATAAGTTAATTATGAATTGACGTTTTGTTTGATACTTAGTATTTCTTTTGATACAGTTAGCTAAGATCGCTTTTGGTTCTACATAATCGTGGATTGATAATGTATATATATATATTTTTTTTGATTGTTTATCAGTATAATTATTCGCAAAGGTTTTTGTTTGATACAACTTTGAGCCAAGCAGGTTCGTGTTTGGTTTGATTCTATACAAACATAAATTAATAACTCAATAATGTTACATTTGATTCTAATGTTGAAGAATACACTGAACGTTTCTTCCGGTCCTAAATCGTTTTTTCTTGAGAATAAAACTATTATTTATATAAAACTATTTTTCATTTGAGGGATGCCGGAATTCAATATTTCTTTTAATTGGCTTTACTTTATGAGACAGTACATTTTCCTTTAACTTCCATATTTACTGCCTATTTTTCTTTAGATCAGAATTGTAAATTATTGGTTTACCTATTTGTGCATTACTAGGCTGTAGTACAGATGTTAGCAAATTAGCGTTAGTGAGGATGTAGTGTGAACGGTGCAGGTGCAATGGCACTTATTATTTTCTTCTTTTCCTTTTCTTTGTTTTGGTTTTGTCTTTATATTCATTGCTACTTTCAATTTCTATTCGATTAACGTTCTTATAATTCTACTATTATCATTATTCTTACTGTTTCCTTATTTTTTACTTTGAATATTTCAGATTCTGCTTATTAACATTATTTTTTGTATATATTAGTAATTGTTTACATAATTGTTTCTTATTGCTTTTAACATTACTATAGTTTTTAATTAATTTTATTTAATACGATAACTAAGCTTTCTTAAAGTTCTACATATTAATTATTGTGCCAATAGTTTAGTGGGAATTTTTTGTTAGTATGTAAGCGGAACGTTATGAATTAATTTTTAATGGGATGGAATGTGTGGATATTTAGTAGGGATAGAACGTCAAGCTTGACGGCATTCTATTCGCTCATACTCGTATGGTTGATAAGATTATTCACTCCAATCGCTTAATTAGCTTCGGACTTATTTCAGCCGTGCGAAAAGCTTTCATTGTGGTGGCGGCGAATGCTACCTTATCAAAGCTTCCGGATGGGTTTCCATCGGGATTGGGAATTTTGTCGGGTACGCTCGCTTACTTGCTTCATATGGTGTGATAATGATTAAGCTTTGGGCTGAACAGTTCGCACGATCATTGAAGTTCGTCATCAGGGAATCACGTACTGCGCTTATCACCACATATGTGCGAATTGGATCTGGCGAGTCGTCGCAAGAGACCATACGTAAATTCACTGCTAGTCAATTGTATCTTTCTGAAGGCATTAGCTTCGCCGCCGTAATTATGGCTTTATGCGTATCGTGCGCGAGGTGCAGGAAAACAAATCAGTACATAGCTGTTGCTTGATTAGTAATTGTTAGTTAGTCGGATGTTTATTATAGGATTCTACAAAGTTATAGCATTCTTTGTCTGAAATTCGTTTTTCCTTCTTTTTTTTTGTGTACCAGCGTCTTGTTTGTTTATATTATTTATTATTATTTCTGTAATATTTTTTTTATATTTTTGTTTTTGATTATGATTTTTTTATATTTTTTTTATTTTAAACTCAGCCCTCTTTTCCGCTGGTTTCTTTTTGGTTTTTTTTTGTGTTAATTTGTTTTTGTTTCTTACTTTTTTCTTATGTTCTGTTTTTCCATTATTTTTTCTCTTGCTATAACTAGACTAGTTGAAAGGAACGGGTGGGATGATGCATGGAGTTTTGGGGTTGGGTACAATGTGGGGAATTGGGTGCTTGTGCTTTATGGCTACGCGATGTTATGCGAATGGTAATTGCAAGTTGGTCGTATCTTCCGTATGAGACAAGCTTCGCTTCGGAAGAAGATTTGCCGAGAGAATAGCTTTCCATTTATGTAGCTTGGAAGTCGTTGTTGTTGTATTCCCAACACTTTAGTATAAGCTATCTTGGCTTTATAGGGTGCGAGTGAGTGTGATAAATAAACTTTCCCCTTAATATGCATGGTTAATGTTGTTAATGGGAATGGGAGTCATAGATTGAAGGTTTATGTGATTGTTTTTGCTCGCCGCTAACGAGCTTTGAAGATATGATTAGCATTGCTTCTACAATGATGCATGAGATAATTGAATGAAGCCATGTATTGTAGCTTTTACATGCGCTGATTGCTAGGAAGTATGTGAAGTATATGATATGTATGTACTAATTCGTGGTTGGCTGGTAATTGCCTTGAAGAGCATTTGTTTTTAATTAAGTCGACTTAATGCATTTCGTAGTGGGCAGGGCTTTTAATTCATTTATGCTATGCGGTTATGAAGGAGGAAGAGCTTTTGAGGTATATGCATTTAATTGTCGTTTAATTGGCTTTAGTTGTAAATTACATACTTTTTATTCATTTGTAGTTGTAAAAAGGGAGGGTTATTAGAAACGTATTCAGCAGTATGTGTAAATAGTTGTGGATTATTTATAAGTTGGAATCTACTATTTATTATGAAGGTTTTTTGTTAGGTATAGAAATATTGTATGAGTTGTGAATGATGATGATCTGTTTCATTAAATTGAAATTAAAAGGAGAGATTGTAAGCTTAATAGTTCTGGTATATACTTTTATTGATTTTAGTGAACTGTTAAACAGATATACTACGTTGAAAATATCTTGCGAGAAAGATTATGGTCGAAGCGACACTATCACTATATGGGCTTGGGAACATATAGTTTCGGCCTTCATTCAAGACCCTACATGTGTTCCGTCTAGTTTTCCCCTAGTGCACGTCTGCTTAGTTTGGCATAATGCTGTCCTAGGCCTTGCTGGAAGACAGTGCAGTGCCGTGCGAGGTCACTTCATAAGCCGTTTATAAAATTTTTGATATCGATCTTGAGAAAACGATTGTTTAAAGAATCTTAAAGCATATATTATAGAATTCTAAGACGCAATTTGATATCGTTGTCATATGCAAAGTAAAAGGGTGGGAAATGGGTGGGTTTTGCATTGTCTTGCGCTTTCCACAGGAGATTTATTAGTGATTTTTTTAGTAGTTGGCAGTTATAATGTATTTATTGTAAAAGGAAACGTAGTGACTTGTTTAAAAAATACTTGGTTAATAGCGTATTTGCAAATCATTTTCGATCAACAGCTCAGAGGCTATGACTGGATGGTAAATTGATGTCTCCTCTGCTTATGACTTAATACTAAATGTAGCGTGTCTGCCGGAAGTTGAAATCGGGCAGCTCAGAGGCTATTATTTGTTTCTTTGAGGACTTATAACTAAAAATAGCGTGTCCGCTGACAGTTTACGTCGACGGCTCAGAGGCTGTTGTGTCATCAACTGGTTTTCATTCCAGTGTTCGTGCAATTTAGACATTGACAAAGCGTGTCTGCTGATAGTTTTGCCGGGGTTTTACCGACTTGACTGCCACTTTTCCCGTTTCCTTTACATTATGAAATGGCACATTTAGTGCTGGATGTAAATTTGGTTTGAGAGTGAATTGCAGTGGAACTTGAAAGAGATAATTGGTTTTGGGGTAAAGTCGTTTGCATTGTTGTATTGTTCTAATAACTAAAATTCTGTTGGTTCAAAGATTCCATACTTAAATTGTTCCAGTGTAACTGGAAAATAAATTAGTTCCATGTAAATTATTTTTTATACTTGTTTAGCGCAGTTTATTTATTCCGTTTGCCCTTTAATGTTATTGCATTTAAAAATTATTGCCCAGATGTCCATGTAATCAATTATTTAATTAAATGTTTGTTTTTCTTTGCTCTTTTAATAACATCTCAGGCAATCCGAATGCTTATTCAATTTAAAAGATAAGACTTCAATATGCATGTATGTTAGGTACGCGTTATTGCTATTGTTATTGTTTAAGTGGTTGGAGTGATAAATTGTATCATATTTCGATAACAATAGGCACGCGTTTGTTTGCTCGCTATTAAGTTTTCGTTTTGCTTATTTGCGGTTAGTATTTACTTGTAATGTTTTGTGTTTGGCATGTTAGTTTATTGAAACTTTATATCTTCTATAAATTGTACGTTGGGTTTGAATGAGTTAGGAGTTAGCTTGAATGATCTTCAGATAAGAAAGATGAGATTTAAGATATATGAATGGGGGAGTAAATGAATGAAGAATTAAATGTTCAAGATGACTATTTGATTTTGGGCCTGGTCTCATTTGGTGGATATTATGAGTAGAAATAATATTATATTTGAATGTTGATATTATGTTTTAGTTATTAAAATGATCAATAGAATTATTTGTTTCGATTAAAGGCTGATCTGGGTTGATGACCAGTCTGGGTAGCGTTAAACTGATATTATATTTTTGTTACTTAAACGATTAAGCTGATTATTTTTTTTAAAGGAAACTGGTTTAGTTTGATTAACAATATTATGTTTGGATATTCATACTTTCTTTTTGTTATTTAAATGATTGAAATAATTATTTGATTGTTTTTGTTTTAAGAAGGTTGATTTAGTTTTATGCACTGTATGAGTAGCATTATTATGATGTGATGTATGAGTAGCATTATTATGATGTGGGGATATTGATATTATATTTTTGTTTTTTAAATGATTAAAATTATTATTTGATTTTTTTTTTAGGAAGGCTGATCTAGTTTGATGGACAGTATGAGTAGCAATGGTGTCTTACAGGAGTTGATTGGTTTGAGATATCGGCTGGGTGAATAGATTTTTCAGCCCATTTATATTTGCTACATAGCGCACTACAGTGTGGTCTCTGCAAAACCGATATCCTACCGGCTGCGCCAATTTTGTTACCAGCCAGTATACCCTATGTATACTGGTAAGAACTGGGAGCTCAACTTGATGCGTATCCTATATACAACATCAAGGCTCCCGGGGAAAGAACTCACTGTAACCCTACTTACCTGCTACTCTGTCCATTTAATACCAGGACACCAAAGACGAGAGTTACATGTTTAAAGAATTTAGTTTTATTTTATGTTGATATTTTAAATTAATTACTTTTACACTTCTTTAATTTTTTTTAACATCTATCCATACTGGGTGAAGCCCTTTTTTTGCGAAGATGTCTGGGAAATAAAAACAATAGAGAAGGATTAGCTGATGGTGGCTACGCAGCGTAATACGCAATCAAGCCGAAGGAGGTTCGCGGCTTGAGCCAACACCTCACCATCTAACAATCAGTGAAGATATTCCGCAGTTGCACCGGAACTAAACTTTCGAAAGTACGGACGGATTACACACCGACTGGCTCGAACAATTGCTTTTCTGTTGTAGTCACTCCTCGCCGCTTCTCGCTCGATCAATTGCTTTTAAACGATTCTGTGGCCTCAATTCGCCCTAAATTCACTGAGTAGTTGAAACGTGCGCTCTCGTTCCACGAAAGCTTCTTCCTCCGCGCTCTGTCTCACTTGCTCGCATGGTGAAACTTTGCGGCGAATTGGCGGAATTGGAGAAACCAGGCGAGGAAAAGCTTATGTTTAGCTTTCCTGTTCTCTCCACAGTGTCACTCCGCTGGAAGCACACCCCGAAGCTTCTCAAGTACATAGTCGTCGTCGTCGCTAATGTTATGGCTTGAGTAAAGCGAATTATGAAGTCTTTTCGCTTGCCGTTGGTCGACAAGTACATGTTTTGATGACAATGGGCGTATGTGCTTGACCGTATAACGCTTGGCGGAGTGCGAATGCTTAAACGATTGTCGACATTTTTATATAGGTATATGTTTTGATGACAATGGGCGTATGTGCTTGACCGTATAACGCTTGGCGGAGTGCGAATGCTTAAACGATTGTCGACATTTCTATATAGATACATGTTGTGATGACAATGGGCGTATGTGCTTGACCGTATAACGCTTGGCGGAGTGCGAATGCTTAAACGATTGTCAACATTTATATATAGTATAACAGCAGCATGGACCGCGTTAGTGATTCTTCTTTTAATGAGGTTTCTTTTTCAAATGAACGAATAAATTTCTTTATTACAACCATCCATAATATTTTGCAAACAAACAAAAAGCAAATTTAAAAGATTAATTATTACAAAACTTAATGGCTCAAACGACACTCTAAATTTATACGTATGTGAAAAATATTATTTTTAATTCTCTGCTTCAAAATATATAAAAATGGATTAGTATTCAATTAGTGGTAAAAACGTGGAGATAAATCAGTGGGCTGTATAGCAAAATTACAGATGAATCGAAAAAAAATTTAACTTTTACTTGTTTCTAAAATATTGTACCTTCATTCTATTCATTTGCACAAAATGACTAATCCTATTCTAAATTAAACAATATTCAATACAATATTTTTAATTTATGCATTATTCTTATAATCTAACCTGTTTACACTTAAATCTATAAAAATCAATAAAATCGCAAACGTTCGCAAACTATCGATATTCGTGACTATCGATAGCGGACGATAGTTTTTCCACTTACCATCGATAGTATGATCCCTACTTATTGCAATGAAATTCAATGAAAAATTATTTAAATTAAATTCGAGTTACTAGCCATATTACAGGGATATAAAAAGGAATTCTTTATTTCAAATTAAGCCATAGGCTTCCATTGCAAAATATTAATATGTTAAATTTTTCGCTGTTAAACACGTTCGTCGGTCTGTAATAAGCCTTCCGCACTTGCTGAAAATGCGCTCTGATTCGACAGATGTCGCTGGGATGCACAAGTATTTAGGCACACCATCTTTTATTGCATTAAAATCATCGCGTGCAATCTGAAAGTATAATTTGTCAGAACAACTCAATCAATGCTAATTTTACCTTTCAAAATAAAAGTCTATCTGCACAGGTCTTTACGTTGACCCTTTCATAATATTGCCTCAACATTATTATGGCATCTGCCCGTAAAGTTTTCACTTTTCCTGTCACGCGCATGTCTAGGAAGTCCAACAAAGATGGTGATGAACTGAAGTTATCACTAGTTGGGCAGACCGCACTATTCATTGTTTTTGCGCATACAGAGGTCACTTCAAGTCCTAAGCAAACAACAGCTTGTTGTACATTATTCACTGATTCGAACGCTTCCTTTTTAAATCAAGGGTCGAGTAGTGTACCCATCCGCTATGGTGTTCTCGTTTCATACGGATATAGCCTTCTTGTTATCCCAAATAGCAAATCGGTCCACAAAATGTTTGCTTGAGATGATGTTAATGAAGCTTTGATAATATTCAACATTTGCATTAATCCATATGCCAGGGAAATCATCAACGAGATTGTCACGTAATTACTTCCAGAAACCTGCAATATAAGTTATATGTGTGTACCGATGAGGAAGGGGGAGATAGTGATGGCTTGACGGGGAGTCGTGTATGAACCGCCGATAGAACCAGACGCATTATACCTGACCATCGATAAATAAAGTTACCCTTAGTAACGGTTTCTAATTTATTTATTTCGTTTTCCTCGTTCATTCCGTTTCCCTCTTGACAACTTCAGAAGTGGGATCGTCCAAAAATGCCTACCGTTCAAATAGACTCGCTAACCATAAAGCAGCTACGCGCCTTGTTGCAATCGCGAGATCGATCGATCGGGGGAACAAAGTCCGAACTGGTTAATCGCGTGTGTGAAGAGTTGGGTTCCGAAGAAATAGAATTAGAAGAAATCCCAAGCGAATCAGTGCCCCCAGTGTCGCGTTAGGAATTTAACGAACTAAAAAGTGATATCTCTGCCATTACGGCATTATTAAAAGACCTTGCAGAGGTTCGCACACAATCGAACCAGCCGCCCGATACCGTGAACACATCTACCACCGAACAACCGACTACTGCCAACATGCACGCCGATAATAGCCAAACTGTCGATCCGCCGATCATACCGCCGCCATATCCATCGAATATTATGATGGTGTCGAATACGAGCCCGACATCGTCATCGACCGACTCAGCCGTCGGCACCGCCGCCGCATCAAATATCATTGTGTCACCAGGAGCCGCACCGGCATTCTCTCCTTCTCCTACAAATAGAGTACCCACACCATCACGCATTGTCGGACGTATACTAACGATCCGTGAAGTGAGTGAAATGTTGCCGGAGTTCGATCCGTTGTCTGAATTGTCGCTCACGTCGAATCAATTCACAACGCGTATCAACATGCTACAAAGCACTTTCGGCTGGGAGGATGATATGATACTTTTCGCTGTTCCAGCGAAACTAAAAAATACGGCTAGAGTGTGGTTTGATAGCCATCCACAACCACACACATCGTGGAGATCTCTGGCAATGGATCTGGAGAGAGATTTTCCAAACGACATCGACGAAACCACAATACATGCGAAATTAATCGCAAGCGGTAGAAACCCCGGAGAATCTTTCGAAAACTTCTTTTATCGTATGTGTGCAATCGCCCGTCGTGGAAATGTTAGTGAGAAGGCCACTATACGATACATACGTACGAATCTTCGACACACCGCTCTGCAGAATTCAATTGCATGCGTAGACTTCGCAACCACCGCAGAACTTCTCGCAGCCATACGAATATTTTTTTCTAATGCGCATCAGCAACCGCCAGAACGACGCGAGAGTGTTCCGAATAAGCGAAATGATCAAGAGAGCGTCACCGACACCAATGTAATGATGACGAATAAGCCAGGAAGCGCGCACAAGCATGGTAATCGCGTGAATCATCCGAAGGAGATAGTGTGCTACAACTGTTGGGGAAGTGAACATGTTTCAATCAACTGCACACAGCCGCAACGTAGAGAACGATGCGTTACATGCTCTTGCACGACACACTCAACCAACCAGTGCCCCGAGAAACAAAAACAAGCGAACGTCCGTCGAATCTCAGACGACAAATCGTCCGTTTGCCACAAACAAATTCGCTTGGACGGAAAATATACGGATGCGTTTGTCGATCCAGGCAGTGATCGGTCACTCGTACGAATGAATACCGCTAGTGATTTGTGCCATATAATCAACGGAGACACAATAGTTTTGAAAGGCTTTGCAGGTGGGGAAACCGAGAGCAATCAACACATCGTTGCCGAAGTCACCGTAGATGAGTGCACACAAACAGCGAAACTCATCGTCGTCGATGATGACCTCATCCCATTTTCCATGCTTCTCGGACGAGATGTACTATGCGCTGCAAATAATCAGCTGGTGATGAGATCCGGAATGTGTCTATTGGAAAAGATTAATCCTGATAAGATTCGTATCGGAAAGGAAATAACCGACAACGAACGGAGCGGCCTGTACAGACTGATTGATGAGTTCTCCGGATGTTTCGCCACCGATATATCGGAGTTGGGAAGGTGCAAAAATACGCAAATGAAAATCGAAGTTAATGTCGACACCAAGATCAACCAAAAATCGTACAAAATTCCGTTCGCTAAACGTGAGGTCGTCAGTCAAATTACAAGCAAACTTCTTCAACACGAAATCATTCGACCGAGCTGCTCTGAATATTCATCACCCATCGTTCTGGTGAAAAAGTCGAATGGAGGGGACCGGCTTTGCGTCGACTACAGAGCACTCAATGCGATCACCATTGAACAGCCTTTCCCAAAGCATTCTGTGGATGAGCAACTGGCATTGATATCGGGCAATCAATTTTTCACTACATTGGATTTAATGGCAGGCTACTATCAGCAGAGGAAGGTCTCCAACGTCTCCGATCTTTCGTCGAGCTACTTCAAGAGGCCACTTTTCCCGTTTCCTTTACATTATGAAATGGCACATTTAGTGCTGGATGTAAATTTGGTTTGAGAGTGAATTGCAGTGGAACTTGAAAGAGATAATTGGTTTTGGGGTAAAGTCGTTTGCATTGTTGTATTGTTCTAATAACTAAAATTCTGTTGGTTCAAAGATTCCATACTTAAATTGTTCCAGTGTAACTGGAAATTAAATTAGTTCCATGTAAATTATTTTTTATACTTGTTTAGCGCAGTTTATTTATTCCGTTTGCCCTTTAATGTTATTGCATTTAAAAATTATTGCCCAGATGTCCATGTAATCAATTATTTAATTAAATGTTTGTTTTTCTTTGCTCTTTTAATAACATCTCAGGCAATCCGAATGCTTATTCAATTTAAAAGATAAGACTTCAATATGCATGTATGTTAGGTACGCGTTATTGCTATTGTTATTGTTTAAGTGGTTGGAGTGATAAATGGTATCATATTTCGATAACAATAGGCACGCGTTTGTTTGCTCGCTATTAAGTTTTCGTTTTGCTTATTTGCGGTTAGTATTTACTTGTAATGTTTTGTGTTTGGCATGTTAGTTTATTGAAACTTTATATCTTCTATAAATTGTACGTTGGGTTTGAATGAGTTAGGAGTTAGCTTGAATGATCTTCAGATAAGAAAGATGAGATTTAAGATATATGAATGGGGGAGTAAATGAATGAAGAATTAAATGCTCAAGATGACTATTTGATTTTGGGCCTGGTCTCATTTGATGGATATTATGAGTAGAAATAATATTATATTTGAATGTTGATATTATGTTTTAGTTATTAAAATGATCAATAGAATTATTTGTTTCGATTAAAGGCTGATCTGGGTAGATGACCAGTCTGGGTAGCGTTAAACTGATATTATATTTTTGTTACTTAAACGATTAAGCTGATTATTTTTTTTAAAGGAAACTGGTTTAGTTTGATTAACAATATTATGTTTGGATATTCATACTTTCTTTTTGTTATTTAAATGATTGAAATAATTATTTGATTTTTTTTGTTTTAAGAAGGTTGATTTAGTTTTATGCACTGTATGAGTAGCATTATTATGATGTGATGTATGAGTAGCATTATTACGATGTGGGGATATTGATATTATATTTTTGTTTTTTAAATGATTAAAATTATTATTTGATTTTTTTTTTAGGAAGGCTGATCTAGTTTGATGGACAGTATGAGTAGCAATGGTGTCTTACAGGAGTTGATTGGTTTGAGATATCGGCTGGGTGAATAGATTTTTCAGCCCATTTATATTTGCTACATAGCGCACTACAGTATGGTCTCTGCAAAACCGATATCCTACCGGCTGCGCCAATTTTGTTACCAGCCAGTATACCCTATGTATACTGGTAAGAACTGGGAGCTCAACTTGATGCGTATCCTATATACAACATCAAGGCTCCCGGGGAAAGAACTCACTGTAACCCTACTTACCTGCTACTCTGTCCATTTAATACCAGGACACCAAAGACGAGAGTTACATGTTTAAAGAATTTAGTTTTATTTTATGTTGATATTTTAAATTAATTACTTTTACACTTCTTTAATTATTTTTAACATCTATCCATACTGGGTGAAGCCCTTTTCTTGCGAAGATGTCTGGGAAATAAAAACAATAGAGAAGGATTAGCTGATGGTGGCTACGCAGCGTAATACGCAATCAAGCCGAAGGAGGTTCGCGGCTTGAGCCAACACCTCACCATCTAACAATCAGTGAAGATATTCCGCAGTTGCACCGGAACTAAACTTTCGAAAGTACGGACGGATTACACACCGACTGGCTCGAACAATTGCTTTTCTGTTGTAGTCACTCCTCGCCGCTTCTCGCTCGATCAATTGCTTTTAAACGATTCTGTGGCCTCAATTCGCCCTAAATTCGCTGAGTAGTTGAAACGTGCGCTCTCGTTCCACGAAAGCTTCTTCCTCCGCGCTCTGTCTCACTTGCTCGCATGGTGAAACTTTGCGGCGAATTGGCGGAATTGGAGAAACCAGGCGAGGAAAAGCTTATGTTTAGCTTTCCTGTTCTCTCCACAGTGTCACTCCGCTGGAAGCACACCCCGAAGCTTCTCAAGTACATAGTCGTCGTCGTCGCTAATGTTATGGCTTGAGTAAAGCGAATTATGAAGTCTTTTCGCTTGCCGTTGGTCGACAAGTACATGTTTTGATGACAATGGGCGTATGTGCTTGACCGTATAACGCTTGGCGGAGTGCGAATGCTTAAACGATTGTCGACATTTTTATATAGGTATATGTTTTGATGACAATGGGCGTATGTGCTTGACCGTATAACGCTTGGCGGAGTGCGAATGCTTAAACGATTGTCGACATTTCTATATAGGTACATGTTGTGATGACAATGGGCGTATGTGCTTGACCGTATAACGCTTGGCGGAGTGCGAATGCTTAAACGATTGTCAACATTTCTATATAGTATAACAGCAGCATGGACCGCGTTAGTGATTCTTCTTTTAATGAGGTTTCTTTTTCAAATGAACGAATAAATTTCTTTATTACAACCATCCATAATATTTTGCAAACAAACAAAAAGCAAATTTAAAAGATTAATTATTACAAAACTTAATGGCTCAAACGACACTCTAAATTTATACGTATGTGAAAAATATTATTTTTAATTCTCTGCTTCAAAATATATAAAAATGGATTAGTATTCAATTAGTGGTAAAAACGTGGAGATAAATCAGTGGGCTGTATAGCAAAATTACAGATGAATCGAAAAAAAATTTAACTTTTACTTGTTTCTAAAATATTGTACCTTCATTCTATTCATTTGCACAAAATGACTAATCCTATTCTAAATTAAACAATATTCAATACAATATTTTTAATTTATGCATTATTCTTATAATCTAACCTGTTTACACTTAAATCTATAAAAATCAATAAAATCGCAAACGTTCGCAAACTATCGATATTCGTGACCATCGATAGCGGACGATAGTTTTTCCACTTACCATCGATAGTATGATCCCTACTTATTGCAATGAAATTCAATGAAAAATTATTTAAATTAAATTCGAGTTACTAGCCATATTACAGGGATATAAAAAGGAATTCTTTATTTCAAATTAAGCCATAGGCTTCCATTGCAAAATATTAATATGTTAAATTTTTCGCTGTTAAACACGTTCGTCGGTCTGTAATAAGCCTTCCGCACTTGCTGAAAATGCGCTCTGATTCGACAGATGTCGCTGGGATGCACAAGTATTTAGGCACACCATCTTTTATTGCATTAAAATCATCGCGTGCAATCTGAAAGTATAATTTGTCAGAACAACTCAATCAATGCTAATTTTACCTTTCAAAATAAAAGTCTATCTGCACAGGTCTTTACGTTGACCCTTTCATAATATTGCCTCAACATTATTATGGCATCTGCCCGTAAAGTTTTCACTTTTCCTGTCACGCGCATGTCTAGGAAGTCCAACAAAGATGGTGATGAACTGAAGTTATCACTAGTTGAGCAGACCGCACTATTCATTGTTTTTGCGCATACAGAGGTCACTTCAAGTCCTAAGCAAACAACAGCTTGTTGTACATTATTCACTGATTCGAACGCTTCCTTTTTAAATCAAGGGTCGAGTAGTGTACCCATCCGCTATGGTGTTCTCGTTTCATACGGATATAGCCTTCTTGTTATCCCAAATAGCAAATCAGTCCACAAAATGTTTGCTTGAGATGATGTTAATGAAGCTTTGATAATATTCAACATTTGCATTAATCCATATGCCAGGGAAATCATCAACGAGATTGTCACGTAATTACTTCCAGAAACCTGCAATATAAGTTTTATGTGTGTACCGATGAGGAAGGGGGAGATAGTGATGGCTTGACGGGGAGTCGTGTATGAACCGCCGATAGAACAAGACGCATTATACCTGACCATCGATAAATAAAGTTACCCTTAGTAACGGTTTCTAATTTATTTATTTCGTTTTCCTCGTTCATTCCGTTTCCCTCTTGACAACTTCAGAAGTGGGATCGTCCAAAAATGCCTACCGTTCAAATAGACTCGCTAACCATAAAGCAGCTACGCGCCTTGTTGCAATCGCGAGATCGATCGATCGGGGGAACAAAGTCCGAACTGGTTAATCGCGTGTGTGAAGAGTTGGGTTCCGAAGAAATAGAATTAGAAGAAATCCCAAGCGAATCAGTGCCCCCAGTGTCGCGTTAGGAATTTAACGAACTAAAAAGTGATATCTCTGCCATTACGGCATTATTAAAAGACCTTGCAGAGGTTCGCACACAATCGAACCAGCCGCCCGATACCGTGAACACATCTACCACCGAACAACCGACTACTGCCAACATGCACGCCGATAATAGTCAAACTGTCGATCCGCCGATCATACCGCCGCCATATCCATCGAATATTATGATGGTGTCGAATACGAGCCCGACATCATCATCGACCGACTCAGCCGTCGGCACCGCCGCCGCATCAAATATCATTGTGTCACCAGGAGCCGCACCGGCATTCTCTCCTTCTCCTACAAATAGAGTACCCACACCATCACGCATTGTCGGACGTATACTAACGATCCGTGAAGTGAGTGAAATGTTGCCGGAGTTCGATCCGTTGTCTGAATTGTCGCTCACGTCGAATCAATTCACAACGCGTATCAACATGCTACAAAGCACTTTCGGCTGGGAGGATGATATGATACTTTTCGCTGTTCCAGCGAAACTAAAAAATACGGCAAGAGTGTGGTTTGATAGCCATCCACAACCACACACATCGTGGAGATCTCTGGCAATGGATCTGGAGAGAGATTTTCCAAACGACATCGACGAAACCACAATACATGCGAAATTAATCGCAAGCGGTAGAAACCCCGGAGAATCTTTCGAAAACTTCTTTTATCGTATGTGTGCAATCGCCCGTCGTGGAAATGTTAGTGAGAAGGCCACTATACGATACATACGTACGAATCTTCGACACACCGCTCTGCAGAATTCAATTGCATGCGTAGACTTCGCAACCACCGCAGAACTTCTCGCAGCCATACGAATATTTTTTTCTAATGCGCATCAGCAATCGCCAGAACGACGCGAGAGTGTTCCGAATAAGCGAAATGATCAAGAGAGCGTCACCGACACCAATGTAATGATGACGAATAAGCCAGGAAGCGCGCACAAGCATGGTAATCGCGTGAATCATCCGAAGGAGATAGTGTGCTACAACTGTTGGGGAAGTGGACATGTTTCAATCAACTGCACACAGCCGCAACGTAGAGAACGATGCGTTACATGCTCTTGCACGACACACTCAACCAACCAGTGCCCCGAGAAACAAAAACAAGCGAACGTCCGTCGAATCTCAGACGACAAATCGTCCGTTTGCCACAAACAAATTCGCTTGGACGGATAATATACGGATGCGTTTGTCGATCCAGGCAGTGATCGGTCACTCGTACGAATGAATACCGCTAGTGATTTGTGCCATATAATCAACGGAGACACAATAGTTTTGAAAGGCTTTGCAGGTGGGGAAACCGAGAGCAATCAACACATCGTTGCCGAAGTCGCCGTAGATGAGTGCACACAAACAGCGAAACTCATCGTCGTCGATGATGACCTCATCCCATTTTCCATGCTTCTCGGACGAGATGTACTATGCGCTGCAAATAATCAGCTGGTGATGAGATCCGGAATGTGTCTATTGGAAAAGATTAATCCTGATAAGATTCGTATCGGAAAGGAAATAACCGACAACGAACGGAGCGGCCTGTACAGACTGATTGATGAGTTCTCCGGATGTTTCGCCACCGCTGTATCGGAGTTGGGAAGGTGCAAAAATACGCAAATGAAAATCGAAGTTAATGTCGACACCAAGATCAACCAAAAATCGTACAAAATTCCGTTCGCTAAACGTGAGGTCGTCAGTCAAATTACAAGCAAACTTCTTCAACACCAAATCATTCGACCGAGCTGCTCTGAATATTCATCACCCATCGTTCTGGTGAAAAAGTCGAATGGAGGGGACCGGCTTTGCGTCGACTACAGAGCACTCAATGCGATCACCATTGAACAGCCTTTCCCAAAGCATTCTGTGGATGAGCAACTGGCATTGATATCGGGCAATCAATTTTTCACTACATTGGATTTAATGGCAGGCTACTATCAGCAGAGGAAGGTCTCCAACGTCTCCGATCTTTCGTCGAGCTACTTCAAGAGGCCGGAATGACACTACGATTATCCAAATGTGTATTTCTCGATAAGGAGACGTCATTTCTTGGTCATCGAATCGCTGGTGATCTATTGAAACCCGGAATGGAAAAAACGTTAGCCATCAGTTCCAGATGTGGAAGGGGGAGATAGTGATGGCTTGACGGGGAGTCGTGTACCAACCGCTGATAGAACCAGACGCATTATACGTGACAATCGATAAATAAAGTTACCCTTAGTAACGGTTTCTAATTTATTTATTTCGTTTTCCTCGTTCATTCCGTTTCCCTCTTGACATATGTATATTTGATAAAAGTTTGTAAGAGAAACAATAATTATACTTTTTCACCTTTTCTGTTGCTTCCTGAAATATTTCAAGCAAACTTTGTACCTCAGACAAAACTGATATTTCATCTGCTGTAAGTGGTGCAGGAGCTTTTCTAGTTTCCAAAAGCACCTGAGCGATGGAATCTTTGGTAAGTAATATACGTTTAACCATGAAATATGTACTATTCCAGCGCGTTGGTGTTTCTTGTAGCAAACTATGTGGCTTCTCAGTATTTTGCGCCAGTTTAAATTTTTCATAGGCTATCGTGCTACTTTTATAAAATGCCACGATGGTTTCGCATTCTTTAAAAACTTTTCCGAGTTCTTCATTGTTGCTTAAGCTGTCTTGAATAATCAGGTTAATTGTTTGCGCGTAACATGCCAATGCTTTTTTTGCAACAATTCGCAAGCTTTTATCATAATCGCTGCGTTATCAGTAACGATACAGTCCACTTTATTCATTATATCCCACTCTGACATAACATTTCTTATACTATTGGCAACATTCTGCTTTATGAGTGGTTACATCCTCTAATTTGTTTGTGGATAGAACCGTAGAGCGCAAATCAAAATTGTTGTCACTAAAATGACATGTTATGGTTAAATAACCCTCATTTGCCGCTGATGTCCCACCATCCGTTGTTAAGGCGACATGAGAAATATTGCTCAGAATATTTTCCAGTCTTTCTTTGATATCCATATAATAGTCCTTGAAATATTTATCACGGAAATGATTAGCAATAGGTAAGACATATCTAGGATCTAGAACCTGCACAAAATGCCGGAAGCCAGTATTTGAAACGATGTTGAATGGCTGAAAGTCTTGTGCCACTAATTCAACCAATGCAGAATCAATGTCCATTTTTCCTTTGGAATTTTGTTCGTTTTGTATCGCACGCTTAAAATAAGAGTCAACAGACCTTGAGAAATAAAAGCAAATATGTAACTCACATACATTTTTTCAAAAGTCTAAGCATACGTAAAACTAGAATTGCGCCCATATCTGTGTCGTTCACTTCACTGAACGATTTTAGGGCTCCGTAAATTTATTTTACAAAGACCTACTAGTTTCGCATCTTGTCTGTGCGTGCTTCACAGCAAGCTTTCTCTGAAACTATAGAAGTTAAATAGCTCAAACTTTGTGAGAAGATCAGAAGTGGTGGTCTCTCGAAAGTTTAGTTCTTATTAAATATTTCAAAATTTTTTAAGGGGGAGGTCCCCTTTGTGCTGAAGTGACCCTTAAAAATTTTTTAATCAAATGTGGTTGAATGGGGTATTAAATGAAAGGTCTTGATAAGAACTTATAGAATATGAAATAAAAAGTCATTTTATGCATCGGGAAATCCAGGGGGAGGCAAAATGTATGAAAGGGTGATGCCCCCCCCCCCGTCGTTATCGGATATCTTTGAGCCGAAAAATCTGAAAAAAATCACAAAAGGTAGGCCTTTACGAGTTCAAGGGCAACAAATACCTCAGAAATCAAAATTCACTCAACTTTGTTAATACTAGTAGAATTTGTCAATTTTACGTTTTCTCCCATAAATCAAAACCGTACCCTTAAACTTCTTAAAATTTTAAAGCTATGTAGAATAATATCCCTACATTTACAAAATTTTATAGAAATCAGATCATAATAAAATGAGTTACAGCCATTTTAATTATATGGAATCCCAAAAATAACACGTGTTGATGATTAGTACATATTTCAAATCGACACAGGTACTTTTATTTTCTTCGGATTTTCATGAAAATTTGAGTGTTTAATTTGATTATATTAAACTGGCCGAGCATTCAGAAAAATTATTTAAGCTGGAACGAATCGAATTGATTTGGATAAATTTGAACGATTTCTTATACAAGTACTATATTGAATGAATAATTCGAGTCATCGATTCATGCCATCAGAAAACTTGTATCGAACCCTAGGATGGTTACAAAGCCCTTCTGGTAGGAGCATTCTCCTGCTTACTCGAATTGTTTTTCGTTCTTTGTTAATATGGATGCGTTGGAATGGCACTTCATCAGCGTTTAACGATCTATTCCACTTCTTGGACCAGTGCTGTTGGAGGCCAAATATCGAACGGAGTGTTTCGAAGAATGAAAACGTAGTGTTTTATACTAAATCTGAGTGACATCGACTATTGACAGCAATTTCGTTGTTGTATCTATTTCTATCGTAGATTCAATTGATAAAACATCCGGCCGGGTTAAATTTGTTGTTTCCACACATATCGCTGACGCCCTAGAAGTCAAATTCTTCTTAGCTCACACTGGTTATTCTTTAAGGTGTTTTTATCCTCCATATTGTGCAAACGCGTTAAGTTAACCATAGTTTGATGAAGTTAAATACGAAGACATCTTGTCGCTCCGAATAGTGTCAGTGTTTCTTAATATAATATTCATAAGTGCTAATAGAGACAGGTGAGTACCCTCATTTATTTTACAGATTGGTGCAACCTAAAATATATAATTTGGTATATGTTCGCAAATGGAACAGGGTATGGATGACTGCCCCGATCCTGAAATAAGCAATAAATTAAGTGTCGGTGCACTAAATGGAAATGACAAAAAAGTAGAAGGATTAATTTTCAAGTTATGGTCAAAACCCCATTCTATAGGGTTCTTAATTTGATATCTTAGGTTAAAGTATTTTTCGTTATATTTTTTTCAAACCTTTTAAGGCAGTTTACTTCAGACAAACTCTTTTACCTTTCGTTTAAACTTCATTCATGAACATTGAAGGGAAGAGCCCAAGGCAAACGTCCAGCAGGAAGATTTAGAACTCGATAGAGGGAAGCTAATATCAGATCTTCTTTGGTAGTGATCAATTGGCGGACGAGGTCACTGAACCACCATGATTGGAGGAGATTAATCCTGGAGTTCAAAGCTCAGCTTGGGCTATCATGTCATAGATAATGATGATAAACATATTGCGCTATATGATTCCATTTCTCAACTTTCTTTCATTTCTTATTTGCTTTTTCGATTAAACTATCCAAGGAGAGCTCTCCTGTTTCTTTATAGTAGCCCCAAAGGTCAATTTTCTGCATAAAAAACTATGTGGCAGGCATTGTCTTCCTCTCCTGCGCAAACCATACTGTCAGGGCATCGTAACTTACGAACCTTATGTAAGTTAGACTGAAAACATCCTTAAAAGCTCAGGAACTGGAACAGGTGAAAGTCAGTCTCTCACCGTACGTTCGATTGAGCCACGGTTTCTGATCAGGATTCTACGTCTAGCAGTCTTTGCGAACAGGCGTATTTTTAAAAGCTCCTATCAATAATGAAAAAAAAATTATTGTATAATATTTTAAAACGTCACATAAAACTAATTTTTTTAACTTATAACATCGTGGAATTATTCGAACAATTTATCGAATATCTGGATTTTAGCTGCGGGAAAGTCTCAAAAAGTTCAAAAACGAAGAAAAGTTTTGTCACAGGAGGCATGGAGGAGCCGGGCGGCTTCCCATCGCTGGGGGACTAGGCATTTCAAAAGAAATTAATGCAAAAATAATGAAAATAAAAAAACATCAAAGAACGTTATAAACATATAAGGTGTACTCCGCTATCAAACGAATAACTAGGAAGAGTCACCAGAGAAAATGGAGAAATAAAACTCTGAATTCAAAATTTGGAGGAAATGATTCGTAAATTATCAAATGTCAATAAAACTAAAGTGATGAAGCCACAAAATACGTCCGAAGAACAAGCAGCCATAATAAATAGGACAAGTGAAAATAAAGTAGCCACGCAAAAGGCTCAACAAGGAAAGAAACTAATTATACAAGATGTGAAAAAGACAACAATTCATGATGATGATATCAAATTACTATGCAGTACTTGCTGCGATGGATAACGATACGGATACCGAAATGGATTGCCAAGAAAATATAGGCAATATTAATGATTCTAGTGATAATGTTAGGAAATATAAAATAAAACAAAAAAAAAAAAAAATAGCCCGGAGCCACTCCTGGAATGGGAGGATTCCTTGCGCTCCAACATTTTAATCGGAATATTGGCAACGAACCACTCCACGTGCTGAAGAACTGGTAAGAATTATTAGTGATAAGTAAGGTTAGGGATAAAGTTAGAAGGAAGCAGCTATATATATTCTTCGCCACCGAAGTTCAACTCCACTCCCATGATGAGGATTGGCAGAAACTTTCGCAGAACGGAAAAGCAACCTCCCAAGTAACGATTCCGGGGTGCACAAAGATATCCCGCACCAAATCAATGACCAACAAATTACCCATCGCATTAACAATCATCGCAACCACCACAATCTCAACAGCTTGTACGACAAGTTAATTCAAGGTGTCCCGGCGATGGTTGTGTAGGCGGTCCAATGAATAAGCATTATTGCAGTAATAGTGGACCGAATAGGGGCGGTATTTATCAAATCCCAACGATCATAACATCAAATCAGGCAAGATGATGGTGGTAATGTTGAATGAGAACCAATGAATTCTGTTCAATGCAACAACAGCAATCACACCGTGAACAACAATAAATACCATAATAGACAAACGACGATGAAACCAACTTTCAACAAAGGAAAGTTAAAAAAAACTGTCGTTAATTTAAGTAACCTGGAAACCAATAAAGGTTATTTGTTTTCCTGAATATGGAAAAAAACTATGATAAAATCTCAACTTACCAGCTCGTCAACAAATATAACGGGCCTTGAATGTTCCCCTCGGCGATCTTAAACAAAGCAACAAATGACAGCAATATCGCAAGTAACTACAATATGAGCTCAATCGCGCACAGTAAGTGTACACTTCACAAATTTTCAAATGACAGCAAGATCGTAATATCGCAAGTAATTCCAATATGAAGCCGATCGCGCACGGCAAGTAAACACTGAACAAATTATCAAAATAACGAATGACATTGCAACCAAAACAAGTCGATATTGCTGTTATCGATAATGCAGACGATCTACGCGAAAGGAAGATGACCACCAAGAAAAACTGGGTTCGAGTCCAACGAAAACGCTGTAAGGTTGAGCAGCCGTGGTGGTTGTTGTGACCTTGAACTTACGTTCTTCACCTTAAGGAAAAGAGCGGTTGCGACAAAGTTAATAAAAGAGCCAAGGACGGTCGAAACGGCCTCATCCGGATTCTTTCGACGACGAGGAGGATGATCTTTCTGCAAATTGGTGTCATCACGAGTGTAAATAATAGCCACTACCACCAGCAATCAATAGTCACCAGTATCAAGAGTAAAGTGGACGAACAGCGTGGGAGCTACAATTAAGAAGTCGAATTGGATAGCGAACAGCGTTGGAGTCTCATCGCGAGCGCGCAAATTGGGCAGAAGCGGAAGAAGTGGAGGAATCGGAAGGCGTTGTGATTTTATGAGCTGCAGCTTGACCAATGAAAGAAAATTAACAGAACAGTTTTGTAAATCTTTACCCTCTGAAGGAAAATATTAAAAATAACAGTGATTGTTGGACGATAATTTTGGAATTTGTGCATGCGATTAGTATTTTTAAGCCAGTGGTGTGATCGCGTGTGGAGCAAATAGTGTTGGTGGTAGGTATGAATTGCGCCTGAAGTGGCACGAATCCTTCCCGACGGGGATTCCGAATTGTGTAGGTGGTGATTGTGTAGGGATTTTCAAGTTGGTTTTTGTGGAAGTGTTAGTAGGCGGCTCAACGAGCTGAGAAAGAACTAATGAGTGGCTAAGCAATATCAGCCAGTCAAGATAAGGTGTAGAACTGATGTGTGATACAAGGCCGCATCTTAATAGTAAAGCCTGCTCTACCACTCGACACAGGGCCAACGAAGGATGGCTGTTACATCGGGTGTTGCCCAGGGATCTATCCTTGGCCTGGACCTGTGGAACATGTCTTACGACGGGCTACTGAGATTGAAGATGCCAGATGAGTCACACTTGATCGGCTATGTGGATAATGTTGCGGCTCTGGTCAATGGACGCACCGTTGAACAAGCGCAACTTAGGCTAGGTATACTAATGCGCCGAGTGAGGGACTGGATGACTGCTCGCGGGATCAGTTTAGCACTGGAGAAAACCGAAGTGGTCATCTTTACAAAAAAGAGAATCCCTAGAGTAAGGATGATTAGTATTGGAGACATACGAATCAATTCGAAACTAGCGGTGAAGTACCTGGGGCTGCTGATCAACTCGAAGATTAATTTTTCAGAGCAAATCAGGGCAATGGCTGAAAAGACTGCTTCGGGAGTATCGGCTCTGAGTCGACTTATGGTCAACGAACGGCTATAGGGTCAGTGCTACTGTACGGAGCAGAGGTATGGCGTGACGCTCTCAGTAAAAGAAGTTTTCCGAAAACGCCTGGCACGGGTACAGAGAAGAGGAGCGCTGAAGATTGCATCTTCATATCCGACAGTCTCTGGTTCGGCGGTGAAAGCCATTTCAGGCGTGATACCTGTCAGCCTCCTTGCTAGGAGCGCCGCTCTATTTATCTGCGTCGAAACGAGGATGCGAGGGAGATGGTTGTCTGCGATGAGAGATAGCGCTCACTCAACGATTGGCAGTAGTCTTGGGGGAATTGCACGAAAAGATGGTGGACTGCGCGCCTCATTCTGGATGTGAGACCATGGCTAAATCGAGGGCATGGTGAGACTGACTTCTATCTGACCCAGCTTTTTAGCGGGCATAGGTGTTTTCAGTCTTACCCGCACAAGATTGGTAAGTCATGGTCCCCCGATTGTCGGTTTCGCCCAGGAGAGGAAGACAATGCCTGCCACACATTTTTTGCGTACAGGAAATGGGACAGGTTGCGAAAGGACCTCTACAGGGAGGCGGGAGAGCTCACCCCGGATAATATAGTTGCGGTGATGCTCGAATCGGTTGACAAATGGAACCAGGTGGCACATTATGCTCGGGCTGTCTTAAAAAATTAAAGGGACTCACAGGAGCCAGGGTGTTGGGGCTGGGGGATTGCTTGTCTGGCACTTCCTCTTCCCCTCTCCCCTCCCACTAGAAGAGGGATCCCCCAGCTTGAAGGCACCACACGGCTGAACAAAACGAGATCTGGCCCGAAGTAATGTGTCAAACGGTTCCAGGTTCTCAGGTTGACAGCGGAGGTGTTTAGTGGGTAGTCCAGTCGCTTGCTTGCGAGCATGGGAGTCCCACACTCTGTGCGTAAATTGGCATTCACCTCCCTTACACACAAAAAAAAATAGTGTACTACCCACTTCGAAGAGCCTCAAGCTCGCCAATTGGCTCCTGGGGGCAGTTCAAGGGTTCGCGAGTGGCGCCCTCCTACCCCGTTCCCATGGGTTAGCCGGGACCCTAAGGCCTCCAACCGGAATCGTTTGGAGTAACGGAACATTTTCGCACCAAACGTGGGGTAAAACAATCGCGAGTCAAGTCAAGTAAAGTTTATCGTTGAAGTGCTTAATCAGTGCCATATAGAAAGTAAAGTGATAGTGTCTTATTGCAGAAGTTTGATTTTTCACTTGCGGCTTAGTGAATAAGTGCAAGTGTTCAAATTACATGGGAGTGAAATCCTTCCAATTGCATAGTGGCTATCACTTTATTTTAGAAAATGGCTCCTTCTTACATTGAACGACAAACGATGCTGATTGTACAGCTCAATCAATTACCTCAGGCCTAGGAGAGAGGAAAACGAATCCGCAAAACAACCGAGAGAAGTGAAGGAGTTTGAAGAATAATAATTGGATGTGCATACTGGGAAAGTGAAAGGGAAACTAAGTTGTATTTTCAGCTTAGTAGTATAAGAAAAATATCTAATCTAAAACAGTGAATTTTGTCTAAAACAGTGAATTTTGTCAATTTATATTAAAGAAAAAAGTATACAAAGAAATGTTTCGTACAATTAAAAATTTTGGAACAGTCGGCAAAATGAGAAGGAATTTACGGGCGCATTACGGGCAGAGCTAGCGATGGATACAAGTATGGTGGAAATCAAACACTATCCGTACAGTCCCAGCGAAGATCTTTAAGCTGTTCGCAGCAAGATATTGGAAACTCATTCACAGATGGAGGAGTTCGAAGGCAAAATAGATAGATCAGGACAAAAATTCAGTTTGGATTTATAGGAATAACAAACATTCAGGCGGAGGAAGTTGGTCCGGAAAAGGAGTCAAGCAAACTTAGGGGCGAGCTTATGATGGTTATGGGAGAACTCCTGCTGAAAGCGGAGGCTGATGACAGAGAAGGAATGTAGTAATCGACCAGTCGCCTAGGCAAACTGCTCGAAAACCAACATAATGCTGATCCAATTTTAATTGAAAATCGAAAAAAATAAATATTAAATTTGACTACTGCAACCCCTTGGTAACGAAACTTACGAACGAATTGCGTTGTCCCGCAATGCAAGCTAGAGTTGACGGCATGAGTGAGCTGGACAAGAAACCAGCAATGCAACACGGGGAGTCTGTTACGGATCACCACACATAGCGCGCGCCATGAGAACCGCGCGGGCAAAGAAGTAGAATTTAACCGCGGGGCTATCGAGCATTAGCAGGTGAAGTGATTCGTGATCGAGAATGTAGTGGATCTCTTGAATTAGTTGTGAAACCTCTGTTCTAAAAGTGTTTGTTGACTTGTTTTTATGCTCGTTTGACGCGTCACAGTATGCTGTCGATAATGTAAAAACAGCTTTAGTAAACATAATTTGAATTTCGTAGTTTAGTGCGCCCCTTTAGCAATCAGGCAGAATGTTTTGGCTGTACCTAACCTCCAAGGGGTCGCCAGGTCTGCCCTGCTAGTGTCCGAATAGCTAAGTCCTAAGGCACTAACGAGGCTTTGTGTAGCTTCCTTCTATAGCCTCTCTACGAATCTGCATTAGGCCCATTGCCGCCATGAGTAAAACTCACACAGTAAGCGCTTTGAATGTTGACTGTATGGCTGTAGTGTTATAGGAGCACTTACGACAGGCTTTGTGTAGCTTCCATCTATAGCCTCTCTACGAATCTGCATTAGGCCCATTGCCGCCATGAGTAAAACTCATACAGTAAGCGCTTCGAATGTTGACTGTATGGCTGTAGTGTTATAGGAGCACTTACGACAGAAAAGGTGGAGTCGCACAAAGTGATTTGAGCCCAAGCCCCTCCTATTGCATAAAAAAAAACTACCATGTTCTGCAAATAGGAACACGGGAAAATAGGGCAAACAGAATTCACACAATCAGGCGCACAAGAAAATGTTTTCGGGATGAAGGAGGCATCACTAGCGGCACAGAAGGATTTGCAGCAGTGCCAGCGTAAATATTATGATTGGAACATAAAAAATACATTAACGGGCTCCGCGGCTGCTTTTAATGACAACAGTTGGCAATTGCTAATCCCATCAGACACCTGTGATTTCGCACCCGCCACCAACGATAACAAACAATTGTGACCTTTCAAATGTGAAGCTAGTGAACTGGCCGGCAAATATTTCTCGCGTGTTTAAGAACTAGCATTTCATTAATTGAGAGTGTGAAGGAAGTAAGGGACTATAAAAAGTTGAAATTATAACTAAATTGTTGGGGAGATAAGCACTATCCGTTAAACATCATTTTCACCCAATGTTTAGATGTCCTTAGAATTCAAATTGAGCCAGAACAAGTCAATCGAAAAATAAATACTTCATCAGAATAGTCACTATCAAAATTAGAAGGGAACAGCCAAACAAAAAATCAACTATAAGCAATAAATACAGGTAATACTTTTTCTAAATATAAAAATAAAGAAAATACTCAAATATAAAGTTAAATGGAGGTGTAATTCAAATTTTTATTAGAAAATGATAAGTCTATCATTAAGGAAAAAGAGATTTTCGGATTAAATACGTGTATATAACTATTTCTTATGTAAAGTCAGAATTAAATTTATATATTCAATATGCATAAAATTATTCTAATATTTACGGGAGCATTGCAGACTCATTGAGATTATCATCAATCGCTTAAACGCTTAAAAGTGACAATTTGTGTTCTCAGAAAATAATAGCAGGACCTTTCGTATCTATTTTGTTATATGTCCCTCCATTCATCGACAAATAGATTAGTATTGGTATGATTCACAGCTCCAAAAATTTACCTCTAACGTGTGTATGTTCCATGTATTTAACAACTATCCTATGCTTCTTCCAGAAAGCATCATCGGTCAAAACCAATGGAGGAATATACCGTGATCAAATTCTCAACAACCCAGTGTCGTCCGATCCTCGAAAATACTCTTGTCGATTTGCGTAGGTTGGTAAATCTTTAAATTTTTTTGCATCATTCTTAAAAGGGAAAAAATAATTTGCTCATTATCTGTGTTATAACCTTTAAAAAAGCCAAATGGGATAAGATTAAACCATGAGAGACAAGCAATACTGCTGAAATAAAAAATTCGTGCAAAAAAACAAGGGTACTAAGAAAAAAAATCAAACGATAATTATAAAAAGTTCAAAACATACAACAATAATAACGCTACCAAACTCAACATACGGCACGGATTTACGTGATGCAGTTCTCATTCTTCTAAATTGGATCCTAACAACAGGAGAGCTGCACTACACTATCGCTGATCAAGAGTCGTGCTGCCTACAAGTTGTGTCTCATCACCTCGGCTATGATATTCATGTTGGAGTCGGCGATCATATCTCTCATAGTTCATTCAAGAATCAGTTCCATATACAGTCTGTTAAGTAAGAGCGTGTCCAGCATAACTTGCGATCGGTAATCGATATCGACTTTAAATTGTTTTTGATCGGTAGAGAGAACCAGTCTCTGGCGCTTTGAAAAAAAAATTCAGTCAAAGTCAATCTTCCGTCGGGAAACACTAAAATCGCGACCGTGTTCCTTTGCACACACCCTAAAGGACCAAAAATGAAATATGTAGTGGCGGCTTAATACATTAAAAAGTCTGTATCGTTTGTCAAGAAGTGGGTTCAACGATTTAAAGAGTCGAAACCGTCGATGACCGTCCAAATCGTATTTCGGTACGAACTGTGACCAAAAAGGACGAAAAGCGAATCGTGGCTTTGTTGCAATAAAGTCTCGAGTTATCACACGTCGCCATTCGAGAATATCTGTGTGCAAACAATGCAAAATGGCGGAGTACCGATAATGATCCCAAACACCGGAGCCGGCTGTATACTGAATGGAAATGGGAAAAATGCATTGTGACACTTGATTGGCCTTTGCAATCGCCTGATGCAAATCCTATCAAAAACATCTGGGCCTACATCAAGCAGAAGCTCCGTGGAAAACGTGTTTACACTTTGAAGCAGCTATCCTGACAAATTCGACTCATTTGGAAGGCACTTCCCCTCGCATACGCCGAAAATTTAGTGGAAAGTATGCCTCGGAGATGCTAAGCAATAATTGATGCTGGTTGTGATTGGACTCACTATTAAACTGAAAGCGCGTTGCCTCAGAATGTATTTAATGAATGTATAAGTCAAAAGCTGTTGAAACTATTTAAAAATTATGCTGGACACGCTCTTCCTTAACAGACTGTACGAGTACAATATTAAATTGTCGACCAGTTGAAGTGAAAAACAAAGAGAATGAAGACTAAATTTTCTTTTTTGGTCCTCACATCATTTAAATTAATCAGTACTTTCAGTCCAATAAGTAGTCTTGCCCACCCCAAAAACAAACGCTCATCGCAGGAGGATTGGGTGAGTACTCGTTTGCTTTTTTATATTCATATTGAAAGTATCGTAAATTATATATTTTTTGTCTTAACTTATTAATGGAAATTCTCCAAAAATTGGGTATCATGTATCAGGTGTGCATGATTATGAAATGAAAATATTAAATACAGTAAAGTCTGTTGATCAAATTTCTTTTTGATTTTTGCGATCATTGCATGTATTTTGGCTTATCATGCGAAAGGTTATAGTAATAAGACTGGGCTATGAAAAGAAAAATATTAATATGAAAAAATGAGAGCAAAAGCGATTGGATACGGGTTGATTGTTGGGATCGAGTGAAATTATAGTACTTTGCATTCAATTTATTTAAATCTTATATATTTTCGGTTGAACTATATTCAATAGGTAAATTAGCTAATTTTGAAACCTGACCGCGTATCGGACCCGACACGTTGTTGGCCATCGGGTGAGCTCATCCCTTATTCTGACGTTACAGGTGCTTTTGCAGGGTAGAGTGGCCTTCCGCTTGCGTGCTCATTTATGTTAAAGTATTGTGTGATTCAATCACATAAGACTATAACATAAATTTGTAACGTTGATGGTTTTCATTTGAGGGAAAGGTTCATACGAATTATGTTTGCATGAGTTTTTCATTCAAATGAAAAACATCTGGCGACGTGCCCAATGGATCACTAAGAATGTTAAAGTTATTGACATTTTATACCAAGAAATTATACTAATGAATGGTTCACATCTTCCGTTTTTAGCCAAGTCATTAAGTGAAGTAAATGTGCTAGATGTAAGTGAAGTCTGTGACATTCAAACAGACCATTTAAATCAAATTGAAAAAGCTGGGATTGAAAGACTTTTGGGTAAATATCGGCGATTAATGTTCAAATAAGGAGATACTTTAACAAATACTAACTCAGTTGTTCATCAAATAAGAACAACAACAGATCAATAGATAAATGCAAAGCTATATATACCCTCCACAACATGAAGCTGAGGTTCGTGGGCAAATGTAAGAGATGGAAAAACATGGCATCATTAGGAAAAGTAATAGTCGATATAGTATAATCGTGATTCCGAAGAAAATGGATAACTCCGGAAAACAAAAGTACAGAATTGTTGTAGACTATAGAAAGTTAAATCAGGTCACATTGGATGATAAATATCATCTCCCTAATATTGATGGTATTTCAAATAAATTGGGAAAAGCCCAATATTTCAGTACATTAGATTTGGCAAAAGGGTATCATCAGATTCTCGTAGCAGAAGAAGATGTGGAAAAAACCGCTTTTGTTACACCATCAGGCCTATATGAATATGTTCGGATGCCATTTTTTAGTACCTTACAAGGGCACAATCGCAAGATGCTTGTATCTACGTGATAAGTGTAGTTTTATGAAACGAGATACGGAGTTTTTAGGTCACATACTAACGAAGGATGGAATTAAACCAAATCCTAACAAAATTAGGGATATTGAAAACATAAGCTTACCAAAAACTAAAAGACAGTTAAAAGCATTTTTAGGAATGACAGGCTTCTATAGGAAATTTATCAAAGATTATGTTAAAATAGTATATCCAACGATTAAGTCCTTAAACAAAGATGATAAAATTAATATAAATGACCCCCAATATATTTCGGCATTTGAAAGCATTAATTACTTATAATCCAATATTAAAATTCCCAGAATATGATAAACCATTTACATTTACAACAGACGCTAGTAATTTTGCGATTTGAGCCGTACTTTCTCAAAAGGGACATCCAGTTTGCTTTGTACCACGTACTTTGTATAAACATGAGAAAAATTTCAACGTCACAGACAAAGAATTTTTAGCTATTGTTTATTCAGTTAATTACAATATTTTCGATCATACTTGTATGGAAGAAAATTTAAAATTATAACTGATCATGCACCTATTTAATATTTAAACAGTAAATATTTGGGCAAAGAATTCTCTCAGCGTAATCAAAGATGGATTTTGAAACTGAAGGAATATAACTTTGAGATAGAATATCTTCAGAGAAAAGAAAAATAAAGTTGCAGATTTTCTTAGCAGACTTGAAGATACACCCAAAATCAAGGAAAGTAATGATACAGAATCAAACATGGCCTTATCGGATACAGTGCATTCTGTCAATGAACAGCGATTAGATCACATTGGGATTAAAGATGAAATTTCTATTTACCATACAAAAGAATCAATGCATCGTGGAATAAATGAAACTTACTACACATTGAAATCAAAGATATACTTTCCCAAGCTCCAAGAATATATACAACTCGTTATAAATAACTGTACGAAATGTCAAGTATGATCGAAAACCGATCAAAGCTAAATTCGCAATAACTGAAACCCCCATACAAAAATACGAAATTTTACATTTGGATATCTTCTATTTATCAAAACGAGCATTTGTAACTATAATCGACAAACTAACAAATTTGCAGTAGCCTATACCATTAACGATAAAATTGGAGAGGGAAGAAAGCAATTTTAGTAGAACATTTTGCTACAATAAATTTGGCACACCGAAAAAGATGATACTAGACAATGAGCTCATTGCAGAACAATTGAAATAATATTTTCGAGAATGTAATATTCAAGTACATTGGACAAAACCTAACAGCCATACAGGAAATGCAGATGTAGAGAGATTGCATTCAACCATCTTAGAAAAGGTAACCGGCATTGAAGACAAAAGTTTATCTGTAGAATCGAAAATTCAGTTAGTGATAGGAAACTATAACGATAGATATCATTCAACCATTAAAACTACTCCTAGAAAAGCTAAAGAAGAGGTAAATGAGAAAATTTTAAGTGAAACTATTATAGCAAACAAAGAAAGGCAAATAAACCTAAACGAAAACCGAGAAGATTATGTAGAAAATAGAGACATAAGACCTATTAAGAATTACAAACATGTTAGGCATATGGATGAAACTAGGTACAAAATTAAAAAACTTAAGAATGTGCATGTATCAAATATTAAGAGACCATATAAATTTACAGGCCATTCTCTTGCTCAAAATCTTAGTAATGCCAACGGTGAAGGGAGCTCTACAAACTATATAATTGATGAACAATCTGGGTATACAAACATCAATTTACGAAGAGTACAGGTTGTTAATCAAACAAACACCATTTTACATCTAATCAACCCAAGAGATATTTTAGATGCTGTTTCAAATATAAAAGTTAATATTAAGCATTTAGACATCGAACATAAGGAAATGATTTCTAGGGAAATAGATACTGTAGTAGCTAAAGTAAAATCCATTATTCCTTGTTCAGGCAGAAGACAGAAACGGGGATTATTAAACATGTAGGTAATGCACAAAAGTGGCTATTCGGAACCATGGATAATGAGGATAGGGAAGAGATTGAAAACCATTTAAAAATTATGGAAGAAAATAGCCATAATGCGATTGAAAACCACTTTAATGAATCTATCAGGTCTTTGCAAGTTATTATAAATAATTATAGAAGGAAAATATTAGAAGCTTTGAGAGGAATGGAAGGCAAATCAAAAAAAAATTATACATCAACAATTATTTTTGGAACAAATAATAAGACCTAGATTTTTGGAAAATAAAGTAAATCAAATTCAAGACCAATTTTGTATCAGCAAAGCATAATTTGTAACATCCAAGTATTTTAACCATGGAAGAAATTGAGGAATATGGAATAGATTTTTATAAGCTTAAGTTGACACAAATGAGAATATTAGAATATAAGAATAAATACATTGTCATAGTTATCAAAATTTCAAGAAATTATATTCAAACAGATTTAAAGTTGTTAACTTCAGTACCAAACAAAGAAAACTTTGAGATAAATAGCGAAGACGAATATGTTGTAGAGATTAAAAACAATACATATACATATAAACCACATGTAATGCTGAAAGATTTGAAACCTAGTAAACATTGCATTCTAGATAAAACTTGTAAATTGATATACAATAATAAAACTCAAATACAGATTTTAGGTGAAGAAAGTGTACTTGTGAAAATGCCAAAGAATTAAATGTTGAAACATGATTGCGATAATAGAGGCATTATATTAAATGAAAATTATCTAATTTATTTCTATAATTCTCAGATAACGGTGTTAGAAGAAACTTTTTATAATAAGGAAAATATAATACAGGATAAATATTTCTACCCACATTCCAAAGTGGACTATAACTTCATAAAGTCAATAACATTAGATAATTTAGTTTCAAACCGTTATGAAAGTATTAAGGAAATAAAAGAATTGAAAATCCATAAAGTTATATCTTATGGCATTAATGGTAGCATCATTGTTGTATCTATCAGATCACGGGTTCCAGGCAGTGCTTACAAAAGGAGCGAAGAAAGCCGCTAAGAAACTCCTACAAAAGAAAGCCAGAAAGTAAAGTTCGCACGAACGGCCAATTACAAAAAGGACCTGATGCAAAACAGGAGAGGTAGTAGCCCCGACGAAGACCCCGGCAGCAGGCAGTGCTCGTAAAGCCCAAAGATGGCCGATCCTACGCGGAGGTACTGCGGGGCATCAGGGGAAGGGGAAACGTAAGGCCCGAAGACACCAATACTTCCATTAAAGTAGTACGACCAATGCGGTCGGGCCATATACTCGTCGAATTCGGAGCAGAGGCTGGCAATAAAGAAGCATTCTGTGACGCAGTAAAAAACTTCCTCGACAAAAGCCAACTATAGTCCCGCTCGAACCGATGGCAATGATCGAAATACGAGATATTGACTGCGTGACGGATCTGACCGAGGTAGAAGAGGCCATCAAAAGGGAGTTCCCTGGCGTGGGAAGGATCAAAGCGAGACTGACACCAGAAAACAACAGGGGACAACGCATGGCCATAATTGACTTGACCGAAAAGGACGCCGAACAATTCCTGAACAAGGGCAAAGTACGAATAGGGTGGGTTGTCTGTAGGATACGGCAAAGAGCAACGCCACTTCAATGTTTCAAATGCCTTGGTTATGGTCACACCACACAAGTATGCAAAGGATCCGATATGAGTTCCCTATGTTACAAATGCGGTGAAATGGGACATAAAAGAAAAGAGTGTACGAAAGAGGCACACTGTATTCTTTGCAAGGATGCTGATCCAAACCCTGATTTTGGACATGTCTTGGGATCAGGAAAATCCCGGGTGTTCCAGGAAGCCCTAGCCAAGGCCAAATCAGAACTCCGATGACCCGCATCCTGCAGCTAAATCTACACCGCAGTTCAACCGCCCAAAATCTGCTTGAGCAGTTTGCGAGGGACATGAAAGCCGACTTCTTGCTGCTGAGTGAGCAACACCATGATAAAAGTTTGGCATCATTGTAGCCTGATGAAACTGGTACTGCCGCTATCTGGGTTCAGAACAGTGACTTTCAAGTGGAGAGTTGTGGACGGGGGGATGGTTTCGTGTGGGTTCGGTGCTCAGGGATCACCTTCTTTAGTGTGTACCTAACGCCTAACGAATCGATATCATTTTTCCAAGCCAGGCTTAATGCTTTGGAGGGCGCTGTCTCGAACGCAGAGGGCAAAGAGCTCGTTGAGGGCGACTTCAACGCTAAAGCAATCGAATGGGGCATACCTCAGACGGATCCACGGGGAAAACGAATCCTGGAAATGGCGGCCAGGACGGCCCTCGTCGTACTAAACTCCGGAAATACGCCGACTTTCCACCATATTGGCTGTGAGGGAACCATACCGGACGTGACATTCGCCTCGGAGTCCTTAGTACGGAGGATACACAACTAGAAAGCATCAGTGCATTCTGCTTAAGATAAGTGATGCTGTCTCCCGACGTTCGTGCTCTTGGCCTTCTACAACTGGATGGAACATTGGAAGAATAGACGTCGAGAGGTTCGTCAAGGTTCTCACAGCAGGTGAGCCGCTGCAGGGAGCTTCGGAGGGGACGGAAGAACTGGCAGCTCAAGACGTGGTGAACTCTACTATGAGCATAATGACGACTGCTTGCTGCGCTTCTATGCCCCGTCGAAGACCCCGGCACGGCAAGCCCCCAGTGTACTGGTGGTCTACTGAAATCGCTGAAAAGCGGAGGGAGTGTCACAAGCTTCGGCGTGAGGCTCAACGGGCGCGGAACCGTGACGAGGCATGCAACCAGGTGGCAGCATATAAGTCGGCCAGGAAATGCGTTCGCAAACTGATCAACAGTAACAAGGCTCGCTGCTGGCAAGACCTAGTGGACAATGTGAACAAGGGTCCGTGGGGCTTTGGCTACAAGCTGGTCATAGGGAAACTTGGTGCCCTTCGGAAGCCTTGTATACACGACGCGGAAAAGATGGACGCAATAGTGCGGGACTCTTCCCCGCCCATCCCGTCCATGTTGACGCTGTCCATGGTGAAACAGCAGTAGAGTGCCACTCTTCACACAGCTGGAACTGGAGGAGGCAGTCCTCTCCCTGAAAGCGAGGAAGGTTCCAGGTCAAGATGCTGTTCCAGCTGAGGTGTTGCGGCTCATCTATCACCATTGTCCTGACTCGCTGCTCAGCACATTCAACGCTTGCCTACGGGACGGGGTTTTCCCGGTACGATGGAAGGTGGCGAGGCTCGTGCTGATCAGCAAGGGGAAGGGAAATCCCGAATCGCCGTCTGCATACCGCCCGTTATGCATGCTAGACACGGCTGGGAAAGTGCTAGAGAAACTCATCAAGGGAAGACTCACTGACGCGATTCGTGCTGCTGGGGACCTATCTCCTCGGCAGTACGGCTTTAGAGCAGGACGTTCTACCATTGATGCGATTGCTGTGGTGGTGAACGCGGTCCAAAAGGCAGAGGCATATAGTCGCACCAAGCGACGGATCGTCCTGTTGGTGACACTCGACGTCAGGAATACCTTCAACTCCGCTAGATGGGTGGATATTCAGGACACGCTGGAAAACTTTTTCAAGTTCCAGAATATCTAATGCGGCTTTTGAGGAACTACCTAAAGGACCGAAGCCTGTTCTACGACACGACACAGGACCAACGAAGGATGGAAATTACATCGGGTGTTGCCCAGGGATCTATACTTGGTCCGGACCTGTGGAACGTGTCTTACGACGGGCTACTGAGACATGAGATGCCAGATGAGTCGCGCTTGGTCGGCTATGCGGATGATGTTGCGGCTCTGGTCAATGGATGCACCGTTGAACAAGCGAAACTAAGGCTAAGTATGCTAATGTGCCGAGTGAGGGACTGGATGATTGCTCGCGGGCTCAGTTTAGCACTGGAGAAAACCGAAGTGGTCATCTTGACAAAAAAGAGAAACCCTAGAGTAAGCATGATCAGTATTGAAGCCAGCGGTGAAGTACCTAGGGCTACTGATCGACTCGAAGATGAATTTCTCCGAGCAAATCAGGGCAACGGCTGAGAAGGCTTCTTCGGGAATATCGGCTCTGAGTCGACTTATGGCCAACGTAGGGGACCCAGCCCATCAAGAAGACGCCTCTTGATGAGTGCTGTAGGGTCAGTGCTGCTGTACGGAGCAGAGGTATGGGGCGACGCTCTCAGTAAAGAGGTATACCGAAAACGATTGGCACAGGTACAGAGAAGAGGAGCACTGAGAATTGCATCTTCGTATCCAACAGTCTCCGACTCGGCGGTGAGAGTGATTGCAGGCGTGATACCTGTCGCCCTCCTTGCTAGAGAGCGCCGCGCCATTTACCTGCGCTCAAACGAGGATGCGAGGGAGATGGTTGTCCGTGAGGAGAGACAACGCTCGCTCAACGATTGGCAGCAGTCTTGGAGGAATTGCACGAAGGGAAGGTGGACTGCGCGCCTCATCCCGGATGTGAGACCGTGGCTGAATCAAAGGCATGCTGAGACTGACTTCTATCTGACCCAGCTTTTGAGCGGGCACGGGTGTTTTCAGTCTTACCTGCACAAGATCGGTAAGTCACGGTCTCCCGATTGTCGGTTTTGCCCAGGAGAGGAGGACAATGCCTGTCACACATTTTTGCGTGTACCAAATGGGTCAGGCTGTGAAGGGAACTCTACAGGGAGACGGGAGAGCTGCCCCGGATAATATAGTTGCGGTGATGCTCGAATCGGTTGACAAATGGAACCAGGTGGCACATTATGCTCGGGCAGTCCTAAAATATAAAAGGGACTCACAGCAGCCGGAGGCACTAAGGCTGGGGGATCGCTCTTCTGGCAATTCCTCTTCCCCTCTCCCCTCCCGCTAGGAAAGGGACTCTCCAGCTTTCAGGCTCCCCACGGCGTAACAAAACGAGACCTGGCCCGAAGTAATGTGTCAAACGGTTCCAGGCTAGGTTCTCAGATTGACAGGGGAGGTGTTTAGTGGATAGTCCAAGGGTATCCTCCATGGGAGTCCCACACTGCCAGACTCGGCGGGCGTAAATGCCTTCACCTTCCTACCACAAAAAAAAATTTGCGGAATAGGGACAACAGAAACACATGCCTCGAAGAGAGTGAGCATCACCATTTCCTCATGGCACTCCAGATATTCAACCCGATTGGAGGCATACATCATACCAGCAATTGTTTCTACTTAACCGCCATCATTCATCGATGTTTCTTTGTGGCCAATCCCACTGAATATTCATCTTGCTGATTCAAGGTTCAACACTCCGTAACAAATCGACCTACTACAGCGAGTTTTATTGCGAACTTCTTTCCGTTGGACAGATAAGGTTAGGGTGAAACCTCCCAACTTGCAAAATACTGCCTCAGATGGATCGCGCTCAGCCGTGTCGCAACAGGTGAAACATCTGAGTATTTTTGTGGAATTGGCATCAATAGCCTTGAAAAATACATGGAAAGATTCTGGCCCATAGAAGTAGTACCGTTGGCAACGATCTCTAGTACTGAAGAGCTTGCAATTAATCTTCGGCGACACGATGACGGACGATTTGAAATGAAACTTCCTCTGTATAAGAAAGCATCCGTGCTTGGCCAATCGAAAGACCTAGCAATTAAATTCTTCCTTGCTCTCGAAAAGAAGTTCCGAAAACACCCAAATGTCAGAAGGTAGCACGCGCAATACATCAAAGAATACGCCGCTTTGAGTCACATGGAAGAAGCTATGCCACCGGTACCAGAGCTTTACTTTTTCTTGCCTCACCATTGTGTGCGAAAGCCATCCAGCAGCACCACTAAGTTAAGAGTCGTATTCGATGTTTCAGCAAAGGCATCAAACGGCATCTCACTCAACGAGATCATGTTGATAGGCTCTGTAATACAGGATGATTTATTCTCAATCCCTCTACGTTTCAGGAAATATATATTTGCCTTCTCAGCGGATATTGAGAAAATGTACCCCCAAGTGAATGGAATAACGGAAGACAACCATTTACAGCTCATCGTCTGGAGAGACAACCCAACCGATGACCTAAGTTATTATCGCGACTCGATGCCTGATGGAATTGGCCAATACATCAATAAAGTCACATCCACTAGCGTCCAGGGCTATCAAAGACTTCTATGTGGACGACCTAATGACTGGAAGCAACAGCCTCAAAGAAGCCGTAAAGATTCAGCACGAACTGAAAACACTTTTGAAGTCAGCAGGGTTCAATCTGCGTAAATCGTGTGTGAATCACGAACAACTTCTTGCATCAATGCCAAGGGAAGATAGAGAGATAGAGCTCTCAGTCGATGGAGACACAGAGGACACCGTGAAAACATTAGGGTTAAAATGGAATCCCAAGCTAGACTATTTCCGCATAGTTACCATTTGGAACGAGCCAACCAAGGTGACAAAGCGGACGATTTTGAGTGACGTTTCGCAGTTGTTCGACCCATTGGGATTCGTGAATCAAGCAATAACATTGGCCAAGATCTTTCTAGAGGAGTTATGGTCACTAAAACTCGACTGGGATGAAGCCATACCAATGGAACTCCACACTTGATGTCTTCAATTCCGCAAGGTGCTTACAGACCTGGACAGAATTTGGATGCCCAGATATTTGGAAACGAAAGATACCACATTCAGTTTGCATGCCTTTTTCGACGCAAGTGAAAGGGCTTACGGTGCAGTAATATATCTACGTAGCGCAAGTAGCCAGGGAGATTGAAGACGATATTTCTCTGTTCCGAATCTAGGGTCGCCCCAGTGAAAACCATCAGTTTACCAAGACTGGAATTGTGCGCTGCAACTCTCAAGGCCCACTTAAGAAAATCCTCAACAGAGACATAAACACTATGCATTATTAGATAGATTCACAGATTATACTAGCCTGGATCCGATCCAGACCAACATCCTTTTATACCTTTGTGGGCAACAGGATCTCGTCAATACAAGAACTAACAAATATATCTGACTGGCGACATGTGAATTCTATACTTAATCTTGTAAACTTGATTTCTAGAGGAACACGACCTAGCGCACTCATCAAATCTACGTCCCGGCACCAGGGACTTAAATTCACGCGGCAACCTGAGACTGATTGGCCATGCGAAGTTATCGGAGATCCAGGGGAACTTCCAGAGCGAAAGACAATTCACACCGTCCTCACAACTAACGTTATCCCCGAGCATTTTATGAACAGAATCAATCATCAAAACTCCTTCACACATCTTACGCGAATCGTAACAACAGTTTTGTGGGTAACTCAACGCTCCAAGGCAAGGAGAGATTCATAGGGTGGAAGGTTTCTTATAGTCGCAGAATTAGAAAAAGCTCTCGCACTCATTATTAAATTCATGCAGGCCGGGGAATTTGGAGCCGAGATAAAAAAATACCAATAGACTCGAAGAGCAAACTCCTCACACCCCACACCATTCTTGGATGGTGACTTCATTCTTAGAGTCGGAGGGAGATTACAAAATGTCATTATACCACACACCGCAAAAGATCCCGCAACTTTACCTGCTTCACATCCATTTACTAAACTGTTACTTAATGATCTCCACAGAAATAACTTACACATGGCGACTCAAGCTCTGCGAGCAACAGCGCGACAGAAGTTTCTGGATCCCTTGAGACAAGCGTTTGGCATCTGCAGTGGTGCATAAATGCATTTAATATTCCAGACTAAATCCACCAACCTTCAAACAAATTATGGGAGTCCTTCCTGATACTCGCGTTCAACCAACCCGACGATTCGTCAACGTTGGCATCGACTTCTGTGGTCCGGTCTACACTCATTACAGAATTTGAGGCAAGAAACCAACGAAAACATACATCTGCATATTTTACTGTTTCACAGCACAGGCTTGTCACTTAGAAGTGGTTTCGGACCTTTCTATCGATGGATTCATTACTGCTTTAAAGTGGTTTATCGCTAGACATGGCTGCTACCAAAACGTTTACTGCGAAAATGCTACCAACTTTGTTGGGGCTCGTAACCAATTAGAGGAGCTAGAAAATTTACTGCAAAATGAGCGTCCTTATGAGAAGATTCACACAGCTGCAACTCAGAAAGGGATTCAATTTCTCTTTATACCATTGCGCAGTCTACACTTCAGGGGTATTTGGGTGGTGGCAGTCAAATCGGCAAAGAAATTATTCCAAAAGACTATCTCATCCGCATCTCTCACTTACGAAGAGCAATGCATCTTCACTCTGGAGGCCGAGGCTGTGCTCAACTCACATCCAATACAGCCATTGTCAGACGGCCCTAACGACATGACAGCACTAACAACGGGACGCTTCCTTATCGGGGAACCACTCACTACAACAGTACATAGTCATGCATGTGACACTAATCTCAACCTACTCACTAGATGGAAACTCGTGCAGCACATCTGCCAAGAATTTTGGCGCAGATGGCCAATCGAATACCTTTTTTAACTAAAGCAGAAAGCTAAGTGGACCCTAGATTGTGACAACATCAAACCAGATATGCTGGTTCTCATCAAGAATGACAATGCCCCTCGCTTGAAGTGGCAACTGGGATGGATAGTGCAAACAATTGAAGGAAGTGACGGACGGTGCAGAGTCACAGATGACAAAACTAAAAGTGGCATCTTTCGAAGAGCAAAACACAAACTCTGCCCTCTTGTAAAGGCATGCGAAGATTTCAACCAAGCTACGTCAGCCACAACCAAGGCATCCGCAAAAGTGTCAAGCTTAAACCACTCAAAAAATGTCACCCTGACCAAAGTAGATTCCTTCCAATCAACTCAAGTTGGGGTGCAAATCGGAAGAAGAACCATCCAGAATCAACAAATAGTGAAGTCCCTGTAAAGCATTCTCGCCCTACATCCATGCTAGCAGCAACCTTAATTACCTTACTCGTTCTACCTACCAATAGCACCGCATCTCCAACTATAACTATTAATCCATTCACGAAGGACCCTGGAATTTACTTCGAAGCATGTCCGATTGCTACTAGTAACCAATACTACCCGATCAACCAACTCGAATTGGATAAATGTACACTCACCAAGGACAACCCATTCCTGTGTGTTCAACATCACCCATTATACAATCGGCGATCCAGCATCAACCAATGCCAAATCGCGAGAAACCATCTTCTGGGCAATGTACCTGAGTTCCTTTCAACAACACAAACTTTTGGATCCAAGCCCACGAACAAAACACGTGGATCTATGCGCTACAGGGGACAGTATTTCACAAAATATGGGGACAGGACTTCACCACACAAATACTACAAGGAAGTGGTGTTCTACATCTAGAACCTCAGTGTGAAATCAGACACGATACCATGACGATTAGGAGGTTCAACACTTTCACGTCAGTTATTAACTACACATTTACACCATCAGCCAATTTCACCCAAATGACTTTCAACAAAACCGACTTCATCAAATCATCATCCACCGACTTATCAACATAAAAGCTTCTGACTGGAAGGAAATCGTATGGCAACTCTCAACACACCTTTCTCTACGGTTACTACCTTTTGATGATCATCACATCCATCCAATTATTCTGATCATCTGGACTGCGTTGAAGAAATTCAGAAGTACGGAAACGAAACCCATTCCCGCGCAACGCAAGGTCATCAAAGATAACTCATTTTCATATGAACTGGGACAATTCAAGGACGGGGAGAATGTTCTTCAATAAAATCCACATAAACTTAATTGCACAATTGTGCGCATCGACAAATTCCAATCTCCACGCACGATCAACGTTCAACATACTCTGGTTTACACATAAGCCGATTTAATATGCAATATGCACATTCCAACCAATTTTCATTCCGCGCGCGATCAATGTCCACATTATACATAAAGTTAATTCGTTTAATATGCACACACAAATTACATTTGCACGGCGATCATGTAATTTTTGCAGACCATGATATCAAACATGCGACAAGGCGCAATGAACGTTAGCAATTCTCAACGAATCAGTTGTAAGGCAATGACCGTGATACGGACTTAGTAATTGTAAAAATTTACTAATTGTAAATCTTTACTATCAAAGACTTTCACAATAAAAATATGTTATCAGTTATCAACGCCGTCTGACTAAAGGACAATTTATTTATATTTTTCTCTTTTTGAACAAAAAGTGCGGAACGCCAGATCAGGGGTTCCAGATACTGCTGACAAAAGGAGCGAAGAAAGCTGCAAAGAAACTTCTTCAACAAGTGCCAGAAAATAAAGTTCGCACGGACGCTCAACAGGAAAAACGACCTGATGCGAAACAGGAAAGAAAGAAGCCTCGACGAAGACCCCGGTACCAGGCACTGCTCGTTAAACCCCAAGATGGCGGATCCTACGCGGAGGTGCTGTGGGATATCAGGGAAACGTATGATCCCAAGACACTAACACAGCTATTAAAGCAGTACGACTAACGCGGTCGGGCCACATACTGGTCAAATTCGGAGCAGAGCCCGACAATAGGGAAGCATTCTGCGAAGCAGTAAAGAAATTCCTCGGCACAAGCGCAACTAGAGTGACTACGTCACGCATCTGGCCGAGGTAGAAGAGGCCGTCAAAAGGGAGTTCCCTAGCGTGGGAAGGAACAAAGCGAGCCTGACACCAGAAAACAACAGGGGGCAACGCATGGCCATAATTGACTTGACCGAAAAGGACGCCGAACAATTTCTGAACATAGGCAAAGTCAGAATAGGGTGGGTTGTCTGTAGAAAACGGCGAAGAGCAACGCCACTTCAATGTTTGAAATGCCTTGGCTTTGGTCACAATACACAAGTATGCAAACGACCCAATAGGAGTTCCCTATGTGACAAATGTCGGGAAACGGGCATAAAAGAAAAGAGTGTATGAAGGAGGCACACTGTTTTCTTTGCAAGGGCGCTGGTCCAAGGCGTGATTCTGGACACGTCTTGGGATCAGGAAAATGCCGGGTGTTCCAGAAAGCCCTAGCCAAGGTAATATCAGGACTTCGATTATGCATATCTTGCAACTAAACCTATACCGCAGTTCAACCGCCCAAAATCTGCTTGAGCAGTTCGCGAGGGATATGAAAGCCGACTTCTTGCTGCTGAGTGAGCAACACCATGATAAAAGTTTGGCATCATTGTATCCTGATGAAACTGGTACTGCCGCTATCTGGGTTTGAAAAAGAGATTTCTAGGCGGAGAGCTGTGGTCATGGGGATGGTGTTGTGTGGGATCGGTGCTCGGGGAATACCTTCTTTAGTGTGTACCTAACGTCTAACGAATCGATATCATCCTTCCAAGCCAAACTTAATACTTCGGAGGGCGCTGTCTCAAACGCAGACGGGAACGTGCTCGTTGGGGGAGACTTCAACGCTAAAGCAATCGAATGGGGCATGCCTCAAACAGATCCGTGGGACAAACGAATCCTAGAAATGGGGGCCAGGATGTCGCTCGTCGTACTAAACACCGGAAATATTCCAACTTTCCGCTGTATTGGCTGTGGAGGAACCATACTGGACGTGACATTCGCCTCGGAGTCCTTAGTATGAAGGATACACAATTGTAGAGTATTAGACGACTACTCAGCTCGTGATCATCAGTTCATTCTGCTTTAGATAAGCGATGTTGTCTCCCGACATTCGTGCTCTTGGCATTCTATAATTGGATGGAACATCCGAAAGGTGGGCGTCGCAAGGTTCACCGACGTGCTCACAGCAGGTGAGCCGCTGCAGGGAGATTCTGAAGAACTGGCCGTTCAAGACATGGTGAACTCAACGATGAGCATCATAACGACTATTTTTAAGGTACCTATGCCCCGTCGAAAACCCCGGTATGGCAAGCCCCCAGTATACTGGCGGTCAAGTGAAATCGCTGAAAAGCGAAATAAGTGTCACAAGCTTCGGCGTGAGACTCAATGGGGATGGAACCGTGACAAGGAATGCATATAAATCGGCCAGGAAATGCCTTCGAAAATTGATTAACAACAGCAAGGCTCACTGCTGGCAAGACCTAGTGGATAATGTGAACAAGGATTTGTGATGCATTGGCTATAAGTTAGTTATGCGGAAGTTTGGTGCCTTACGGAAACGTTGCATACATGATGTGGAAAAGATGGACGAGACAGTGCGGGCACTCTTCCCCGTCCGTGTTGACGCTCTCCATGGTGAAACAGCAGTCGAATGTTCACTCTTCATGCAGCGTGAACTGGAGGAGGCAGTCATTTCACTGAAAGTTAGGAAGGTTCCAGGTCCAGATGGAATTCCAGCTGAGGTGTTCCAGCTTGTTTATCACAATTGTCCTGACTTGCTGCTCAGTACATTCAACGCCTGCCTACGGGACGGGGTTTTTCTGGCACGATGGAAGGTGGCGAGGCTCATGCTGATCAGCAAGGGGAAGGGAAATCCCGAATCGCCATCTGCATACCACCCGTTATGCATGCTAGACACGGCTGGGAGAGTGCTAGAGAAACTCATCAAGGGAAGACTCACTGACGCGATTCGTGCTGCTGGGGACCTATCTCCTCGGCAGTACGGCTTTAGAGCAGGACGTTCTACCATTGATGCGATTGCAGAGGTGGTGAACGTGGTCCAAAGAGCAGAGGCACATAGTCGCGCCAATCGACGGATCGTCCTGTTGGTGACAATCAACGTCAGGAATGCCTTCAACCCCTCTAGATGGGTGGATATTCTGGAAACGTTGGAAAGCCCTTTTCAAGCTCCAGAATATTTAATGCTGCTTTTTAGGGACTCCCTGAAGAACCGAAGCCTGCTCTGTGACACGATGCAGCGCCAACGAAGGATGGAAATTATATCGGGTGGTGCCCAGGGATCTATCCTTGGTCTGGACCAGTGGAATGTGTCTTACAACGGGCTACTGAGACTTGAAATGCCAGATGAGTCGCGCTTGGTCGGCTATGCAAGCAAAAATTAGGCTAGGTATGCTAATGTGCCGAGTGAGAGACTGGATGATTGTTCGGGGGCTCAATTTAGCACTGGAAAAAATTGAAGTGGTCATCTTGACAAAAAAGAGAATCCCTAGAGTAAGGATGATCAGAATTGGAGACGTTAAAGTCAAATCGAAGCGAGCGATGAAGTACCTGGAGCTACTGATCGACTCGAAGATGAATTTCTCTGAGCAAATCAGGACAACGGCTGAGAAGGCTGCTTCGAGAATATCGGCTCTGAGTTGACTTATGGCCAACGATGGTGGACCTAGCCCATCAAGAAGACTCCTCTTGATGAGTGCTGTAGAGTCAATGCTACTGTACGGAGCAGAAATATGGGGTGACGCTCTCAGTAAGGAGGTATATTGAAAACGCGTGACATAGGTACAGGGAAGAGGAGCACTGATGATTGCATCTTCGTATCCGACAATCCCTGATTCGGCGGTGCGAGTTACGAGGTGTGACAATTAAGTAATGAGAAACCATGAAAACCGTATATTTAAAAATTATTCTTCAACTCTGCCATCCCCTTCAAAGTAGTTCCCTTGGGCAGCTATACAACGATTCCAGCGCGTTTTCCATACCTCGTAACATTTCGACTGGGATGTCTGCGAGTACCCTCGTCACGGCCTCCTGGATGTCCGTAATCGACTCAAAATGACCACCGATTTTGTTCTAGGGAACAAAAAAAGTAACAAGGTGACATATCAGGCGAATAATGCGGCTGTTGCAATACGGCGATCCCTTTAGAGGCCCAATACTGCGACACGTTGAGGACCGTGTGGTGGAACCATCTTCGCGCACAACTTTTTCATCCCAAAATCGTCGGTTAAAATTCGTCAGACTGTTTCACGGGTCATACCCAGTTCCGAGGCCAACATTCGAACTGTTAAACACCGATCTTCACAGATTAGGGCGCGCACACGCTGCGCATTCGCGTCAGTCCACACATCGACTGGTCTCCCGCCCCACGCCACGTCTTCCACGCTTTCGCGCCCCTCCTTAAACTTTTAATGCCATCAAAATACCTGGGTACGACTAAGAGCACTATCACCATGCAATTTCAGCGCACGTTCCCGAAGCTGTTTCGCCCAATCTGATTTCGTTTCTCCATTTTCGTGACGAGCACCACCACTCTACTCAACAAGACACAGCAGGCGAACTAAACATGCTAGAGCAATGGTAAATACATCAATGAAGAGGAGAAGGATTCTGGGGAAGGGAAAGGGAATTTCAAGGCCGCAGGTTTACCACAACCGTGGTAATAAAATCAGTGCGGGCACTCTTCCCCGTACTTGATTGTTACACCTCATGGATGGTACCTGCTGCCCTACTTGCTAGAGAGTGCTGCGCTATTCACCTGTGTTGGTTGTCCGCGACGAGAGATAGCGCTCACTCAACGATTGGCAGCAGTCTAAGGTAAATTGCACGACGGGAAGGTGAACTGTGCGCCTTATCCCGGATGTGAGACCGTGGCTGAATCGAACACATGGTAAGACTGACTTCTATCTGATGCAGTTTTTGAGCGGGCATGGGTGTTTTCAGTCTTACCTGCACAAGACTGGTAAGTCACGGTGTTTTGCGTGTATGAGATTTTTTTTTTTTTTTTTTTTTTTTTGTGGTAGGGAGGTGAAGGCATTTATGCCCGCCGAGTCTGGCAGTGTGGGACTCCCATGGAGGATACCCTTGGACTATCCACTAAACACCTCCCCTGTCAATCTGAGAACCTAGCCTGGAACCGTTTGACACATTACTTCGGGCCAGGTCTCGTTTTGTTACGCCGTGGGGCGCCTTCAAGCTGGGGAGTCCCTTCCCTAGCGGGAGGGGAGGGGGGAAGAGGAATTGCCAGAAGAGCGATCCCCCAGCCCCAGTGCCTCCGGCTGCTGTGAGTCCCTTTTATATTTTAGGACTGCCCGAGCATAATGTGCCACCTGGTTCCATTTGTCAACCGATTCGAGCATCACCGCAACTATATTATCTGGGGTGAGCTCTCCCGTCTCCCTGTAGAGTTCCCTTCGCAGCCTGGCCCATTTCGTACACGCAAAAAATGTGTGACAGGCATTGTCCTCCTCTCCTGGGCAAAACCGACAATCGGGAGACCGTGACTTGCCGATCTTGTGCAGGTAAGACTGAAAACACCCGTGCCCGCTCAAAAGCTGGGTCAGATAGAAGTCAGTCTCAGCATGCCTTCGATTTAGCCACGGTCTCACATCCGGGATGAGGCGCGCAGTCCACCTTCCCTTCGTGCAATTCCTCCAAGACTGCTGCCAATCGTTGAGCGAGCGTTGTCTCTCCTCGCGGACAACGATCTCCCTCGCATCCTCGTTTCGGCGCAGGTAAATAGCGCGGCGCTCTCTTGCAAGGAGGGCGACAGGTATCACGCCTGCAATCACTCTCGCCGCCGAGTCGGAGACTGTTGGATACGAAGATGCAATTCTCAGTGCTCCTCTTCTCTGTACCTGTGCCAATCGTTCTCGGTATACCTCCTTGCTGAGAGCGTCGCCCCATACCTCTGCTCCGTACAGTAGCACTGACCCTACAGCACTCATCAAGAGGCGTTTTCTTGATGGGCTGGGTCCCCCTACGTTGGCCATAAGTCGACTCAGGGCCGATATTCCCGAAGCAGCCTTCTCAGCCGTTGCCCTGATTTGCTCAGAGAAACTCATCTTCGAGTCGATCAGTAGCCCCAGGTACTTCACCGCTGGCTTCGATTCGATCTGTATATCTTCAATACTGATCATCCTTACTCTAGGGATTCTCTTTTTTGTCAAGATGACCACTTCGATTTTCTCCAGTGCTAAACTGAGCCCGCGAGCAGTCATCCAGTCCCTCACTCGGCACATTAGCATACCTAGCCTAAGTTGCGCTTGTTCAATGGTGCGTCCGGCGACCAGAGCCGCAACATCATCCGCATAGCCGACCAAGCGCGACTCATCTGGCATCTCAAGTCTCAGTAGCCCGTCGTAAGACACGTTCCACAGGTCCGGACCAAGGATAGATCCCTGGGCAACACCCGAGGTAATTTCCATCCTTCGTTGGCCCTGTGTCGTGTCGTAGAGCAGGCTTCGGTCCTTAAGGTAGTTCCTCAAAAGCCGCATTAGATATTCTGGAACTTGAAAAGAGTTTTCCAGCGTATCCAGAACATCCACCCATCTAGCGGAGTTGAAGGCATTCATGACGTCGAGTGTCACCAACAGGACGATCCGTCGCTTGGTGCGACTATATGCCTCTGCCTTTTGGACTGCGCTCACCACCTCTGCAATCGCATCAATGGTAGAACGTCCTGCTCTAAAGCCGTACTGCCGAGGAGATAGGTCCCCAGCAGCACGAATCGCGTCAGTGAGTCTTCCCTTGATGAGTTTCTCTAGCACTTTCTCAGCCGTGTCTAGCATGCATAACGGGTGGTATGCAGACGGCGATTCGGGATTTCCCTTCCCCTTGCTGACCAGCACGAGCCTCGCCACCTTCCATCGTACCGGGAAAACCCCGTCCCGTAGGCAAGCGTTGAATGTGCTGAGCAGCAAGTCAGGACAATGGTGATAGACGAGCTGCAAAACCTCAGCTGGAACACCATCTGGACCTGGAGCCTTCCTCGCTTTCAGGGAGAGGACCGCCTCCTCCAGTTCCAGCTGTGTGAAGACTGGGCACTCGACTGCTGTTTCACCATGGACAGCGTCAACACGGACGGGATGGGCGGGGAAGAGTCCCCGCACTATCGCGTCCATCTTTTCCGCGTCATGTATACAAGGCTTCCGTAGGGCACCAAGTTTCCCCATGACCAGCTTGTAGCCAAGGCCCCACGGATCCCTATTTACATCGTCCATGAGGTCTTGCCAGCATCGGGCCTCGCTCTTGTTAATAAGCCTGCGAAGATATTTCCTGCCGGACCTGTATGCTGCTAGCTTAGTGTCTGCCTCCTCCCGTGTTCGCGCCCGCTGGGCCTCTCGCCGAAGTTTGTGACACTCGCTTCTTTGTTCGGCGATCTCATTTGACCACCAGTATACTGGAGGCTTACCATGTCGGGGTCTCCGACGGGGCATGGAAGACTCGCAAGCAGCTATGATGGTACTCATAGTTGAGTTCGCCAAGTCCTTGGCCGTAGGCCCTCCACTCCCTTGCGGAGCTCCCAGCAACGGTGCGCCTGCCGTAAGCGCGTCAGTGAACCTCTCGCCGTCCATCCTCCCAGTCCTCCATCCGAGGATTGAAGCTTGGGCATATGCACGCAGAGTGGCACCGTCGTGAATCTCAGCAGCTATATACTGGTGATCACTAGCCAAGTAGTCCTCTAGTACTCGCCAGTTGTGTACTCTAGATACCAGGGACTCCGAAGCGAGTGTCACATCGGGTATGGTTCCTACGCAACCCCAGCGGCGGAAGGTAGGGGTGTTACCAGTATTTAGGACAAAAAGCGCTGTTCTGGCCGCCATGTCCAAGATTTGCTTTCCCCTTGGGTCGGATTGTGGCATACCCCATTCGATGGCTCTAGCGTTGAAGTCTCCCCCGACCAGCATGTGGCCCTCTGTGTTCGAGACAGCGTCCTCCAGGGCATCGAGTTTTGTTCAAAAGGATCGCATTGCCTCGTTAGGCGTCAGATAAACACTGAAATATGTTATCCCTGAACACCGCACCCACACAAAACCATCCCCGCGTCCATGGTCCTGCACCTGAAGGCGGGCGCTGTCTCGAACCCAGATGGCCGAGGTACCAGTTTTGTCAGGGTACCACGCTTGCGAGTCCTTGTTATGATGTTGCTCGCTCAGCAACAGGAGGTCAGCTTTCTTATCCCTCGCAAACTGCTCAAGTAGGTCCTGGGCGATTGTGCTTCGGTGCAAATTGACCTGCAGGATACGGATCATTTGAGTATCGATTTGGCTTTAGTTAGGGCCTCCTTGAAAACCCAGCATCTCCCTGTCCCCGGCTCATGTTTGAGGTCGCCGGGTGCTAGCTTAGCATCCTTGTAAAGAATGCATTTTGCCTCGTTCGTGCACTCCTTCCTTTTGTGCCCCGTTTCACCACATTTGTAGCACAGAGATCTCCTGTCGGGTCCCCTACAACCATACGCGGTGTGTCCGTATTCGAGGCATCACCCAACCTATCTTAATTTTGCCCTTCGCCAGGATTTGCTGGGCGTCTTTATCAGCTAGTTCGACAATAGCCATGCGTTGCCCCCTTGTGTTTTCACGTGTCAATCTTGCCTTGACTTCACTTAAGCTGGGGAACTCCCTCCTAATGGCATCCTCTACTTCAGCTTTGTCCGTGACGCAGTCGAGGTCCCTGATTTCCAGGGTGGCCATTGGTTCGAGCGAGGCAACCGTTGCCGCATCTCCAAGAACCTTTTGAACCGCGTCACGGAATGCATCTTTGTTTGTGGCCTCTACCCCGAATTCCACCAGCAAGCCACCGGTCCGGGTTGGTCGAACTGCTTTGATGGCAGTTTTGGTGTCGTCTGGCTTGACCGCTCCTTTAATTTCACGGAGGACATCTGCGTAGGTTCGGCCCTTAGTGGGTTTAATAAGCAGTGCCTCTCGCAAGGGTTTGCGCCGCGGTTGGTTTTTTTGTTTTCTGCGATATATCGAGGGGTTCTTTGTTCTTTTCGTGGTTGAGCTCTTTGTCTGTTTTTTCTAGTAGTAGCTTTTGGGCCGCTTTTTTCGCTGCCTTGTTTCGCACCACATGAAACCCCTCGCCTGGAGTGTCAACTTCGTTTATGGTCTCGTCCTTCCTCCTTTTCTCACAGTCGCCTTCAATTGGGCTACCGGCCATTCTTTTGCTGCTGCTAGGACCCACTGATGCCTCGAGGGAGAGCGTGTCTTTTTGGTGCTTTTCGGTTGCAAGCCACCTCCGTCTGTAGTGCGTTATGCGGCCAAAAAGCTCCTCCAGTTCAAGAATGCCATTCTTGACACTCTTGCCTATGTTTTTCTGCACTTCGCAGGCAGCCCTCAGTTGTTTGACGATATTCCCCGCTTTCCGAGTAAGCCGCTCCTCTTCGGCGCGGTCAAGGGTGATTGTGTTATTTGGCGCCACCTCTTGGGAGAGGCCCCCGTTTCCTAGTCCTTTTGCTTCTATCGCTTGGGTCGCGTTTGAAGTGGCGTCGGTCAACGGCAAAACTTCTCCCTCCCCCAGTCTTACACTGGCCTCTGTTGGTGTCGCAGCTTGATCCGGATTGTGTACGTCTTGCACTGGGCGCTCCGGGGTGCACATAGTCCTTCTACTGCGCCCAAAGGCCGCAATGATGCCAGGTTGCACAACGCACTCTGCCTTCTTTCGTTCGTTAGTCCGTCTGTGGTCTGTCTCCGATGATTTAACCTGTGATGTTGACTTTGACAGTGTTTCTGGGGTTTGCTGCCTCCCCCCGCAATCGGTGACTTGTTTAATCGGTGTTCTTGCCAACAGCGGTTTTTGCCTGAAAGGGTTCTCCGTGCTAGCGTCCTGTTTGCTTGTGGTTTCATTTGTTTGCTCCATTTTATTGGGTCCCCCCTCGGAGCCGCTATCTCCGTTCGTGTGTGTAGTCGCCTTTTTGGTCCCATGGTTATCTTTGCAGAGCAGGGAGGCCATGCGAGGGTTGGCACAAGCCCTTATGGGGACAAGTGCTCAGAGCCAGACCAGCGCTAATCGGGAGTCTGTCTCAACCGAACCTACACCACCAACCCAATGGTGCGAACTTCGAACGTACTCCGAGGCCTGCCAAGGTTTAACCGGGACGGAGACGGTATGATAGTTGAATTGGAGCCGTTCACACACGAGCTTCACCTCGGCGCTACTGTGCAAAGCAACTAGGTCCAAACCATCACATCCGCCAGCCCAAAGCGTCAATTCCAGTTCGTTGTCCAAAGCGTAGTCCAGATACAATAAGAGGGAACCTCACGGCACCCCCCATATCCTCGGGTCCGTGGGGGCGGCACTCCCCAAAGAATGCTAGCCTCCAAGAATGTTCTTGTCGACCGGCTTTCTCCCTGCGGGAATTTCCTCGGGTACGTGGGGGCGGAACTCCCCAAAGAATGCTAGCCTCCAAGAGTGGTCTTGTCGACCGGCATTCCCCCTGCGGAGTTTCCTCGGGTACGTGGGGGCGGAACTCCCCAAAGAATGCTAGCCTCCAAGAGAGCTCTTGTCGACCGGCACTCCCCCTGCGGGCTGTATGAGATTGGGCAGGCTGCGAAGGAACCTCTACAGGGAAAAGGATGAGCTCACCCTAGATAATAAAGTCGCGATGATGCTCAAATCGGTTGACAAATGTAACCATGTGGCACATTATGTTTGGGTAGTCCTAAAAGATGAAAGGGGTTCACCGCAGTTGGGGCTAGGGGATCGCTTGTCTGGCACTTCCCCTCTCCTCTTCCTCTGGAAGAAGGATACCCCAGCTCGAAGGCACCATATGGCGTAACAAAATGAGACCTGGCCCGAAGTAATGAGCCAAACGCTCTCAGGCTAGGTTCTCAGGTTGACAGGGGAGCTGTTTAGTGGGTAGCCCAGTCACTTTCTTGCGAGCATGGGAGTCCCACACTCTGTGCGTAAATAGCATTCACCTCCCGACTGCAAAAAAAAAAAACAATAAATATCCCTACGGGGAAGGAGTCAGAAAGTGCTGTCGACATAATCCCTGCTGGTGCCTGGTATACCAGTGACTTCTGATGGGGGAACAAAAACTGGAGAAGTAAGGGAAAAACAGGGGGTGAAAATGTCACAAAGAAGAGGAACGGTCTCCTGAAACTCTAGAAACACCAGCAAGATTTTATTATCAGGGTTTTCGACTCCTGTAGCATTACAGGTGGTGCGAAAATTGCCGGATGTCTCTAAATGGGGAGTAAGGTTCTCTTGCAACCGCTCTGGGTCTGTAAATGCTTTCCTAGAACAGGTGGAGGAGCTGGGAGTGGTAAAAGGAGTCGACAAATCTAGGTTGTTTAGAATGGTAGCTGAGTTATTTGAAGTTATAGCCGAGGTTAGATTTCGCTCAGCCCGAGATTGTGTGGTCAGTTGGGACGAGTTGTGTCACGAGTTACGGGAGGTGTTTTAGCCTCCAAATTATGATGACCTCTTGTGGGAGGAAATCCACCACAGAACCCAAGGCAAACATGAATCGATCGGGGCTTACGTTGCTGTGATGGATAGGCTACTTCAACGGCTGACGGAAACTTGGTCTGAAAGATAGAAGCTAAAGGTGCTTCGGAGCAACATCACGCTATTCTACCAACAGCAATTATCTATGCAAACTATAACGTCAATGGTGGAGCTGATTAATATGGGACGCATGCTGGAGGAAACACGAGGATCGGTGGAAGCTTTTGTGCCTCCACAAAATTGTGGAACAACTCGGTTATTAGAACCTATGGCCTATACTGAAACGCCGATATTTAGTGAGATTAACACCTCTGGTGGAGTAACTCGGGAATCCCGTTGGACTTGCGGTAGTCGGGAGCATTTTGCCCGAGAATGCAAGAAAGGTCGACGTTGATACGGGTGTGGGAAGCAAGGAGTTATAAAATCTAGTTGCTCACATTGTTCTCCTTCTCAAGCAAAATCAAAGGGGGAGCAACCTACGCCCAAATCGTCGGGAACGGAGGCCGTGCTTACTAGGTGGTGAGGGGAGTACGGAGATAAGGAGTGCCGTTCAAGAAGGAATATTGAACTATGCTCTGGGAAGCGTACCGGATGACAATCGGCCACATTTAAGAGTGCTAATATTTGAACTAAAGCTGTTGGGTCTAGTCAATTTGGGGGAACACACTCGATTCTGGGAATTTCTGGGGAAACCTGGGAAAGTTTAAAGGCTTGTGGCATGGAAGTGAATCTAGTGGATTAAGTTTCGATAAAGATGGCTAATAACGCCAGGGTAAAAAAAGAAGGAGAAGCTTGGTTGCCCCTCACATTCAAAGGCCATACAAAATTGATGCCCATGCTGGTAGCGCCAGCAGTGAACCAGCCCCTTATATTGGGGCTAGACTGCTTACGGTTGTATGGAGTTGTACTGAGTCTAAGTAATGAGTCGTGGACGTTTGCCATCACAGCTATCCTAGAGGCGTTGCAAGCGAGAGGAGGAGGAACTTACCTAAAAAATTGGCGAACTGGGCTGTTCGACTCCAGCAGTTCGACTTTGATGCCCTTCATAGGAAGGAAAAAGAGCATCTCGCACCAGATTCCTTGTCACGGTCAGTTCCCGAGGTCGATGTCGTTCTGGCAGAGACGAGCAGTGGCGATCAATAGCTGGAAAGGATGATTTCGGACGCGAAGAGTGAGCCATAAAACTTTCCGGACTGGAGGGTGGAAAACGGGCAACTGTGGAAGCGCCCCATAGAGAGGTACCCAGAATTAAGTGGAAATTGCTGGAAACGGGTTATACCAAAGGGAGAGCGGAGGAAGGCACTCCGACAGTGTTACGACGATACAAATGCAGGTCATAGGGAGTTGGCAGAGCATAGGATCGTGTGCTGCAAAGTTACTTTTGGCCCAAAATGAGAGCAGATATTAAACGATGTGTCACAATATGCCAGATCTATCAGTTAACTAAAGTAGATCGAAGTCACCCGTAGGCCCAATGATTTCTAGAGACGGCCAGGCGAAGGAGCCTTGGAAGACAATATGCACTCGGTCAATTCAAGGATATTGCTACATATTAACCAACCCACTTATCTTCCCGCTCCGTCAAGCACACGGAAAACCAGTCGTATGGATATTGGAGGAACAAGTATTTTTATTATTTGGGGTACCAGCGGTTGTAATTTGCGACAATGGGGTACAGTTCCGCTCTAAAGATTTGCAGAGATTGGTCATGAAATCAAGATTCCATGCACGGCTTATTACCAAGCTAATCCCATAGGATGGATAAACCAAACAATCAAAAGGATGCTGAGATCTTACGTAGGTGATAACCATAAGAACTGGGATAAAGAGATATCAAAAATTGGATGTGCTCTGCGAACGTATGCTCACGAAATAATGGAGGTGACACCATATTTTGTGAACTTTGGACGGTAAATAATACCCTCGAGGGAAGACCTTCACCCTATAGAGGAAGAGGGGGTTCAAAATGACCCAAGGTTGCGAGAGAGTTTGATGGCTAAAATGCGTGAGGAAGTTAAGGAATGCATGAGAAAGGCGGCGGAGCAAGGCTCACAAAAATACAACCTTCGAAAGGGACTCCACTATTCCAGGTGAAAGGTATGGTTTGGAGACGAAATTTCGCTCAGTTGGATGCCGCGAGCATTTTTTCCGCGAAGCTGGCGACGGAATGTGTAGGGCCTTTTAGAATTCAAAGGAAGAGGTCAGCGTCTACCTATCAGCGTGTCACTCGAGAAGGAAATGAAATGAGTCTATGGCACGCTAAAGACCTGAAACCTTACATAGCATAGCGCGCCTGAAGCGGACTCTTACCTCATACTGACGGAATAGTATAAGTTAAGGATGTAAATACGGTATGCAGTCAAGGTAAAGGCAGTTCGATTAAATTAAGTTTTAAATGGATATCACAAAGAGCAGACATGTACAAGAAAATGAAAGAGTTACAGTTTGAAGAGGAATAGACGGTGAATCACTTATGAAGACCCATTTTTAGCTTGCTACTCTTGTGGTTCTCCTGAAGTTGTTGTGTTTTTTTTTTTGCATTGCGGCGGTTACGGGTTATCTTTGTTTCTGTGGTACGTCCTCAGTTGTTTTGTCGATTGCTAAAAGAAAGTAGAATCAGATTATTGCATCTGCGGTTTCTCTTGGTTGGGAGGTCAAATTGGGTGCCGATGTGCCTTCGATGGGAATCTTCTTTAATTGGCTTAGTGTTTAAAGGAAGGCTGAATGAGTGGAGTAAAATATTAGAGGTAAATATAGTTAATGTTAGTTGCAGGACTTAGAACCCTGACAAAGAAAAAAAAGGCCATTACCTGGAGTTTAGAGGATGCGTCTTGTTAGAACTAGTATAAACCAAACAATGTAAATTGTCATAGTTTTCTAAATAGCTCACTAGTTGGAGCTACTGTCAATGCCTTGATTATGTCATTCTGTTTGGTCGAATAATACTCACTCTTGTGTCAACTGTTTTTCTGTGCTTACTAGATTATAAATAAATCTCAGTATACAAATTTAATCTATTGTTATTTTCGCCCAATCCCATCACGTCTTTTCCCATATTTCTTCTCATTCTTTTTTGACATTTTGTATGAGTGGTATGAGTCCATGACTTCTGGAGCCCCTTAGTCGTAGGTGATGGTGCTAAAATCAAGATGTTGCAAATTGATCAGCTTTGAATTCAAGTCAGATGCGTACAGGGAAGTATGAAGTTAGTAGAAAAAGGGTCAAGAGAATTTAGTTGTGGTAGGAATAATAGCTTACTTTATGATGCGTTGCTTAGCACATATCATGGTGGTGGGTATTTGCAGGCAAGCATATGCAGGTTTCAGGGAGCGAGGAATTAGGAAAAAACTCGTTTGGTAGGAATTATAAAACAATAAATTAGTGAAACAATTTCCTTTTTCCCTTTTCTCTAGTGTAGTGAGCTTAGCAGTAGCTCGGTTTGTTATAAGTGATACTTCCGATAGTTGCTTGTTATCTTCAGTCTTCTCCATTCTTTTCTTTGGGTAGAACTGCGAGGCTTACATCTACCCTATGCATATTGTCGGTATGTTGACTGTAGTTCAGCATTACGTTTATTTCAGTAAATACGTGTGCTAACAGGCGAAAACACCCAAGAGTTCAGGGATATATTTGTTGCTTGCCATGGTATACCATTCTGTATTAATGGTCATAGTTAAAATGATTGAAAGGGAAATGTAACAAAAATTGAAGATACGATTCTCCGGTAGCTAGATTTTTAAATTTTGAGTAAAGTAAGTAGAATTGGGGCAAGCACACTTAAACTAATCTTTCCTAAAACGCCTAACCAGCTTCCAAGCACGAAAAAATGTATTGAAAAAATGGATTCCAAGGAAACCCACTTCAGATAGGGGGAGAATGTTACGAAACATAAAATAAAACAAAAATAAATAACCTGAAGCCACTCTTGGAAAGAAAGGATTCCTTGGACTCCAACATTTTAATCGGAATACTACCGAGGAATCACTCCACGTGCTGAAGGACTGGTAAGAAAGATTTATTTAAGTAGAGTTAATATCAGTATAAACCATGTAATTATTAGTGATAAGTAAGGTTAGAGATAAAGCCACTGAAGTTCCACTCCACTCCCATGATGAGGATTGACAAAAACTTTCGGAGCTAGGGAAGTGCAACCTCCCAAAGAACGGTTCCCGGGTGCATAAGATATTCCGCCAATTCAACTGTCAACTAATTATCCATCGCATCAACAATCATCGCAACCACCACAATCTCAACGGCTTATACGAGAAGGTCATTCAAGTGGTCTTAGCTATGGTGGTGGAGGCGGTCCAATTAATAAGTATTATTGCAGTAGAAGTGGACCGAATAGAGGTGGTATTTATCAAATCCCAACGATCATAACATCAAATCAGGCAATCAATAAGAAATAAGTATAAAAGATGTTGGTGGTAATGTTGAATGAAAACCAATGAATTTTGTTCAATGCAACAACAGCAACCACACCGTGAACAACAAAAAATACCATAATAAGTTCAAAAAACGGTCGTTAAAAAAACAAAAAAAAAATATGACGAAATTTAAACATACCAGCTCGTCAACAAATACAGCGGCCCTTGAATGTTCCCCCCGGTGATCTTAAACAAAGTAAAAAATGACAGCAATATCGCAAGTAACTTCAATATGAGTTCAATCGCGTACAGCAAGTGTACACTTCACAGATTATCAAATTACAGCAAGATCGCAATATCGCAAGTAATTCCAATATGAATTCGATCGCGCACGGCAAGTAAACACTGAACAAATTATCAAAATAACGGATGACATTGCAACCAAAACAAGTCGATATTGCTGTTATCGATAATGCAGATGATCTGCGTGAAAGGAAGATGGCCACCAAAGAAAAACTGGGTTCGAGCACTGCCTCCTTAAACCTGGCCGTCTTGCTCTGCAATTTCTGTGACATGACCTCATACAAAAGTAAAACTGACAACTCCTGACAGTTAATGCAGTTCCACGCAATTAGACGTCAAAATTCCTGTCATTGTTATTCGAACGAGCACATGCTGCGTCTCCTGTGAATCGCGGGGAAGGAATTTTGCTACTCAACAAAATTGTTCGCGAGCAAGAAACAGCCGAGAATGATGAAGAGCTTATTCGTATCAAGGAACAAGGCATTCTGCAATTACGTGAATTGTACAAACAAGAAGAAAAGGCCAAGGAGCTAGCAGATTTGATCAAAGTGACGAGAACGTTTCTTAGCCTGATTAGCAAAGCGAAGGCCGCCAAGTTAGTGGATTTATCTCGGTTCAACTTTGTAAAGAATGTATAGAATGGACGAAACAAGAGAAACGAACATTCTTAAGACAATCGCTGGAAGCTCGATTAATTGCTTTGTTTTTCGATACTGGATTGTGTTCAGAAGCGCTAGCGCTGGGGTCACAGCTGCTGAAAGAATTAAAAAAGTTGGGCAACAAAAATTTGCCCGTAGAAGTTCAACTTCTTGAAAGTAAGACCTATCATGCTCTAAGCAATTTGCCAAAAGCGCGTGCTGCCCTGACCTCGGCACGTACCACGGCAAATGCTATCTACTGTCCGCCTAAGATGCAGGGGGCTTTAGATTTGCAATCGGGTATCCTACATGCGGCAGATGAGCTTTTTCATATTTTTATGAAGCATTCGAAGGTTTTGACAGTGTCGAAAGTAACAGAGCATAAACTGCACTCAACTATATGTTGCTCTTCAAAATAATGCTGAGAAAGGCGGAAGATGTAAATCAAATTGTTAGTGGAAAGCTGGTAAACATTAAATTAATATTTTTTAATATTTTTTTATTTATTAGGCTATCACGTATTCAGGACGAGACATCGACGCAATGAAATCCGTCGCGCAAGCATCTCACTCAAGATCTCTAGCTGATTTTCAGGACACGCTCAAGGAATATCGTAAAGAGCTGGAGGAAGATGTAATTGTCAAAGCACATCTAGGTACATTGTATGATACAATGCTGGAACAAAATTTATGTAGAATTATTGAGCCGTATTCTCGAGTGCAGGTATGAAGAAAACTTTTCTACATGTTTATTTATAGCCTAATGTTTGGTTTCTATAGGGTGCCAAATTATTTTCATAGCATAAGGTGAACATCGATTTTCAGTTATGTGCTTACGGAAGTAATATCCATTTTTATATTGACCAGCGTCTGTAGCTTTTGTTTCATTCTGACTGGCTGAAACTGATAAATCGTAAAGAGGAAGTGGTACATACAGATTTTTTTAAGCACCTCCATTTCTTACCACTATCTTCACTCATTCTTCGTTCCACAACACTCGTCCGCTTTGTGAAGTGTGCTTCTCAGACAATGTTCAATAAATCGGTATAAAGGAGCACACAAAATAAAATGAATCTATCCTTTCGTGCATATTTAGTCAAATTCGTGATCAGGTCTCAGAGATAAAAAAAACCGCATAACACGCAACTAAAAAAACTCTGAGTAACTGTCTCTTCAAGTATCTCGCCGATAGGGTCAAAAATGCCCTAAGATACTGTTCTGAAAAATCCATGTCCACGCTTTAATCAGTGTTCATCATATGATCCCTGTCTTTTTTTAAATACCAATAGTGAGTTTGCATCCTTAACCATCTCTGGAAGATTGTTATATGTACTCGTACACGGAGCATCGTTCTTTAGACGATAGGTTCTGAAAAAAGGCATTACGAATTAATATGCATTCCTCGCACGTCAAAGTCAAACGCGCTTTATTCAATACTAATCGCCATATATTTTCAAAGAATATAAAGTAAATTCTAAACAATAAAAAAATAAAACTTTTTTTTAGTACCTCCACTCCCTACCACTCGCTCCATCGCTCTTTCTTCGTCGCACAACGCACGTGCGATCTGCATTCACTTTACCTCGCTTCGACCTTTGTGCCACCCAGAAAATGTTTAATTCATCGGTATAAGGGGCACACAAAATCATGTGAACTAATCCTTTTCATGAACATCTAGCCCAAAAATCATGATCAGCTATCAGAGATAAAAAAAAATTCAATATAATACGACGCATTCAAAAAAAAAGCTCTGAGTAGCAGGTCCACTCTTCAATCTGTCCTTAGTCTTTTCTTAAATACCAAAAGAGAGTTTGCTTTCTGAACCGTTTCTGGTAGATTGTTATATATGTATACGCAGACAATCCGTTCCGGCAAAAGGTATTTCGAATTTATCTGCATTCCACGCATTACATGGGTTGATCTGTGATACCTTAATTAATGGTGTTCGTTCCGATCCATTAGTTTTTAAATTGTTGTAAATAAACATTATAATGACTTGACTAAAGGTGAATGATTTTGCTAATTGGTAAACCAAACGAGTTTCAGTAAGCATTGGCAGTTTCAGAATGTTTTTATATGCTTTGTTCAGCAGCCTGGATATACTATTAAGATGTTGCTTTGCCGATTGACTCCAAATAAATACTCCATAATGTAATTTCGTCAGCACAAATGCGTTTAGAACAAGTTTCAACAAGCCTATTATTGGGGCTAATTACCTCCTTAAGCTATTTATCATACGATGGTCTACAATAAGACCAAGATATTTCATTTCTAGCACTCTTTGCAATTTTTCGCCGTTCTAAATGCGTTAGTCCTGACGAAATTACATTATGGAGTACTTATTTGGAGTCAATGAGCAAAGCAACATTTAAATAGTATATCCAGGCTACTGACCAGATCGAAGTTAGCAATATTGAATTAGTTCTTTTTTTTTCAACTGTTCATTTAATATGCAAAATATTGATATTTTTGCATTTCATACTATTTTAAAATACGTAAATTATTTATTCATCATTGACTAAAAATTTAATTAAGATTAGCAATATTTTAAAATATTATTCCAAAGAAAAAAAGACTGTCTAAACAAAATTAACATTTTGATTTATGATACAAATTTTTGAGTGTTTTTTAATTCCTAGCATTTCGAAGTATTGAATTTATTTATTCATAACTAACTACAAAATTTTTTATAATTAATTTAATTAAGGCTTAAAGCAATACTTTTTATCCAAAAGAAATTGGCAATATTGTGATAATTTATTCTTCATTAAATATTTATTTTTGTAAGACATGATTTTCTTTGTTTTTGAGATAAAAAATTTATTTGTCTACATAGGTGTGAAATTCACTTTTTTCAATTTCTTCGTAGAACCACAGCCCCTCTCGGGCCTTCGCTTCCTGCAAATAGTGCCTCGGTCCATCAATCGCGTCCTCTAATTTTGAAATCCGAGTAGCGATGAACTGCCTTCGTCGATCGAGTCAGACCGGCGTTTCCTCGATTTCCCCACTAGTCTCCGCCCATCAGTTCTCCCAAACGAATACCTTTTTGGGTATCCGTTGTTCATCCATACGATTCTTGTGGCTAACCCATTGCAGCTTCCGCAGTTTTACAATCGTTGAGACCTCTATCTCGTCAAACATTTTACACAGCTCATGGTTGCGTCGAATTCGCCATTGGTCCCCGTCTAGCTTCGCTCCAATCATCCGCCTCAGGACCCGTCCCTCAAAGGCGTTGCAAAAGTTTGCGGATGCTTGAATTAGGGCCTATATTTTTCAAATCCATAGCATAGCACAGGTCTTATCACAGATTTGTATACTTGGAGCTTTTTTTCCTGTGTATGCAACTGGTTTTCAAGATCGTCAAAACTGAATACAATATTTTATTTGCGAGCTGTATTCGTCGGCGTACTTCTTCTCTTTCATTAGCGTTCTCGTTATTTTGGTGCCTAGATACACAAGTGCGCCCACATTTTCGCTAGTGTATTCGCCAAGTGCGATATTTTGTGTACTTTGGGTATTTTTCCTCGACTGCGTAATGAGCTTTTTCTTATTCGCATTGATTTGTAGCCCTACTAGTTTTGCTTCGCTGTCAAGTTTCAGGAAAAGTTCTTTGGCAGTTGTTAGCGACCGTAACAAAATGTTGCTATCATCTGCATAGGCTACCACTTGTCTTAACTTGTATAAAAGCGTACCTCTTGTATGGACAGGTAGCTTTCTTAGCCAGAGCCAAATTGATTGCAATGGGCCCATCTCCCTGCTCTAGTCCGCTTTTGGTGAGTTGGTTATTAATGCAGACTTGGGAGGGTGTCCACGTCATTTTGATAAGACGGACTAATTTGGCTATGTTGCCAAAGCAAAGCATTATTTAGTACAGCACGTAACGATCAATACTGTCATATGCTTGCTTTGCAATCTAGCTACATACAAAAGGACAGCAAGTTTAATAGGAGTTTTTAACATGAAGTTATCCAGAACAGAAATACACGCGATAACAGATTTAGCTTTTATACATAAAGGTAATTATCGCAGACTGTTTATCCACCTAGAAGCTCTTAAGCAACTTCAATAGTTAAATTAAGATAGAGTTGTCAGTTAACCTACCGAAAACTTAAAATCTAAATGACTTTCTATAAGATAATATTTCTTATCTGCTTCCCTCGCTAGCATAGATGCATATCCTTTTTCCTCTAAATCCCTTCTTAAATTAGTTTGAAATAATATTTAACAGTTCATAATACTTGCTTTATAAATTTTTTAACATCATTACAGCATCCGTGGTAAAAAAACAGACGTTTTATAATCAGGATACAAGAATATTCAATGAGATTGATTCATTGTCAGCAGCGCGACACACCAAATCGGGATTTAGCATCCACTAGCCATCTCGAATCACCACGGTTCTACGTCCATACTCATTGTTATTGCATTAAGATCTATAAAAAAATTTGTAAATTTAATGTCATCAGCCTTGATAAATTATAAAATATATTGAAACATATAGTTTAATGATTTTATTTAAAATTTATTTTATTTTCAATTAAGCTATAATGAAAAGCAGATCAAGCTACAAAGATATTTTTAAAATAACGGCAAAGAAAACATGCACTTCCAGTTCTTGTTGAGCCACGATCGTATTCATTTTCGTTATCCTCATCCGTACTTGGCGCAGTTGAGGCGGATTCCGTCTGTTGTTATTTCAGGAGTTAACGTTTCCTCGGCAGTTTGTTCCAATTCTGACGATTTCTTTCGTGGTATGAGCTTCCGATTACGTTTCTGAAAAAAATTATTGAAAAGATAGAAAATAAGGCAAACTATTTTAAAGTCGTAAGTGTGGAACTACTAGGCGTTGAGGATTGCGCATTGGTTGTGTTGATCTATGAACCGCGCTAGCATTGCCATTGGTTATTCGATTCTCGAGAATCGAATAACCAATGTTAATGCTAGTGCGGTTTATAGATCAACACAACCAATGCGCAATCGTCAAACGCCTAGTAGTTCCACACTTGGTGGCTCAGTAACACGATAGCATGCAAATTCAACAACTAGTAATGATGCTGTAGCATCATCCTTATCTTCAGCAGTTGAAAGTCAAATTGTATACAAATTAGAATTGAATGACGATAATGTCCCAGGTTCAAATCTCGTTGAGAGCAACGTGATTTAGTTCAGGGGATTTTTCGGACAGACTACGAGTGTTCAGTCAGTAGTGATATGTACCGATTTAATCATATCATATCGTAGCTGAGCAAGCACACGGGAGCATGATACTGACCAAACCAACTTCCGAAAAAATCAATACGGTCATGAAAATGAGATACTCTAACTATCTCTAAGCGAAGGCCCGAGAGGGGCTGTAGTGCTAAAAAAAGAAGAATAGCGAAATGATCAAGTATTGATTTATGGAACGATATAAAACGAGCAAAGTCACATTTCTAGACAACAAAACGAGGAATAAACGTGCCGTAGAAAACAAGCGCTCAGTTAATCTTTAAAAAATGTTTTGTTGACTGAACGCAATCATTTTATCTGGCTCCTCTGCAGATATATGAAATGGAAAGACATTTTAATGCTCGCGTCAATCGGCTTGATTTCAATTTATGAAAACAAAATTATGAGCGATGGGTTACATGGTCCATTAAAACACCCGTGATTAGATGCTAGCATTTATGCCTTTTCCCTGCAAAGGTTCACAATATCTATTGATGTTTAGGATTGCATGTTACAAAAGAATGAGATTTGAATTAAAATTAATTAAATTGATTACAGATACAGCCAGTTCTATTGGAAATCAATTTTAAGAAGGAATAAGTGGAAAACAGACCAGTCTGAAATTGTAAATCAGCTTTTAGGATGAATTGAAGAAAGTTGCTCGTATTAAACATACATCGATGTGCTAATTATCTACGCCCATAAGCATAACATTTACTGTCAAGATAGCTCTTTCCGAAAATTTTCTGTATAGGCTTTGCAGTTTAAGGATTTCCTGAAACGTTTTATTGTAAGGAATGTATGACTAAAACCTTATTGTTGTCCGCTTCATAATTAGAATAAGCAAGGAGATAGGGATTAAGCAAAAATCGTGGAACCTGATCAAAATTGAAAATATCTTTGTGTATCCTTTGATAGGCTCAAAATCGATGACATGAAATTTTTAAGCTTATATTCAATAATTTGCCATTGAAAAGCAATGATAATTATCACAATATGTAATTGAATTTGGGACTGTTTGAACTTTGAGTTAATATTCATCATAGCCGAATTAAGGATTGGAAGAAACAAACACGATACATGGCAAAAAAATATGTGTAAAGTAGTTAATCCATTTTGGTAATTTATCGATGTTTCATTAAATAATTCATAAATAACTCACGTGTTAAATAGCCTCTAACGTTTGTATCCGTTATGAATAAGTCATGCTTCTGATCTTTAAACTCTGCCCACACTGGATGTTTCAATAAAATTTGCGATACACGATCACCATAATATAAATTGTGTGTCATCGCCTTGAGTGCAGCTACAACTTGTGCCTTCACCACAGAAGGACTGTACATACTCCATACGACTTTCAAGCAAATTTAACAGGAATGGTATTAGATTACTTTCTAAAGACTGGCTAATCAATGAATCCTACAAATAACGCAATAACAGTTAGAGGTAAGCTTTTTTTATCGAATCATTACACTCAAATGTTGGTATTTAAACAAACGGCTTAACATTTCACACATTTTTTCTATCAGTGGCTTTATTTTCCATACACCGTTTTGAACGCAAGATACATTCAGTTTGCGACACTGCTGTCACGCAGTACTAAAATAAAATACATGTTTATCTAAAATCGATTAAATTCTGGCAAATTGATCTTACCTCTGAAAGAGCTAATTGATGTAAGGCTGACAATGTATGTTTTGGTTGTACGTTAAGTAAATTGAAGAGTTTTTGCGACCCCAAACTGGAATGTCTTCTGCTAAATTAGACTGCGCTCTTAATAATTCGACTAATGCAGTAGATGCTAATTCCAATGCATCTTTCTAAAAATATTGAAGAGTACGTTATAAAGATTCCAGAAGACCGTTTAACGGTGATTTAAAAAATTAACTTACATCCGGCGAATTTTTGTTGATAAGGTCTACAACGAAGTCCAGTAAATCTGATAAGAATAACTTCGGCTTCCGCAGAGTCCAAGCAGGATTACTAACAAACAGCCGCCAATAAACGCCAGATACAATCACCTCATTGGGTAATAATATCTTTAAGAATATCTGGGTCTTTCCACAAAATTTTTGGATTTTATTTTTGTGTTTTACAAAAACTGCATTTACACGTAAATATATATATTAGCTATTTAAAAACTTTACGCAATCTCTGTTAGCTTACCCATCGCATATATCAGCAACAACATCACATACTTTTGATCTTGTCTTTATATTCCAAATTAATTCTGTACGCTCGTGAATTGATTCGAATAATTGGACGGAAGTTGTCGGAGATTCGATAATTGCATTGACGAATAATGGAGGTAGAAATTTGCAAACTGTTATGCGAACCTTCAGAATTTTATGCAATATTAGCTTTCTATACTTTTGTATATGTTATAATTTTCCTACCTTAGGTCCGCTTAAACGGTCAGCGGTCATTTTAGCGAGAGTTTCAGCACAAAGTCCTCGCATTTGAAGATTCCTTGAATTACAGAACATGTCCAGTAGATATATCACAGCACCTAAACAGGAAGTAAATATTTTATAATTGTTTGCCAAGAATTCACTTTACCCTTATTTTGAGCTTCTTTTATCATCTCTTGTGGATTCAGAAGCCCTGAAAGTTCATTTGTTGGTCTCTTAAATCAGGATCTTTTAGCGCAACAAAATAGCTTCCCTATATTTCGCACGCTGCTATCTCGCTTACACATTCCTTATTGCGGGAAACCAATGCGACTACTACTAGTGCAAGCGATTTAACTGTAGCATTCTGTAATGTATAAAGTTGATAATTTACTGATAGGAATCAATACTAATATTACATGATATTAAATATTATAAAACGCTTTTAGGCCTACCACACTGTTTCCGGACTCTGCCTAGAATTCAGTCTAGGATGAAATATTAACAATGGTCCTTAACGAGCACTGATAAAGGAGATATGACACAATGTTCATAAACGAAGTTTCATCGATCTGAAATTGAATGAAGTTCGAGTTAATGTTGATTAAAATATGTACGAAATACTTAATTACCTGCTTTGCAACTTTCTACACGACTATACGACTCACAAAAATAATTCAGGCTATCCTGCTGAACTATTTCTCAGGCAACAAATTACCGCTAATAACTATTGCTTCCCTTAGGGAGGGAAGAAAAGGAGTAAATGATAGCTCCAAAAATTTCCGAATGTCGGCTTTGTGTTTGTAAGGTTACTTTGATTGTAGTGGTATTGGCTTAAAGCATGGGTAGTCTCATCACAAGAGGGGCAAACTTAATCATATGGCGGGAAAATTCAAATTGATAGCACCATGCCGAAAATATTTAACTAAAAATAAATTTACTATTGAACTAAACTTTGGACTAAAATGCAATCAAGGAAGATGTATTTATAGAGGTTATTGAAAAATTTGAATTAGATAATGAAGAGCCACTGTTTAGTTTTCTGAGGTATATTTTTCAGCAGATTCCAATCGCCTTCATGCTTATTATTGAACATTAATCTGATAATAATTTATAATGATAATAATGTATAAATACATTCGTAAATAGCCCACATACTCTTTAGCTAAATCAAAATGCTATGTAAATTATTCTGAGTTATTTCCAGGCCGTTGGAATTGTTGTTGGTATTTTATTGATAAAATAATATTAACGGCAATACTCTTTCTGTTGAATATTTTTTTCTTACATACAGTAAAAGCGAATTGTTTTATTCAGTTTTTGGTGGATAGAATATCTTTTTGACTTTTTTTTTTAGACATAAAATAATACCTGGTGTTGAGATACTTTTTGATGAACAAACATAAAAGGGAGTAATAGTGACCACTTATGATCATACATTGTTTGTACTTAGTGAATAACAGCTTCTCTAAAAAACGTTCTTTGATTGATATGTTGTTCGCCTTTTTAGAAAAAATGTAGCATTTAATTACCATCCTAATTAAACAGAAGAAATCACATACAATGTACACGTGGCATACTTTAGTAAAACACTATTGTTAGTATTAAACAAGCGGAAAAATTATCTACCCTAAAATAAAATTAAAATCCTACAAAAAAATTTTCTTGTATTTGTTCAAGCTGGAAAGTGAAGCCTAATGCTTAGATAAAATCAATCTTCCACCTTTTTGATTAAATTACTTATATTATATAAAGCACCATTATAAGAATGAAATGCAAAATGGTACCTTTTACTTCTTTATTTTTGTTTATTATGTTCTAATTTAAGGTGATGTATTTAAATTTACATTAATACTGCAAGCCGTATGAACCATCTCCCGTTGACATTTTCGTTTAGAAGCCTGAATAAAAAATGTCATAATTGATGCTACTAATCATATATTAAACTGACACTTTCAAGGCTTTCCATAGACAACATTGCTGCTGAAGGGCTTAAATCAATATTAATATGTAACTGGAAAATTATCATGACGACATTATACAAAATATGAAAAGGTATCATGGGCTTCGTCAAAAGCATGTTCTAAAATAGAGGGGACTAAAATTCACATTAAAATTTAGGATAAGAAATTCATACCTTCTCCAAATTCCGTTTAGATCCCACTAAAATATTTGGGTGGAGACAATTGTAGATTTCGTCATTTCCAGTCAGAGTCCTAAAATTGAGGGTGTTGCACTATCCAGGGCAATCAACTTATTCGCCGCTGAAGGAATTGTTTGGAAACCGCACTAAATTTAGCTTAATCTCTGAAGTTGATTTCTGAAATAAAGATAAATATAAATAAAAAAATGGTCAAACATGAAATAAACTTACATGTCCAAAAGTAGCTGTAGAGATGTTAGTATCTTCAACTTGACATCGACTCTAAAATATATATTTTATTTTGTGCGAATATTTATTAAAAAACAGAAATCATACATTTTTTTGCAGCTGTCACATCTAATGTAAGAAATATACGCGTTCTTCAAATTTGATTTAGAGCCCACTAAATCATTCAGATGACACGCTCACAATTTCGTCGTTTCTGGTCCAAGAGTCCTGAAATTGAGCGGGCTAAATGTAATGTTCGGGAAACTAAATAACACTTACCCTATTCAGGCCAATGGACTTATTCGCCGAAACCGAAGAAATCGTTTCATAATCGCACTAAAATTAGATACTTAGGAACGAAAATGGCAAATACATGTAAACTTACACATCCTGAATTAAATTCGGAATTTAAACAAAACTTTGTCCTATTCGTGGTTGAATTCTAAAATAAAAAATTTGAAATCGGCATTTTAATCAATTATGAAATATACTTACATGTCCAAAAGTGGATGTAAAGGTGTTAATATATTCAATTCCACATCGAGTCTAAAAATATGAGATACTTGAATTTTGTGCAAAAGATTAATTTAAGAATAGCTATCTTACACTTTTAGCTTAGATTCAAATAAACGACGTCGTCATCCTTGAAATGATATTCGCAAACTTGCGAACGTTTTATTTCCGGATTTATCCCGAGAATTCAGCGCCATTCCATTTTTGCACAAATATCATTCAGAATTCTAAAATGATAAAAAGTTACAATGAATTATGACCCCCTTAAAAATGCTCCAATTTGGTGCCGCTTCTGCTTTAAGCCACAAGATATCCGGCAAAATATGAAGCAATCAAAACAATAAATTGCAAATATTTTTGAGCAGTTTTCTTGCGATTCACAAATTGAAACTAATGAAAATAAACTTTCTCACGATTATAAATCAATGAAACTATCAATTTTTACCAAAAGTACGATTTTCCGCTCGAGCCACTATTGAAACTCGGGCGACACGGAACCGAACAGTGCATTGTCGCTTTCTAATTTTTGAGTCACTTGGTTTGATAAATTTTCACTATATATCGTGTGAAACTAACCGAAGCAGTATGAATTACGTTCACCACTTAAATATTCACTACCGTTTTCACGAAAATCGCGAGAAAATGATACTTTCCGCATATTGACAACGATAAATGCACGAAGCCGTAAACAAAATTTTGACGTTTGTTATGATTTCCCCTTCCCTCGCAAAAACCGCCTGTACAAGCAAAATATCGGAATTCACATACAGGGTTTTACACGGATAGACTTACTCCTCTTCTCTCTCTCTTAGTTGCTTCCACAATTTGACAATAATCTGACACTTATTGGAGAAATGTCACGGGAGCTGACAAAAAAAGCAAAAAAGTAATGACGTCATTGATGAAACAGCTGATTGTCAGTTTACCTTTTCACTGCATTATCAAACCTAGCAAGATGGCCAGGTTTAAGGAGGCAGTGGTTCGAGCAAAGTAGTTAATTAAGTATTTCATATATATTTTAATCAACATTAACCTGAACTTCATTCAATTTCAGATCGATGAAACTTCGTTTATGAACATTGTTCGAAAGTCATATCTCCTTTATCAGTGACGATATACGAAATATCGGTATCTGGCAGAAAAGAAAAATAAAAATAATGCTCGTTGGGGACCATTTTTCTATTTCATCCTAGACTGAATTCTAGACCGAACCCGGAAACAGTGTGGTAGGCTTAAAAGCGTTTTATAATATTTAATATCATTTAATATTAGTATTGATTCCTTTCAGTAAATTTTCAACTTTACACACTACAGAATGCTACAGTTAAATCACTTGGACTAGAAGTAGTCGCATTGGTTTCCCGCAATAAAGAATGTGTAAGCGAGATAGCAGCGTGCGAAATATAGGGAAGCTATTATGTTGAGCTTAAAAGATCCTGATTTAAGAGACCAACAAATGAAAGTACTGGAAACACTTTCAGGGCTTCTGAATTCACAAGAGATGATAAAAGAAGCTCAAAATAAAGGTTAAGTGAATTCTTGGCAAACAATTATAAAATATTTACTTCCTGTTTAGGTGCTGTGATATATCTACTGGACATGTTCTTAGTTCAAGGAATCCTCAAATGCGAAAGCTTTGTGCTAAAATTCTCGCTAAAATGACCGCTGACCAATTAAGTGGACCTAAGAAAGGAAAATTAGGTGGATGTGATGGTTTGGACCTAGTTGCTTTGCATATTAGCGCCGAGGTGAAACTCGTGTGTGAACGGCTCCAATTCAACTATCATACCGTCTCCGTCCCGGTAAAACCTTGGCAGGCCTCGGAATACGTTCTAAGTTCGCACCATTGGGTTGGTGGTGTAGGTTCGGTTGAGACGGACTCCCGATTAGCGCTGGTCTGGCTCTGAGCACTTGTCCCCATAAGGGCTTGTGCCAACCCTCGCATGGCCTCCCTGCTCTGCAAAGATAACCATGGGACCAAAAAGGCGACTACACACACGAACGGAGAAACCGGCTCCGAGGGGGGACCCAACAAAACTGGAGCACACAAAATCTACAAATACCCAGAAAAAGAAACGAAGAATAATAACGACGACGCAACCAGCGGTTGCAGCCACGATGTCAACAGTACATCGCGAGCGTTACTAACAACGACAAAAACGAAGACTAACACAACGACAGTGAAGACGGACGAAAAACGGAGAATACAGACTGAGATTCCTGCGGCGTTCGGGCGCAGCAAAAAAATGATGCAAACGCCCGAGCGTCCTATTAAGGAGAAACGGGAAACTCTGCAGGACACTTCAGGTGTTCGAGCGGTGGGAGATAACATAAAGAACACCGAAAATCCGATTGTCACTGCTGCGATCGTTACCGAAGCGACCGATGCAAGGGTCGCAAATCCCGACATTGCAACGAAAAACCCAGAAGCCAACGAGGAGATCACGGCACGAAAAGCAAAGAGTGACCAGACACCGTGTGAATGCACTGCCAAAGTTGAAAATGTGGCGGAAGTACTGCACTCAGAAACGGAACGCGATAACCTCTCCCAAGGATGGTTGTAAGGTACGATTGCGGCCCAGCGATATGAAGAAGAAAGACTACTCTGAAAAGCGGGAGATGTTCTGAAAAGAATACAAGCTGCATGCGACGCCCCAAAAATCAACAAAGCAGCAAAGGAAGGGCTCCTTGAACTAGAGGAGCTCCTAGATCGCATAGGGCACTATCGGAGAAGCTGGTTAAGGGCCGAAGATGAACAGAAGGCTAAAGAGGCGCTTGGGGCGAAGTCTAAAGGCGACACGCAGATAGTTCCACCACTAAACGTCAATAAAAGAATGGCGTCTAGCCCAATCGAAGGAGATCGGGTTAAAGAAGGAAGGAAGAGGCACTTGAAGGGCGTGGAGTACTAGATCAGGGGTTCCAGACAGTGCTTACAAATGGAGCGAAGAAAGCTGCAACGAACCTCCTTCAAAAAAAGCCAGAAAGTAAAGTTCGTACGGACGCCCAATTACAAAAAGGACCTGATGCAAAGCAGGAGAGGCAGAAGCCCCGACGAAAACCCCGGCAGCAGGCACTGCTTGTAAAGCCCCAAGATGGCCGATCCTACGCGGAGATACTGCGGGTCATCAGGGGAAACGTAAGGCCCGAAAACACCAATACTAGATCAGGGGCTCCAGACAGTGCTTACAAAAGGAGCGAAGAAAGCTGCAACGAACCTCCTTCAAAAAAGCCAGAAAGTAAAGTTCGTACGGACGCCCAATTACGAAAAGGACCTGATGCAAAGCAGGAGAGGCAGAAACCCCGACGAAGACCTCGGCAGCAGGCACTGCTTGTAAAGCCCCAAGATGGCCGATCCTACGCGGAAGTACTGCAGGACATCAGGGGAACCGTAAGGCCCGAAGACACCAATACTACCATTAAAGTAGTACGACCAACGCGGTCGGGCCACATACTGGTCGAATTCGGAGCAGAGGCTGGCAATAAAGATGCATTCTGTGACGCAGTAAAGAAAGTCCTCGGCAAAAGCGCAACTATAGCCCCGCTCGAGCCGATGGCAACGATCGAAATACGAGACATAGACTGCGCGACGGATCTGGCCGAGGTAGAAGAGGCCATAAAAAGGAGTTCCCTAGCGTGGGAAGGATCAAAGCGTGGGAACGAGATAAGTGTGTACGAAGGAGGCACACTGTATTCTTTGCAAGGATGCTGATCCAAAACTTGATTTTGGACACGTCTTGGGATCCGGAAGATGCCGGGTGTTCCAGGAAGCCCTAGTCAAGGCAAAATCAGAGCCTCGATGAGCCACATTCTGCAGCTAAACCTTCACCGCAGTTCAACCGCCCAAAATCTGCTTGAGCAGTTTGCGAGGGACAAGAAAGCCGACTTCTTGCTGCTGAGTGAGCAACACCATAATAAAAGTCCTGCATTATGGTACTCTGATGAAACTGGTACTGCCGCTATCTGGGTTCGGAACAGTGACTTTCAAGCGGAGAGTTGTGGACGGGGGTATGGTTTCGTGTGGGTCTGGTGCTCAGGGATCACCTTCTTTAGTGTGTACCTAACGCCTAACGAGTCGATATCATCCTTCCAAGCCAAGCTTAATGCTTTGAAGCTTAATGCTTTGGAGGGCGCTGTCTCGAACGCAGAGGGCAAAGTGCTCGTTGGGGGCGACTTCAATGCTAAAGCAATCGAATGGGGCTACTTCAGACGGATCCACGGGGAAAACGAATCCTGAAAATGGCGGCCAGGACGGCCCTCGTCGTACTAAACTCCGGAAACACGCCGACTTTCCGTCCTATTGGCTGTGAGGGAACCATACCGGACGTGACATTCGCCTCGGAGTCCTTGGTACGGAGGATACACAACTGGAAAGTATTAGAGGACTACTCAGCCAGTGATCACCAGTGCATTCTGCTTGAGATAAGTGATGCTGTCTCCCGACGTCCGTGCTCTCGGCCTTCTACAACTGGATGGAACATTGGAAGGATGAACCTCGAGAGGTTCGTCAAGGTTCTCACAGCAGGTGAGCCGCTGCAGCGAGCTTCGGAGGGGACGGAAGAACTGGCAGCTCAAGACGTGGTGAACTCTACTATGAGCATAATGACGACTGCTTGCTGCGCTTCTATGCCCCGTCGAAGACCCCGGCACGGCAAGCCCCAGTGTACTGGTGGTCTACTGAAATCGCTGAAAAGCGGAGGGAGTGTCACAAGCTTCGGCGAGAGGCTCAACGAGCGCGGAACCGTGACGAGGCATGCAACCAGGTGGCAGCATATAAGTCAGCCAGGAAATGCCTTCGCAAACTGATCAACAGTAGCAAGGCTTGCTGCTGGCAAGACCTAGTGGACAATGTGAACAAGGATCCGTGGGGCCTTGGCTACAAGCTGGTCATGTGGCAACTTGGTGCCCTACGGAAGCCTTGTATACATGACACGGAAAAGATGGACGCGATGGTGCGGGGACTCTTCCCCGCCCATCCCGTCCGTGTTGACGCTGTCCATGGTGAAACAGCAGTAGAGTGCCCACTCTTCACATAGCTGGAACTGGAGGAGGCAGTCCTCTCCTTGAAAGCGAGGAAGGTTCCAGGTCCAGATGCTGTTCCAGCTGAGGTGTTGCGGCTCGTCTATCACCATTGTCCTGACTTGCTGCTCAGCACATTCAACGGGATTTTCCCGGTACGATGGAAGGTGGCGAGGCTCGTGCTGATCAGCAAGGGGAAGGGAAATCCCAAATCGCCGTCTGCATACCGCCCGTTATGCATGCTAGACACGGCTGGGAAAGTGCTAGAGAAACTCATCAAGGGAAGACTCACTGACGCGATTCGTGCTGCTGGGGACCTATCTCCTCGGCAGTACGGCTTTAGAGCAGGACGTTCTACCATTGATGCGATTGCAGAGGTGGTGAACGCGGTCCAAAAGGCAGAGGCATATAGTCGCACCAAGCGACGGATCGTCCTGTTGGTGACACTCGACATCAGGAATGCCTTCAACTCCGCTAGATGGGTGGATATTCTGGACACGCTGGAAAACTTTTTTCAAGTTCCAGAATATCTAATGCGGCTTTTGAGGAACTACCTAAAGGACCGAAGCCTGTTCTACGACACGACACAGGGCCAACGAAGGATGGAAATTACATCGGGTGTTGCCCAGGGATCTATCCTTGGTCCGGACCTGTGGAACGTGTCTTACGCGCATAGTGAGGGACTGGATGACTGCTCGCAGGCTCAGTTTAGCACTGGAGAAAACTGAAGTGGTCATCTTGACAAAAAAGAGAAACCCTAGAGTAAGGATGATCAGTATTGGAGATATGCAAATCGAATCGAAGCCAGCGGTGAAGTACCTGGGGCTACTGATCGACTCGAAGATGAATTTCTCTGAGCAATACAGGGCAACGGCTGAGAAGGCTGCTTCGAGAATATCGGCCCTGAGTCGACTTATGGCCAACGTCGGGGGACCCAGCCCATCAAGAAGGCGCCTCTTGATGAGTGCTGTAGGGTCAGTGCTACTGTACGGAGCAGATGTATGGGGCGACGCTCTCAGCAAGAAGGTATACCGAAAACGATTGGCACAGGTACAGAGAAGAGGAGCACTGAGAATTGCATCTTCGTATCCAACAGTCTGTGACTCGGCGGTGAGAGTGATTGCAGGCGTGATACCTGTCGCCCTCCTTGCTAGAGAGCGCCGCGCTATTTACCTGCGCCGAAACTAGGATGCGAGGGAGATGGTTGACTGCGAGGAGAGACAACGCTCGCTCAACGATTGGAAGCAGTCTTGGGGGAATCGCACGAAGGGAAGGTGGACTGCGCGCCTCATTCCGGATGTGAGACCGTTGCTAAATCGAAGGCATGGTGAGACTGACTTCTATTTGACCCAGCTTTTGAGCGGGCACGGGTGTTTTCAGTCTTACCTGCACAAGATCGGTAAGTCACGGTCTCCCGATTGTCGGTTTTGCCCAGGAGAGTAGGACAATGCCTGTCACACATTTTTTGCGTGTACAAAGTGGGTCAGGCTGCGAAGGGAACTCTACAGGGAGACGGGGAGCTCACCCCGGATAATATAATCGCGGTGATGCTCGAATCGGTTGACAAATGCTCGGGCAGTCCTAAAATATAAAAGGGACTCACAGCAGCCGGGGGCGCTGGGGCTGGGGGATCGTCTTCTGGCATTTTATCTTCCCCTCTCCCCTCCCGCTAGGAAAGGGACTCCCCAGCTTGAAGGCCCCCCCGGCGTAACAAAACGAGACCTGGCCCGAAGTAATGTGTCAAACGGTTCCAGGCTGGGTTCTCAGGTTGACAGGGGAGGTGTTAAGTGGGTAGTCGCGCCTGGGAGCCCCACACTCTGTGCATAAATAGCATTCACCTCCCTACCACAAAAAAAAAGGTAGGAAAATTATAACATATACAAAAGTATAGAAAGCTAATATTGCATAAAATTCTGAAGGTTCGCATAACAGTTTGCAAATTTCTACCTCCATTATTCGACGATGCAATGATCGAATCTCCGGCAACTTTTGTCCAATTATTCGAATCAATTCACGAGCATCCAGAATTAATTTCGAATGTAAAGACAAGAACAAAAGTATGAGATGTTGTTGCTGGTATGTGCGATGGGTAAGCTAACAGAGATTACGTAAAGTTTTTGAACAACTAATATAATAAATATTTACGTATAAATGCAATTTTTGTAAAATACAGAAACAAAATCCAAAAATTTTGTGGAAAGACCCAGATATTCTTAAAGATATTATACCCAATGAGGTGATTGTATCTGGCGTTTATTTGCAGCTGTTTTTTAGTAATCCAGCTTGGACTCTGCGCAAGCTGAAGTTATTCTTATCAGATTTACTGGACTTCGTTGTAGACCTTATCAACAAAAATTCGCCGGATATAAGTTCATTAATTTTTTAAATCACCGTTAAATGGTCTTTTGGAATCTTCATAACGTACTCTTCAATATTTTTAGAAAGATGCATTGGAATTAGCATCTACTGCATTAGTCATCAGTTCCCGCAGGGAGAATGCCGGCCGACGAGAGCACTCTTGGAGGCTAGCATTCTTTGGGGAGTTCCGCCCCCACGTACCCGAGGAGTCCGCAGGGGGAGTTCCTTTCGACAAGAGCGCTCTTGGAGGCTAGCATTCTTTGGGGAGTTCCGCCCCCACGTGCCCGAGGAAATTCCCGCAGGGAGAATGCCGGTCAACAAGAGCACTCTTGGAGGCTAGCATTCTTTGGGGAGCACCGCCCCCATGGACCCGAAGATATGGGGGTGCCGTGAGGTCCCCTCCTGGGGTGACAGGTAACGATTCTGATTGGATCTGGACTACGCTTTGGACAACGAACTGGAAATGACGCTTTGGGCTGGCGGATGTGATCGTTTGGGCCTAGTTGCTTTGCACAGTAGCACCGAGGTGAAACTCGTGTGTGAACGGCTCCAATTCAACTATCATACCGTCTCCGTCCCGGTAAAACCTTGGCAGGCCTCGGAGTACGTTCTAAGTTCGCACCATTGGGTTGGTGGTGTAGGTTCGGTTGAGACGGACTCCCGATTAGCGCTGGTCTGGCTCTGAGCACTTGTCACCATAAGGGCTTGTGCCAACTCTCGCATGGCCTCCCTGCTCTGCAAAGATAACCATGGGACCAAAAAGGCGACTACACACACGAACGGAGATAGCGGCTCCGAGGGGGGACCCAACAAAACTGGAGCAAACAAAATCAAAAGACCACAAATACCCAGAAAAAGAAACGAAGAATAATAACGACGACGCAACCAGCGGTTGCAGCCACGATGTCAACAGTTCATCGCGAGCGTTACTAACAACGACAAAAACGAAGGCTAACACAACGACAGTGAAGATGGATGAAAAACGGAGAATACAGACTGAGATTCCTGCGGCGTTCGGGCGCAGCAAAAATATGATGCGAACGCCCGAGCGTCCTATTAAGGAGAAACGGGAAACTCTGTAGGACACTTCAGGTGTTCGAGCGGTGGGAGGTACCATAAAGAGCACCAAAAATTCGATTGTCACTGCTGCGATCGTTACCGAAGCGACCGATGCAAGGGTCGCAAATCCCGACATTCCAACGAAAAACCCAGAAGCCAACGAAGAGATTACGGCACTCAAAGCAAAGAGTGACCAGACACCGCGTGAATGCACCGCCAAAGTTGAAAATGTGGCGGAAGTACTGCACTCGGAAACGGAAGCGATAAACTCTCGCAAGGATGGTTGTAAAGTTCAATTGCGGCCCAGCGATATGAAGAAGAAAGACTACTCCGAAAAGCGAGAGATGTTCTGAAAAGAATACAAGCTGAATGCGACTCCTCAAAAATCAGCAAAGCAGCAAAGGAAGGGCTCCTTGAACTAGAGGAGCTCCTAGATCGCATAGGGCACTATTGGAGGAGCTGGTTAAGGGCTGAAGACGAACAGAAGGCTAAAGAGGCGCTTGGAGCAAAATCTAAAGGCGACACGCAGATAGCTCCATCATTAAACGCCAATAAAAGAATGGCGTCTAGCCCAATCGAAGGAGATCGGGATAAAAGAAGGAAAGAAGAGGCATTCGGAGGGTGTGGAGCACTAGATAATGGGTTCCAGACAGTGCTTACAAAAGGAGCGAAGAAAGCTGCAACGAAACTCCTTCAAAAAAAGCCAGAAAGTAAAGTTCGTACGGACGCCCAATTACAAAAGGGACCTGATGAAAAACAGGAGAGGCAGAAGCCCCGACGAAGACCCCGGCAGCAGGCACTGCTTGTAAAGCCCCAAGATGGCCGATCCTACGCGGAGGTACTGTGGGACATCAGGGGAAACGTAAGGCCCGAAGACACCAATACTACCATTAAAGTAGTACGACCAACGCGGTCGGGCCACATACTGGTCGAATTCTGAGCAGAGGCTGGCAATAAAGATGCATTCTGTGACGCAGTAAAGAAAGCCCTCAGCAAAAGCGCAACTATAGCCCCGCTCGAGCCGATGGCAACGATCGAAATACGAGACATTGACTGCGTGACGGATCTGGCCGAGGTGAACGAGGCCATCAAAAAGGAGTTTCCTAGCACCACCAGAAAACAACAGGGGACAACGCATGGCCATAGTTGACTTGACCGAAAAGGACGCCGAACAATTCCTGAACAAGGGCAAAGTACGAATTGGGTGGGTTGTCTGTAGGATACGGCGAAGAGCAACGCCACTTCAATGTTTCAAATGCCTTGGTTATGGTCACACCACACAAGTATGCGAAGGATCCGATAAGAGTTCCCTATCTTACAAATACGGTGAAATGGGACATAAAAGAAAAGAGTGTACGAAGAAGGCAAACTGTATTCTTTGCAAGGATGCTGATCCAAAACTTGATTTTGGACACCTCGTGGGATCAGAGAAATGCCGGGTGTTCCAGGAAGCCCTAGCCAAGGCAAAATCAGAGCCTCGATGAGCCACATTCTGCAGCTAAACCTACACCGCAGTTCAACCGCCCAAAATCTGCTTGAGCAGTTTGCGAGGGACAAGAAAGCCGACTTCTTGCTGCTGAGTGAGCAACACCATAATAAAAGTCCTGCATTATGGTACTCTGATGAAACTGGTACTGCCGCTATCTGGGTTCGGAACAGTGACTTTCAAGCGGAGAGTTGTGGACGGGGTATGGTTTCGTGTGGGTCCGGTGCTCAGGGATCACCTTCTTTAGTGTGTACCTAACGCCTAACGTTCGATATCATCCTTCCAAGCCAAGCTTAATGCTTTGAAGCTTAATGCTTTGGAGGGCGCTGTCTCGAACGCAGAGGGCAAAGTGCTCGTTGGGGGTGACTTCAATGCTAAAGCAATCGAATGAGGCATGCCTCAGACGGATCCGCGGGAAAACGAATCCTGGAAATGGCGGCCAGGACGGCCCTCGTCGTACTAAACTCCGGAAACACGCCGACTTTCCGTCCTATTGGCTGTGAGGGAACCATACCGGACGTGGCATTCGCCTTGGAGTCCTTGGTACGGAGGATACACAACTGGAAAGTATTAGAGGACTACTCAGCCAGTGATCACCAGTGCATTCTGCTTGAGATAAGTGATGCTGTCTCCCGACGTCCGTGCTCTCGGCCTTCTACAACTGGATGGAACATTGGAAGGATGAACCTCGAGAGGTTCGTCAAGGTTCTCACAGCAGGTGAGCCGCTGCAGCGAGCTTCGGAGGGGACGGAAGAACTGGCAGCTCACTACGTGGTGAACTCTACTATGAGCATAATTACGACTGCTTGCTGCGCTTCTATGCCCCATCGAAAACCCCGGCACAACAAGCCCCCAATGTACTGGTGGTCTACTGAAATCGCTGAAAAGCGGAGGGAGTGTCACAAGCTTCGGCGAGTGGTTCAACGGGCACGGAACCGTGACGAGGCATGCAACCAGGTGGCAGCATATAAGTCGGCCAGGAAATGCCTTCGCAAACTGATCAACAGTAGCAAGGCTCGCTGCTGGCAAGACCTAGTGGACAATGTGAACAAGGATCCGTGGGGCCTTGGCTACAAGCTGATCATGGGGAAACTTGGTGCCCTACGGAAGCCTTGTATACATGACGCGGAAAAGATGAACGCGATAGTGCAGGGTTTCTTCCCCGCCCATCCCGTCCGTGTTGACGCTGTCCATGGTGAAACAGCAGTAGAGTGCCCACTCTTCACATAGCTGGAACTGGAGGAGGCAGTCCTCTCCTTGAAAGCGAGGAAGGTTCCAGGTCCAGATGGTGTTCCAGCTGAGGTGTTGCGGCTCGTCTATCACCATTGTCCTGACTTGCTGCTCAGCACATTCAACGCTTGCCTACGGGATGGGGTTTTCCCGGTACGATGGAAGGTGGCGAGGCTCGTGCTGATTAGCAAGGGGAAGGGAAATCCCGAATCGCCATCTGCATCCGAACGTCAGGAATGCCTTCAACTCCGCTAGATGGGTGGATATTCTGGACACGCTGGAAAACTCTTTTCAAGTTCCAGAATATCTAGTGCGGCTTTTGAGGAACTACCTAAAGGACCGAAGCCTGCTCTACGACACGACACAGGGCCAACGAAGGATGGAAATTACATCGGGTGTTGCCCAGGGATCTATCCTTGGTCCGGACCTGTGGAACGTGTCTTACGACGGGCTACTGAGACTTGAGATGCCAGATGAGTCGCGCTTGGTCGGCTATGCGGATGATGTTGTGGCTCTGGTCGCTGGACGCACCGTTGAACAAGCGCAACTTAGGCTAGGTATGCTAACGCGCCGAGTGAGGGACTGGATGACTGCTCGCGGGCTCAGTTTAGCACTGGAGAAAACCGAAGTGGTCATCTTGACAAAAAAGAGAATTCCTAGAGTAAGGATGATCAGTATTGGAGATATACAGATCGAATCGATGCCAGCGGTGAAGTACCTGGGGCTAGTGATCGACTCGAAGATGAGTTTCTCTGAGCAAATCAGGGCAACGGCTGAGAAGGCTGCTTCGAGAATATCGGCCCTGAGTCGACTTATGGCCAACGTCGGGGGACCCAGCCCATCAAGAAGACGCCTCTTGATGAGTGCTGTAGGGTCAGTGCTACTGTACGGAGCAGATGTATGGGGCGACGCTCTCAGCAAGGAGGTATACCGAAAACGATTGGCACAGGTACAGAGAAGAGGAGCACTGAGAATTGCATCTTCGTATCCAACAGTCTCCGACTCGGCGGTGAGAGTGATTGCAGGCGTGATACCTGTCGCCCTCCTTGCTAGAGAGCGCCGCGCTATTTACCTGCGCCGAAACGAGGATGCGAGGGAGATGGTTGTCCGCGAGGAGAGACAACGCTCGCTCAACGATTGGCAGCAGTCTTGGAGGAATTGCACGAAGGGAAGGTGGACTGCGCGCCTCATCCCGGATGTGAGACCGTGGCTAAATCGAAGGCATGGTGAGACTGACTTCTATCTGACCCAGCTTTTGAGCGGGCACGGGTGTTTTCAGTCTTACCTGCACAAGATCGGTAGGTCACGGTCTCCCGATTGTCGGTTTTGCCCAGGAGAGGAGGACAATGCCTGTCACACAATTTTTGCGTGCACAAAATGGGTCAGGCTGCGAAGGGAACTCTACAGGGAGACGGGAGAGCTCACCCCGGAAGAAAAAAAGAGTGCAGCTTAAATTAGCAGATGACATTCCAGTTTGGGGTCACATACCAAAACTCTTCAATTTACTTAACGTACAACCAAAACATTCATTGTCAGTATTACATCAATTAGCACTTCAGATGTAAGATCAATTTGCCAGAATTTAATCGATTTTAGTTAAACGTGTATTATATTTTAGTACTGCGTGACAACAGTGTCGCAAACTGAATGTATCTTGCCTTTAAAACGGTGTATGGAAAATAACAAGCCCTTGATAGAAAAAGTGTGTGAAATGTTAAGCCGTTTGTTTAAATACCAACATGTTAGTGTAATGATTCGATAAAAAAGCTTACCTCTAACTGTTATTGCGTTAATTGTAGGATTTATTGATTAAACAGTCTTTAGAAAGTAATCTAATACTATTCCTGTTAAATTTGCTTGAAAGTCGTATGGAGTATGTAGACAGTCCTTCTGCGGTGAAGGTACAAATTGTAGCTGCGCTCAAGGCGATGACACACAATCTAAATTATGGTGATCGTGTATCGCAAATTTTATTGAAACATCCAGTGTGGGCAGAGTTTAAAGATCAAAAGCATGACTTATTCATAACGGATACAAACGTTAGAGGCTATTTAACATGTGAGCTATTTACTTATTTATGAATTATTGAATGAAACATCGATAAATTACCAAAATGGATTAAATACTTTACGCATATTTTTTTGCCCAGTAACGTGTTTGTTTCTTCCAGTCCTTAATTCGGCTATGATGGATATTAACTCAAAGTTCAAACAGTCCCAAATTCAATTACATATTGTGATAATTATCATTGCTTTTCAATGGCAAATTATTGAATATAAGCTTAAAAATTTCATGTCATCGATTTTGAGCCTATCAAAGGATACACAAAGATATTTTTAATTTTGATCAGGTTCCACGATTTTCGCTTAATCCCTATCTCCTTGCTTATTCTAATTATGAAACGGACAACAATAAGGTTCTAGTCAAACATTCCTTACAACAAAACGTTTCAGGAAATCCTTAAACTGCTAAGCCTATACAGAAAATTTTTGGAAAGTGCTATCTTGACAGCAAATGTTATGCTTATGGGCGTAGATAATTAGCACATCGATGTATGTTTAATACGAGCAACTTTCTTCAATTCATCCTAAAAGCTGATTTACAATTTCAGACTGGTCTGTTTTCTACTTATTCCTTCTTAAAGTTGATTTCCAATAGAACCGGCTGTATGGATCTGTAATCAATTTAATTAATTTTAATTCAAATCTCATTCTTTTGTAACATGCAATCCTAAACATAAATAGATATTGTGAACCTTTGTAGGGAAAAGGCATAAATGTTTTAATGGACCATGTAACCCATCGCTCATAATTTTGTTTTCATAAATTGGAATGAAGCCGATTGACGCGAGCATTAAAATGCCTTTCGATTTCATATATCTGCAGAGGAGCCCGACAAAATGATTGCGTTCTGTCAACAATACATTTTTTAAAGATTAACTGCGCGCTTGTTTTCTACGGCAAGTTTATTCCCCGTTTGGTTGTCTAGAAATGTGACTTTCCTCGTTCTATATCGTTCCATAAATCAATACTTGATCATTTCGCTATTCTTCTTCTTTTTAGCACTACTGCCCGGCTCAACAAGAACTTGAAGTGCACGTTTTCTTTGCCGTTATTTTAAAAATACCTTTGTAGCTTGATCTGCTTTTCATTATAGCTTAATTGAAAATAAAATAAATTTTAAATAAAATCATTAAACTATATGTTTCAATATATTGTTACATGTACAAATAATTCTGCGAGCTACTGTCGCAATTGTTTTCACAACAATGAAGAACACGAATTCACTCGAAACCCCGAGAACCCAACAAGCATGATCAACATCTGCAAGTGACGTCACTCCATTCATTAATTTTCTCGGTAGAACATTCGCCAATAAACGAGAAATGGGTGAATAGGTAGAGACCCTATATAAAGGCGAGCTGAATGAATGGGGGATCATCATTCATTCGACCGCGATAAGAACTGCGAAAGTGCGTAGGAAGTGTGTTTCGTAATAGTGAAGTGATTTAGAAGACAATTGCGATAAGAAATTTATGGACAAGTGTTAGATTTTATTTTAATAGTGAAAATTAAAATTAGTGAAAGTGTTAAACTGATTATTGTGCATTTTCTTGAATTAAATAAACTCTTTTAACTTAAATTAAAAGACATTGCGTTTTCACTTTCCCGGAACGTTAAAATTATAGGCCGCGAACCAATAACACGCGACAGTGGTGTCGAGAAGTGCGATTGAAATTGTGAAGTGAAAACGTTTAAACAATTTTAAAGTGCACAATTGTGAAAAGTAACTTAAAAAATAGCCGAAACAATAAAAAAAAATGCCAGGAAATTTACATCTTAAAATTAATCAATTGAGCATATCGGAGCTCAAAGAGGAGTTGGAACAACGAAATCTGGCTACACAAGGTACAAAGGCCATACTGATTGCACGCTTGCGTGATGCGATCGAGTCGGAAGGCGTGAATCTGGATTTGGGTGAGCTCTCAGATGCAGAAAAAGGTGCAGAAGGTGGTGAAGCCGGAACACCAAAACCAAAGGAACCAGAAAATGCGCTGATGCAGATGTTGATGCTGATGCAGCAAGAGCAGCGACAACAGTCATCCAATTTAACAGCGAAGTTAAATGAACAATCAGCGAAGCTAAGCGAACAATCAGCGCAGCTAAATGAACAGACATCCAGTTTAGCTGCGAAGCTAAATGAACAATCAGCGAAGCTAGACCAACAAGCGTTCGAAATCAAGGTGGACATCGCACAGAAGCTGGAAAAACAGTCAACCGAAATAAAAGCGGAGCTCAGTAGTCTCAACAGCCAAATTAAATGCGTCGAGGAGAAGGTATACCAGGTCGAGGAGAGAATCAACCTTGAGATCAGCCAGGTCAACCATGAGATGGAAAAAGTGAAAAAGGATTTGGAAGCAGCGAAGGCAATAGTAACCGCCTCACCAGCCCCAATTATAACAGCAGCGCAAAGCTCATCTAGAAATGTGCAAGCACCAATATTCGATGGGCAAACAGTCTGGACTATTTACAAAACCCAGTTCGAAGCAGCCGCTCGCATAAATCACTGGAATGAACAGGAACGAGCAACTGCATTGATTCTTGCTCTAAGAGGCCCAGCTGCCGAGCTGTTGCAGACGATCCCCGTTGAATTGCACTCAAACCCGAATGCTATAATGAATGCGCTCGACATGCGTTATGGAGACGATCATCTAAAGCAGATTTATCGGTCACAGCTAAGGCATCGAATGCAGAAGTCTGGTGAAACCCTACAGCAGCTAGCCCAAGATATTGAGCGACTGGCACTTTTGGCTTATCCAGCCTACGACCCAGAACATCGAGATGATGCAGCGACAGAAGCATTCATCAGCGCACTAAAGGACCCGGAATTGCAACAAGCCGTGCGTTTAGCTCAAAAGCAAACGGTTAAGGACGCATTGGCTTATAGTCTGAACTTTGAGGCAGCGAAAAATGTGACTCGTACCACTGCCCGGGTTCGTGAGGTAGTGACAGACGAGTGCAGGTGTGAGCGCGTGGAAATTGAGCGAGACCGGCATGCAAATGGTGCGCCTAGATGCTGGAATTGCGGAGAGAAGGGGCACCTGCAAAGAGACTGCAAGAAGCGAAGAAAACCGAGCTATTGTCCAGGGTGTGCAGCTAGGAGGAGATCCAGACCGAGTCAGGAGCCCAGAATGGAAGCCCTTCAAACAGAGGGGTCGGGAAACATGTAAGAGCCAACTTCGTGGGGCAGAGGTTGGCTAGGAGGATCGACGTCCCCAGCACCACCATCACCGTGTCAAGACTACATCGTGGAGAAGCGGACTTATGCCTTCCGGGTCAAGTTGACGGAGAACACTGCACCATAACAATCGACACTGGTGCAACCCGATCGATTATCCGACCAGACCTAGTTAGACAGCAACAGCTTCACAAGGGCAGAATTTTCTCACTACGGACAGCTACGGGAGAAACTGCACCTGTTCATGGAGAGGTCAACCTCCAGATACAGTTGGGAGACCTTGTGTTCCGACATAATTTTCTGGTCGCGAACATTATGGATGACTGCATTCTCGGAATGGATTTTCTGCGACCACATGGAATCACGTTGGACTTGGGAAAACGTGTCTTGAAATGGCAGAATGTCGAAGTACTGATGGAGGATCCCAGCGTCCAAATTTCCAAGATGAATGTAGTGCTATGTACTGACACTGATGTACCGAATTCTTCCGAAAGCATTGTATGGGCCAAGCTTGATGGTGATTCAGGAGACCACCGATCTTATCTGATAGAGCCAACGAAGACGTCCGGATTGCGCAGTTTGATTGTAGGACGTAGCCTTGTAAGATCTTTAAGGAACGGATATGTGCCGGTTAGGGTCCTTAACACCGCAGATTCAACCACGAGCATCAAAGCGGGAGAAGTCATCGGCAGCTGCCAGCCTGTTTCCACCATCACGTCTTTGGAAGCTACTCACAACCATCATTGGAAAAGGAGGCAAGGCACAGACAAAGCCCGGGAATCCACGTCTGAAATATTGAAGCAAGTCAAATTGCCGGTGCAGCTATTCAAGCGAGCCTCTGATCTGGTCACCAAGTACAGTGACATCTTCTCAACAAGCCCGGATGACCAAGGCCGAACGAGTATGGTCACTCACGTCATAGATACACAGGGAGCCAAGCCGATTCGACAAGCACCGAGACGTCTCCCTATAGCCAAACAAGGAGAAGTGAGCGCGCTGATCTCGGACATGGAAAAACAAGGCGTTATTGAACCTTCTGTCAGTCCATGGGCCGCGCCTGTAGTTCTAGTCAAGAAAAAGGATGGTAGCACTCGCTTTTGTGTCGACTATAGGCAGCTTAACGACGTCACTAAGAAAGATAGTTACCCACTCCCACGCATCGATGACATCATGGACACTTTAGCCGACGCAAAATGGTTTTCTACACTCGATCTCAAGAGTGGCTACTGGCAGGTAGAAATTGACAAGAAGGACCGAGAGAAGACCGCATTTTCAGTTGGAACCGGATTGTGGCAATTTGTTGTGATGCCGTTTGGGCTTTGCAATGCTCCAGCCACTTTCGAACGCTTGATGGAATATGTGCTACGTGGTCTAACCTGGAAAACCTGCTTGGTATACCTAGATGACATCATCGTCATCGGTAGAACGTTCGAAGAGCATGTGCGGAACTTAGAAGAGGTTTTCTCCCGATTACGACTGGCAAATTTGAAACTTAGTCCCGAGAAGTGTACTCTTTTCGCAGATGAAGTAAAATACCTGGGACACGTCGTATCAGCAGAAGGGGTCAAAACAGACCCTGAGAAAATTGAAGCCGTGAAAAGCTGGCCAACACCAAACAACAAGCGCCAACTACGAAGTTTTCTGGGTCTGGCGACCTACTATCGAAGATTCGTCAAAGACTTTGCCAAAATAGCTAAGTGTCTCCATCAGCTAACCGAGAAAAATCGTCCGTATGTCTGGAATGAACAATGCCAGACAGCCTTTGAGACCCTGAAGGAAAAGCTATGTGAATCACCCGTGCTGGCGTATCCGAAACCCGGAAAAATGTTTGTAGTTGACACCGATGCAAGCAACGGCGGTATTGGAGCTGTACTCTCCCAGCAGATCAATGGCGAAGAAAGAGTCCTCTCTTATTACAGTCGAGTTCTCTCAAAAAGTGAGAGGAATTACTGCGTGACCAGGAAGGAGCTATTGGCTATAATAGAGGCCACCAAGCAGTTCCACAAGTATCTATATGGCCAGAAATTTGTTCTTCGCACGGACCATGCATCACTGAGATGGTTGCTCAACTTCAAAAACCCCGAGGGACAAGTTGCGAGATGGATCGAAAGATTGCAGTCATACGACTACGAAATTGTTCATCGGAAGGGCGGAGTTCATGGAAATGCTGACGCCCTATCCCGCCGTCCATGTCCCGCTAACTGCAAGCATTGCCGACGGATTGAGGAAAAGGAACCGCTCGTTGATCTGCGATTGATAACGGCGGAATTCGATGAAGGTTGGTCATCGGAGGAGATTCGAAACGCCCAGTTAGCCGATGAAGACATCGGACCATTGCTCGTATGGAAGGAGACGACTGGGCGACCTGAGTGGAAAGACGTTTCAATGCATGGCGCAACCCTGAAAAGCTATTGGGCACAATGGAACTCCCTTCAGGTGGAGGGTGGCGTACTCAAGCGGAAATGGGAAACGGCGGATGGTAGCTCCTATAGGATGCCAACTATACTTCCCAAAAGCCGAATCCACGATGTGGTTAAGGAAATGCATGAAGGATCCTCGGGAGGCCACCTTGGTGTTAACAAGACCTTAGCGAAATTGCGGGAACGGTTCTACTGGCTCCACGCTCGAGAAGACGTAGAGGACTGGTGTCGCAGATGCACAATTTGCGCTTCCGTCAAAGGCCCAAAGCGACGACTGAGAGGACAAATGCAAACCTATAACGTAGGCGTGCCATTCGAAAGGATTGCTGTTGACATCGCAGGACCCTTTCCTGAATCCGATTGGGGAAATCGATATACGCTGGTTGTAGCCGATTATTTCAGCAAGTGGCCCGAGGTCTACCCCATTCCCAACCAGGAAGCAACTACCGTAGCTGAACAGCTAGTGTTAAATTGGGTCAGTAGGTACGGCGTACCCTGCGAATTACATTCGGATCAAGGCCGAAACTTTGAGTCACTAGTTTTTGGCGAAATGTGTGAGCTGCTCGGAATACGGAAAACGAGGACAACACCGCTGCATCCCCAATCCGATGGAATGGTCGAACGTTTCAACGGCACGCTCAATAAACACCTTGCCAAGATGGTTGACGAGAACCAAAGGGACTGGGACCGACATATCCCACTATTTTTGATGGCGTACAGAGCTGCCGAACATGCATCAACGGGCCAAGCCCCAGCCAAAGTCATTTTTGGAAAGACTATTCGTCTGCCAGCTGATATAAAGTTTGGAACACCCCCCGAGAAACCCCAAACGATCTCGGAGTACGCAAGTGATCTAAGACAACGGTTGAACCAGATACATCGGACAGTGCGAAAATACCTCGAATCGGCTACTGACCGCATGAAGACCAGGTATGATCTAAAGGCTAATTCTACTGGCTTCCAGCAGGATGACTTGGTGTGGCTATATAACCCGCAACGGCGAAAGGGTCGGTCTCCAAAGTTGCAACATAACTGGGAGGGACCATACCGAGTCACAAAGCGAATCAACGAGGTCGTATACCGAATACAGGAACATCGTAAGCCGAGAGCTAAAATGAAAATCGTGCATCTGGACCGTCTTGCCCCATATTACACCCAGGGAGAATTGACTACAACTGGCGACACATCTTTTCGGGGCGAAAAGAACTGAGGTGGGGGCAGTGTTACATGTACAAATAATTCTGCGAGCTACTGTCGCAATTGTTTTCACAACAATGAAGAACACGAATTCACTCGAAACCCCGAGAACCCAACAAGCATGATCAACATCTGCAAGTGACGTCACTCCATTCATTAATTTTCTCGGTAGAACATTCGCCAATAAACGAGAAATGGGTGAATAGGTAGAGACCCTATATAAAGGCGAGCTGAATGAATGGGGGATCATCATTCATTCGACCGCGATAAGAACTGCGAAAGTGCGTAGGAAGTGTGTTTCGTAATAGTGAAGTGATTTAGAAGACAATTGCGATAAGAAATTTATGGACAAGTGTTAGATTTTATTTTAATAGTGAAAATTAAAATTAGTGAAAGTGTTAAACTGATTATTGTGCATTTTCTTGAATTAAATAAACTCTTTTAACTTAAATTAAAAGACATTGCGTTTTCACTTTCCCGGAACGTTAAAATTATAGGCCGCGAACCAATAACACGCGACAATATTTTATAATTTATCAAGGCTGATGACATCAATTTACAAATTTTTTTATAGATGTTAATGCAATAACAATGAGTATGGACGTAGAATCGTGATGATTCGAGATGGCTAGTGGATGCTAAATCCCGATTTGGTTTGTCGCGCGGCTGACAATGAATCAATCTCATTGAATATTCTTGTATCTTGATTATAAAACGTCTGTTTTTTTGACCACGGATGCTGTAATGATGTTAAAAAATTTATAAAGCAAGTATTAAATAAATATCATTCAAACTAATTTAAGAAGGTATTGAGGATTTCTGTGGATTTAGAGGAAAAAGGATATGCATCTAAGCTAGTGAGGGAAGCAGATCAGAAATATTATCTTATTGAAAGTCATTTAGATTTTAAGTTTTCGGTAGGTTAACTGACAACTCTATCTTAATTTAACTATTTAAGTTACTTAAGGGTTTCTAGGTGGATAAACAGTCTGGGATAATTATATTTATCTATAAAAGCTAAATCTGTTATTGCGTGTATTTCTGTTCTGGATAACTTCATGTTAAAAACTCCTATTAAACTTGTTGTCTTTTTGTATGTAGCTAGATTGAAAAGCAAGCATACGACAGTATTGATCGTAACGTGCTGTACTAAATAATGCTTTGCTTTGGCAATCTAGCCAAATTAGTCCATCTTATCAGAATGACGTGGACAACCTCCCAAGTCTGCATTCATAACCAACTCACCGACGCCTTTGACACCAAAAGCGGACTAGAGCAGGGAGATGGGCTGGACCCATTGCTATTCAATTTGGCTCTGGCTAAGAAAGCTACCTGTCCATACAAGAGGTACGCTTTTATACAAGTTAAGACAAGTGGTAGCCTATGCAGATGATAGCAACATTTTGTTACGGTCGCTAGCAACTGCCAAAGAACTTTTCCCAAACTCGACAGCGAAGCAAAACTAGTAGGGCTACAAATCAATGCGAATAAGACAAAGCGAAAAATACCTAAAGTACACGAAATATCGCACTTGGCGAATACACTAGCGAAAATGTGGACGAACTTGTGTATATAGGCACCAAAATAACGAGAACACTAATGAAAATGAAGAATTACGCCGACGAATACAGCTCGCAAATAAAATATTGTATTCAGTTTTGACGATCTTGAACATGATGATACAACATGATGAACATATGAAAAAACACAACTGATTCAATATTACTAGCTTCGATTTGGTCAGCAGCTTGGATATACTATTTAAATGTTGCTTTGCTCATTGACTCTAAATAAGTACTCTATAATGTAATTTCGTCAGGATAAACGCATTTAGAACAAGTTTCTTAATGTGCATTGGTAAAGACTCTTATCTTCTTAACAACCCTATTATTGGGGCTAATTGCCTCCTTAAGCTATTTATATGTGGCAACTAGGTCATATAATGGTCTATGATAAGACCAAGATATTTCATTTCTAGCATTCTTCACAATTTTTCGCCGGTAATATTTAGTTCGACATCTATGTCTCATTATTCTGGTTTCCAATTGGCAAGCGCCTACTTTATTTCCAATGCTTCATTCGATCGAGTATTTCTTCTGCATCGGAAAAGCTTAACGAGAAGTTTTTGGAATGTTCTGACAGCAGGATTCTCGGACTGCAAATAATTAAATTAGCAATTAATTAACCAATTCAACATATAAACTTGCAAAAATTGTTCCTATATTTAAGGGTGGTGATCATCTCGACCCGAATAATTAAGGCCCAATTACGCTGCTGACGGGATTTAGTAAGATATTTGAAAAAATACTAAACAATCAATTGACATCATTCTTAGTTGAAAACTCTATCGTAGGCCAATATCAATTTGGTTTTCAAAAGAACAAGAGTACTTTGGATGCCCTACATTCTGCCACACGTTTCATCAATCTAGGACTTGACAGAGGTGATTATGTCATCGGCATTTTTGTGAATTTGAAAAAAGCATTTGATTAAGTTGATCATGAACTCTTGCTTCGTAAACTTGAATCGTATGGTATTCAGGGTAGTCCTAAGCAGTTGTTTAAGAATTACTTGGAGAGAAGATCACAGAGAACTTTAATCAACAATGTCCTTAGCGATCGAGCACCTACGAAAACAGGAGTTCCCCAAGGCTCACTACTTGGCCCAACTTTGTTCCTGCTATACACAAATAGTCTAAATACATGTGGACTGACGGGATATCACACATTATGTGCTGATGACACAGTTCTACTTTATTCAGGACGAGACAAAAGATTGAGAACACTATCAACCTGGATCTAGGAAAATTTCATCAGTGGTTAATCGAAGACAAACTAGTACTGAACACTACAAAGACAAAATAAATTGTTTTTAAGCAGAAGAACAAAGGAGACATAGATGTCGACCTAAATATTAACGGCGAAAAATTGCAAAGAGTGCTGGAAATGAAATATCTTGGTCTTATCATGGACTGTCGTATGATAAATAGCTTAAGGAGGCAATTAGCCTCAATAATAGGCTTGTTGAAACTTGTTCTAAATGCATTTGTGCTGACGAAATTACATTATGGAGTACTTATTTGGAGTCAATCGGCACAGCAACATCTTAATAGTATATCCAGGCTGCTGAACAAAGCATATAAAAACATTCTGAAACTGCCAATGCTTACTCAAACTCGTTTGGCTTACCAATTAGCAAAATCATTAACTTTAAGTCAAATCATTATAATGGAGAAAGCTATGTTTATTTACAACAATTTAAAAACTAATGAATCGGAACGAACACCATTAATTAAGGTATCACAGATCAACCGATATAATGCGAGGAATGCAGATCAATTCGTAATACCTTTTGCCGGAACGGATTGTCTAAAGAACGATGCAACGAATGATGCTCTGCGTATATATAACGATCTACCAGAAATGGTTCAGAAAGCAAACTCTCTTTTGGTATTTAAGAAAAGACTAAGGACTGATTGAAGCGTGGACCTGTTACTCAGAGCATTTTTTTGAATGCATCGTATTATATTAATTTTTTTTTATCTCTGAGAGCTGATCATGATTTTTGGGCTAGATGTTCATGAAAAGGATTTGTTCAAATTATTTTGTGTGCCCCCTTATACTGATGAATTAAACATTGTCTGGGTGGCACAAAGGTCGAAGTGAGTTCATATGAATGCAGATCGCACGAGCGTTGTGCGACGAAGAAAGAGCGATGGAGCGAGTGGTAGGGAGTGGAGGTACTAAAAAAAAAGTTTTATTTTTTTATTGTTTGGAATTTGCTTTATATTCTTTGAAAATTTATGGCGATTAGTATTGAATAAAGCGCGTTTGACTTTGACGTGCGAGGGATGCAAATTAATTCGTAATGCCTTTTTTCAGAACCTATCGTCTAAAGAACGATGCTCTGTGTACGAGTACATATAACAATCTTCCAGAGATGGTTAAGGATGCAAACTCACTATTGGTATTTAAGAAAAGACAGGGATCATCTGATGAACACTGATTGAAGCGTGGACATGGATTTTTCAGAACAGTATCTTAGGGCATTTTTGACCCTATCGGCGAGATACTTGAAGAGACAGTTACTTAGAGTTTTTTTAGTTGCGTGTTATTCGGTTTTTTTTTATCTCTGAGACCTGATCACGAATTTGACTAAATATGCACGAAAGGATAGATTCATTTTATTTTATGTGCTCCTTTATACCGATTTATTGAACATTGTCTGAGAAGCACACTTCAAAAAGCGGACGAGTGTTGTGGAACGAAGAATGAGTGAAGATAGTGGTAAGAAATGGAGGTGCTTAAAAAAATCTGTATGTACCACTTCCTCTTTACGATTTATCAGCTTCAGCCAGTCAGAATGAAACAAAAGCTACAGACGCTGGTCAATATAAAAGTGGATATTACTTCCGTAAGCAAATAACTGAAAATCAAAGTACACTTTATGCTATGAAAATAATTTGGCACCCTATAGAAACCAAACATTAGGCTATAAATAAACATGTAGAAACGTTTTCTTCATACCTGCACTCGAGAATACAGCTCAATGATTCTACATAAATTTTGTTCCAGCATTGTATCATACAATGTACCTAGATGTGCTTTGACAATTACATCTTCCTCCAGCTCTTTACGGTATTCCTTGAGCGTGTCCTGAAAATCAGCTAGAGATCTTTTGTGAGATGCTTGCGCGACGGATTTCATTGCGTCGATGTCTAATAAATAAAAAATATTAATTTCTAGGCAACCAACTTTAAATCAACATCCTTACCAGCTTTCCACTAACAATTTGATTTACATCTTCCGCCTTTCCCAGCATTATTTTGCAGAGCAACATATATTTGGTTGCGGTTAATACTCTGTTACTTTCGACACTGTCAAAACCTTCGAATGCTTCATAAAAATGTGAAAAAGCTGTTTTGAAGTCCCTCTCATCTGCCGCATGTTGGATACCCGATTGCAAATCTAAAGCCCCCTGCATCTTAGGCGGACAGTAGACAGCATTTGCTGTGGTACGTGCCGAGGTCAGGGCAGCACGCGCTTTTGGCAAATTGCTTAGAGCATGATAGATCTTACTTTCAAGAAGTTGAACTTCTACGGGCAAATTTTTGTCGCCCAATTGGAGTTCTGATTTTGCCTTGGCTAGGGCTTTCTGGAAAACCACGCATTTTCCTGATCCCAAGGCGTGTCCAAAATCGAATCTTGGATCAGCATCCTTTCAAAGAATTTCCTTGATTTTGCTTTGGCTGGGGCTTCCTGGAAAACCACGCATTTTCCTGATCCCAAGACGTGTCCAAAATCAAATCTTGGATCAGCATCCTTTCAAAGAATACAGTGTGCCTCCTTCGTACACTCTTTTCTTTTATGTCCCATTTCACCGCATTTGTAACATAGGGAACTCCTTATGGGTTCTTTACATATTTGTGCGGTGTGGCCATAGCCAAGGCACTTGAAATATTGAAGGGGCGCTGCTCTTCGCCGTATCCTACAGACAACCCACCCTATTCGTACTTTGCCCTTGTTCAGGAATTGTTCAGCGTCTTTTTCGGTCAAGTCGATTATGGCAATGCGTTGTCCCCTGTTGTTTTCTGGTGTCAGTCTCGCTTTGATCCGACCCGCACTAGGGAACTCCCTTTTGATGGCCTCTTCTACCTCCGCCAGATGCGTGACGTAGTCAATATCTCTTATTTCGATCGTTGCCATCGGCTCGAGTGAAGCTATAATTGCGTTTGTGCCGAGGGCTTTCTTTACTGCTTCGCAGAATGCTTCCCTATTACCAGCCTCTGCTCCATATTTGGCCAGTATGTGGCCCGACCGCGTTGGTCGTACTGCTTTTTTTTTTTTGTGGTAGGGAGGTGAAGGCATTTACGCCCGCCGAGTCTGGCAGTGTGGGACTCCCATGGAGGATACCTTTGGACTACCCACTAAACACCTCCCCTGTCAATCTGAGAACCTAGCCTGGAACCGTTTGACACATTACTTCGGGCTAGATCACGTTTTGTTACGCCGTGGGGCGCCTTCAAGCTGGGGAGTCCCTTTCCTAGCGGGAGGGGAGGGGGGAAGAGGAATTGCCAGAAGAGCGATCCCCCAGCCCCAGTGCCTCCAGCTGCTGTGTGTCCCTTTTATATTTTAGGACTGCCCGAGCATAATGTGCCACCTGGTTCCATTTGTCAACCGATTCGAGCATCACCGCAACTATATTATCCGGGGTGAGCTCTCCCGTCTCCCTGTAGAGTTCCCTTCGCAGCCTGGCCCATTTGGTATACGCAAAAAATGTGCGACAGGCATTGTCCTCCTCTCCTGGGCAAAACCGACAATCGGGAGACCGTGACTTGCCGATCTTGTGCAGGTAAGACTGAAAACACCCGTGCCCGCTCAAAAGCTGCGTCAGATAGAAGTCAGTCTCACCATGCCTTCGATTTAGCCACGATCTCACATCCGGGATGAGGCGCGCAGTCCACCTTCCCTTCGTGCAATTCCTCCAAGACTGCTGCCAATCGTTGAGCGAGCGTTGTCTCTCCTCGCGGACAACCATCTCCCTCGCATCCTCGTTTCGGCGCAGGTAAATAGCGCGGCACTCTCTAGCAAGGAGGGCGACAGGTATCACGCCTGCAATCACTCTCACCGCCGAGTCGGAGACTGTTGGATACGAAGATGCAATTCTCAGTGCTCCTCTTCTCTGTACCTGCGCCAATCGTTTTCGGTATACCTCCTTGCTGAGAGCGTCGCCCCACACCACTGCTCCGTACAGTAGCACTGACCCTACAGCACTCATCAAGAGGCGTCTTCTTGATGGGCTGGGTCCCCCTACGTTGGCCATAAGTCGACTCAGGGCCGATATTCCCGAAGCAGCCTTCTCAGCCGTTGCCCTGATTTGCTCGGAGAAACTCATCTTCGAGTCGATCAATAGCCCCAGGTACTTCACCGCTGGCTTCGATTCGATCTGTATATCTCCAATACTGATCATCCTTACTCTAGGGATTCTCTTTTTTGTCAAGATGACCACTTCGGTTTTCTCCAGTGCTAGACTGAGCCCGCGAGCAGTCATCCAGTCCCTCACTCGGCACATTAGCATACCTAGCCTAAGTTGCGCTTGTTCAACGGTGCGTCTGGCGACCAGAGCCGCAACATCATCCGCATAGCCGACCAAGCGCGACTCATCTGGCATCTCAAGTCTCAGTAGCCCGTCGTAAGACACGTTCCACAGGTCCGGACCAAGGATAGATCCCTGGGCAACACCCGATGTAATTTCCATCCTTCGTTGGCCCTGTGTCGTGTCGTAGAACAGGCTTCGGTCCTTTAGGTAGTTCCTCAAAAGCCGCATTAGATATTCTGGAACTTGAAAAGAGTTTTCCAGCGTATCCAGAATATCCACCCATCTAGCGGAGTTGAAGGCATTCCTGACGTCGAGTGTCACCAACAGGACGATCCGTCGCTTGGTGCGCCTATATGCCTCTGCCTTTTGGACCGCGTTCACCACCTCTGCAATCGCATCAATGGTAGAACGTCCTGCTCTAAAGCCGTACTGCCGAGGAGATAGGTCCCCAGCAGCACGAATCGCGTCAGTGAGTCTTCCCTTGATGAGTTTCTCTAGCACTTTCTCAGCCGTGTCTAGCATGCATAACGGGCGGTATACAGACGGCGATTCGGGATTTCCCTTCCCCTTGCTGACCAGCACGAGCCTCGCCACCTTCCATCGTACCGGGAAAACCCCGTCCCGTAGGCAAGCGTTGAATGTGTTGAGTGGCAAGTCAGGACAATGGTGATAGACGAGCTGCAAAACCTCAGTTGGAACACCATCTGGACCTGGAGCCTTCCTCGCTTTCAGGGAGAGGACTGCCTCCTCCAGTTCCAGCTGTGTGAAGAGTGGGCACTCGACTGCTGTTTCACCATGGACAGCGTCAACACGGACGGGATGGGCGGGGAAGAGTCCCCGCACTATCGCGTCCATCTTTTCCGCGTCATGTATACAAGGCTTCCGTAGGGCACCAAGTTTCCCCATGACCAGCTTGTAGCCAAGGCCCCACGGATCCCTATTTACATCGTCCACGAGGTCTTGCCAGCATCGGGCCTTGCTCTTGTTAATAAGCCTGCGAAGATATTTCCTGCCGGACCTGTATGCTGCTAGCCTAGTGTCTGCCTCCTCCCGTGTTCGCGCCCGCTGGGCCTCTCGCCGAAGTTTGTGACACTCGCTTCTTTGTTCGGCGATCTCCTTTGACCACCAGTATACTGGAGGCTTACCATGTCGGGGTCTCCGACGGGGCATGGAAGACTCGCAAGCAGCTATGATGGTACTCATAGTTGAGTTCACCAAGTCCATGGTTGTAGGCCCTCCACTCCCTGGCGGAGCTCCCAGCAACGGTGCGCCTGCCGTAAGCACGTCAGTGAACTTCTCGACGTCCATCCTCCCAGTCCTCCATCCGAGGATTGAAGTTTGGGCATATGCACGCAGAGTGGCACCGTCGTGAATCTCAACAGCTATATACTGGTGATCACTAGCCAAGTAGTCCTCTAGTACTCGCCAGTTGTGTAGTCTAGGTACCAGGGACTCCGAAGCGAGTGTCACATCGGGTATGGTTCCTACGCAACCCCAGCGGCGGAAAGTAGGGGTGTTACCAGTATTTAGGACAAAAAGCGCTGTTCTGGCCGCCATCTCCAAGATTTGCTTTCCCCTTGGGTCGGATTGTGGCATACCCCATTCGATGGCTCTAGCGTTGAAGTCTCCCCCGACCAGCATGTGGCCCTCTGTGTTCGAGACAGCGTCCTCCAGGGCATCGAGTTTGGTTCGAAAGGATCGCATTGCCTCGTTAGGCGTCAGGTAAACCCTGAAATATGTTATCCCTGAACACCGCACCCACACAAAACCATCCCCGCGTCCATGGCCCTGCACCTGAAGGCGGGCACTGTCTCGAACCCAGATGGCCGAGGTACCAGTTTTGTCAGGGTACCACGCTTGCGAGTCCTTGTTATGATGTTGCTCGCTCAGCAACAGGAGGTCAGCTTTCTTATCCCTCGCAAACTGCTCAAGTAGGTCCTGGGCGATTGTGCTTCGGTGCAAATTGACCTGCAGGATACGGATCATTTGAGTATCGATTTGGCTTTAGTTAGGGCCTGCGTGAAAACCCGGCATCTCCCTGTCCCCGGCCCATGTTTGAGGTCGCCGGGTGCTAGCTTGGCATCCTTGCAAAGAATGCATTTTGCCTCGTTCGTGCACTCCTTCCTTTTGTGCCCCGTTTCACCACATTTGTAGCACAGAGATCTCCTGTCGCGTCCCCTACAGCCATACGCGGTGTGTCCGTATTCGAAGCATCTGAAGCAGCGGATAGGGATCGCTCTTCTCCGTATCCTGCAGATCACCCAACCTATCTTAATTTTGCCCTTCGCCAGGATTTGCTGGGCGTCTTTATCAGCTAGTTCGACAATAGCCATGCGTTGGCCCCTTGTGTTTTCACGCGTCAATCTTGCCTTGACTTCACTTAAGCTGGGGAACTCCCTCCTAATGGCATCCTCTACTTCAGCTTTGTCCGTGACGCAGTCGAGATCCCTGATTTCCAGGGTGGCCATTGGTTCGAGCGAGGCAACCGTTGCCGCATCTCCAAGAACCTTTTGAACCGCGTCACGGAATGCATCTTTGTTTGTGGCCTCTGGCCCGAATTCCACCAGCAAGCCACCGGTCCGGGTTGGTCGAACTGCTTTGATGGCAGTTTTGGTGTCGTCTGGCTTGACCGCTCCTTTAATTTCACGGAGGACATCTGCGTAGGTTCGGCCCTTAGTGGGTTTAATAAGCAATGCCTCTCGCAAGGGTTTGCGCCGCGGTTTGCTTTTTGTTTTCTGCGGTATATCGGGGGGTTCTTTGTTCCTTTCGTGGTTGAGCTCTTTGTCTGTTTTTTCTAGGAGTAGCTTTTTGGCCGCTTTTTTCGCTGCCTTGTTTTGCACCACATGAAACTCCTCGCCTGGAGTGTCAACTTCGTTTATGGTCTCGTTCTTCCTCCTTTTCTCACAGTCGCCTTCAATTGGGCTACCGGCCATTCTTTTGCTGCTGCTAGGACCCACTGATGCCTCGAGGGAGAGCGTGTCTTTTTGGTGCTTTTCGGTTGCAAGCCACCTCCGTCTGTAGTGCGTTATGCGGCCAAAAAGCTCCTCCAGTTCAAGAATGCCATTCTTGACACTCTTGCCTATGTTTTTCTGCACTTCGCAGGCAGCCCTCAGTTGTTTGACGATATTCCCCGCTTTCCGAGTAAGCCGCTCCTCTTCGGCGCGGTCAAGGGCGATTGTGTTATTTGGCGCCACCTCTTGGGAGAGGCCCCCGTTTCCTAGTCCTTTTGCTTCTATCGCTTGGGTCGCGTTTGAAGTGGCGTCGGCCAACGGCAAAACTTCTCCCTCCCCCAGTCTTTCACTGGCCTCCGTTGGTGTCGCAGCTTGATCCGGATTGTGTACGTCTTGCACTGGGCGCTCCGGGGTGCGAATAGTCCTTCTACTGCGCCCATAGGCCGCAATGATGCCAGGTTGCACAACGCACTCTGCCTTCTTTCGTTCGTTAGTCCGTCTGTGGTCTGTCTCCGATGATTTAACCTGTGATGTTGACTTTGACAGTGTTTCTGGGGTTTGCTGCCACCCCCGCAACCGGTGACTTGTTTAATCGGTGTTCTTGCCAACAGCGGTTTTTGCTTGAAAGGGTTCTCCGTGCTGGCGTCCTGTTTGCTTGTGGTTTCATTTGTTTGCTCCATTTTATTGGGTCCCCCCTCGGAGCCGCTATCTCCATTCGTGTGTGTAGTCGCCTTTTTGGTCCCATGGTTATCTTTGCAGAGCAGGGAGGCCATGCGAGGGTTGGCACAAGCCCTTATGGGGACAAGTGCTCAAAGCTAGACCAGTGCTAATCGGGAGTCCGTCTCAACCGAACCTACACCACCAACCCAATGGTGCGAACTTCGAACGTACTCCGAGGCCTGCCAAGGTTTAACCGGGACGGAGACGGTATGATAGTTGAATTGGAGCCGTTCACACACGAGTTTCACCTCGGCGCTACTGTGCAAAGCAACTAGGACCCAACCATCACATCCGCCAGCCCAAAGCGTCAATTCCAGTTCGTTGTCCAAAGCGTAATCCAGATACAATAAGAGGGAACCTCACGGCACCCCCCATATCCTCGGGTCCGTGGGGGCGGCACTCCCCAAAGAATGCTAGCCTCCAAGAATGTTCTTGTCGACCGGCTTTCTCCCTGCGGGAATTTCCTCGGGTACGTGGGGGCGGAACTCCCCAAAGAATGCTAGCCTCCAAGAGTGGTCTTGTCGACCGGCATTCCCCCTGCGGAGTTTCTTCGGGTACGTGGGGGCGGAACTCCCCAAAGAATGCTAGCCTCCAAGAGAGCTCTTGTCGACCGGCATTCCCCCTGCGGGGGGTCGTACTGCTTTAATGGTAGCGTTGGTGTCTTCGGAGCTTGCGTTTCCTCTGATGTCCCACAGCACCTCCGTGTAGGATCGGCCATCTTTGGGCTTTACGAGCAGTGCCTGGTACCGGGGTCTTCGTCGGGGCTACTGCCTTTCCTGTTTTGCATCAGGTCCTTTTTGTAATTGGGCGTTTGTGCGAACTTTACTTTCTGGGTTTTTTTGAAGGAGTTTCTTAGCGGCTTTCTTCGCTCCTTTTGTAAGCACTGTCTGGAACCCGTGATCTGGTGCTCCATGCCAATCAAGTGCCTGTTCCTTCTTCTTTTAAGCTGATCTCCTTCGATTGGGCTAGACGCGATTCTTTTTACTGGTGCAGTTATCTGCACATGGCCTTTAAATTTCGCCTCCAGCGCTTCTTTAGCCTTCTGCTCGTCTTCGGCCTTTAACCAGCTCCTTCAATAATGCCCTTTGCGGTTTAGGAACTCTTCTAGCTCGAGTAACCCAATCTTTACTGCTTTGCTGTTTTTTGGGGAGTCGCATGCAGGTTGTGTTCGGAATAGCCCTTCTTCTACGTGTTGCTGGGCAGCAATTTTACTTTGCCACCATCTTTGGGAGAGGTTATCGCTTTCTGTTTAAGAATACAGTACTTCCGCCACATTTTCGACGCTGGCGATGCAATCACATAATGTTGCTTTATTTGCCTGGTCACTTGTTTCTTTTCCTGCTGTAATCTCCTCGTTGACATGAGGACAGTTCTTTATTATGTCGGGATTTACTACCCTTGCATCGGTCGATTCGGTAACGATCGCAGCAGCGCTTTTCCTTAAAAGGACGCTCTGGTGGTTGCATCATCTTTTTGCTGTGCCCGAATGCCGCAGGAATCTCAGTCTAGACCAGACTGTCTGCTAATCTCCATTTTTGTCCGTCATCACTGTTATTGCATTAATCGCCGTTATTGTCATCGTTATTACCGCTCTCGATGTACTGTTAACATCATGGCTGCAACCGCTGGTTGAACCGAAATTTGATGGCATGCCCGCATCAGCTCGAGCGCCAAAAATACCGTGCATCACTGAGTCTTTGGACCATAACCTTCCTGGTATCAGATGGTACAGTTAAATTAGCATAATCCATTTGCAGATCGTAGTAATCCGAGTTTTCTTTTATCGTAGTAATAGTAGCATTGGCTTGGTTGGTAAATTTAGCATTAGCTCCTAATTTAGTTTCGCTGGCAACCAACTTTTTCCGATGTAAATCTACTATAAGGCCAAAGTGTAGCAAAAAATCTGCACAAATTATTGGTTGCCTTACATTTGCAACAAGAAATTTCCAAGCAAACGGTCTACGAATTCCGAGGTCAAGTGACATTAGCTTCTGACCGTACTTTTTAATCGGAGTATTATTCGTGGCGTATATCTCTTTGGTAGTAAAAATTCTGGTCTTTAACTTAAACTCTATGTTTATATTTCACTCTTTGGAAATGACAGAATTCATCATGGGACATTCTGAGTCGCCACAGCTCCAATTCCCGTGGAGTGATGTGACTTTTGTCCCGTGGCACGACTGAAATGTCGGCGATCCATTTGATTCACTAGTTGAGTTAAAATATCATTCGTTAACTCTGTTTTGAATGTATAGCTATCATTTTGCTTATTCAGTTCGTTAAAACATGTTAATTTTATTCCAAAACATAAAAGGAAATACTATTTCATGAAAATGGCACCAGTGTCTCTTGTGGGTTTATTTTTAACCTATTTGCGATTTGAGCGTAGTTGTAACAGGAACTTAATTGGCTTCCGCTATCTTTGATTTGAAAAACTGTTAATGATGTTTATATCAAATTTTCAATTTCAAAAAGTGAATGTTTTAAGTGATTAAAAAGTGAATCCAGACTAGAAATAGTTAGTATAAATTGTGATATACCTGTATATGTTTTGTAGAGATAGCAGATAGATATATGTTTTGTACAGATAACAATAGTGCAATTAAGTTCAGGTGAAAACAAAAAAAAACACCCAGGTAAAGTATAAATGTGATCTTCATTATCTACTGCAATGAAGACAACTGAGCTATTAGTGGGTTGTACAATATTAAGTAATACATAAAATGATTTGATTATTTTTTCAGGAATGTGAGGATGACGAAATCATAGTCATGGGTAAAGCAGTGCTTCAACTGCAAAGGAAGTACTAAAAGGATGGGCATTCCATTGTGGAGGATCAATAGTTGGCCTTTGAAAAGTTATCACAGCGGTTCATTATGTTTTCGATAGAACTTCCACTTCCTTCGTTTCCCACAAATTATGTATCTCTTACGTACATTGCTGGCTGTATAAGATAAGATTTACATTACATTAATTTAACACACCTTACGAGTAAAATATCTTTAACCGGTTTAAACATCAGCTTTTTTCCTTTAGAAGAATGCCCTTCTAAAGAAAAGAAGTGCCCTTGATATATTTGCCACTTAAACTATTTTAGCATCATGAGGCTTCTGTTAATATAGATAAGGTGAGAAGACATTCGATGTGAACTTTTCTTCTATAGAAAGGCATCCGTCTATTTTTAATGGCACCTTATTTCCTTTAGAAGGCCATGTAGTGTTTAAGGGGATGTTAGAAGTCCATTTAGGACTGCAGCGATGGACTGCTACCTCAGCGGGCGAAAAATTTATGCTCAGGTGGAAATGGCCTTGCCTGGCGACGCATAAGCGGTGGCATGGGGTGGTTTCTTTCCACCAGCGCAAGGACCCTCGACAATAAAAAATTCACGCTCAAGATTTGCTTTACGTGACAAATAGACACATGCAACAAGTATCGAAGGCCGAGGTAACCGACCGAAGGACATTGGACAAAAAGTCGCAACAGCCTTTTCGACTTAAACATGCGCGAAGTCGGACACGAATTCATCACGGACGCGGATAGTCATAGCCCTCAAAAAAATTGGGGCATCCAAGTGGTAGTGGGCCCCCCCTCACACCCTTCCCAACCAGATCATGGATCTGGACGAAGACTTGGCCATGCTGAGAAAGTGGAAGGCCAATCACCCCTAGCAAGAGCCCTTAAACAACAAAGAGGAAGCTACGCCCGATGGCCAGTACATTTTTGTGGATGAGCCCACAGTATTAATGATGCCACTTTCGATACAAAAGCTATGGAAGAGCGATAGAGAGAGGAGATCAAATGTGTCTTGGTTTGGAAGGCTAGCTTCCCATGCAATTGGATGGTGGTGTCTTACGTTCTATTTAACTTTATTCTTCGTTTTGTGTTCGTAAGTACGCCCACTGTGTTTCGAGAATGGAAAGTGTCATAGGTTAGATTTAACTTTGCTTTTCGTTTTGTGTTTGCAAGAACGCCACTGTGGAGGGTAGTGAGAGATGGTTGATATAGGATTTCTGAAGAGAGTATATCTATTTTGAGAATTTTTAAGGCATTAAGAAAAATGGTTGGTAAAGTTATGATATTGGTCAATATCTTTATCGATAAAAACATGGTGGTATCAATGAAAACATGGCGCTTGTTGCCTTCACACTTCTTCGACAATTTAAGTTTTGAATTGACGCATAAGATAGTGTATTGCATGTCGTCTCTGCAATTCCTCTTTGTGTTTTTCCTTCGGCCCTGCTTAAATCAATAGTTAAGGTTGATAGTCTACATCATACGTGGATATCATCTTTGGAATGAATGAAGTTGTAAATTGAAGATTTTTCAATAGTTTATTTAAACCACAAGGTCGTTGGAAAAGATAACATAATTTTATAGCGTTTGATGACATGGCTAAGGGGCTTCTCGGCTGTTAAGATTATCGTATACTCGATCCGTTTGTGGATATAAACTGTGTGTGTTAACCTCGGTCATGGATGATAAAAAATTTTGCATATTTTGTTTTGTGCGCTAGTGAAGACGATGAACCATAATCAGGTTGAAATTCGAAGACGAAAGATAAAGAACGATCTTTACGGGCGATAATAAGTGGTTGCTAATACCATGCGCCTGTGTTAGCTAGATGTGTGATTTGCATAATGGATATAAAATGAATGCAAGTGAATAAATTTATGCAGGCTATAAGAAAGATTGAAGATGATGTTTTAAACGATTTTATTAGTCATATAAGGTGACGATATTGTATGAAAAAATTTGTATTTAATTTGCATAATGGTTGTTTTTAACGTTTGCGATATTTGTAAATACGAGAAATTTAAATAATTGTATATGAAAGAAACTATATTTTTTAGGGAGTGTGATTATCTTGAGCATGCAAGTGAAGTGCAAAGAAATAAGGTACTCACCACACTCTTCCGACGAGCGCTCTTTGTTGGAATGTGGTGGCTCCTGCATCTACTATTCTATCTAAGTAAAGGACAACCACTTCCAAATAGTTACATTGACTTTTAAGATACTTTTTGTCACTTTAATCAAATTAAATAACTTGATAGGAATTCGACTCATACTCGTTTCATGGAAAACTAAAGTTTTTTTTCATCAAAGATTGTTGAGAATTCCGGCGTACCAGCACTCCTATTCGCAGCTTCAAATTGCTTGCGTAACATCTACGCATTCTCTTGGGCACTCTACCTTTTTTTTTACATTTTATATATTTTTAAGTTATTTCATTTACTTTTAATGTTTATTTCCCTATCTTATTAATTCTACCTTCTTACTCTTATGTTTTACAAAAGAAAAAAAATCATAATAATAATCTTATCTTTCCCACTAACAATATTCCATGCATTACTTACCATTAACAAAATTTCATTCTTGACCTTTTCACTAGCATAACCTAATTCCTTCCTTCATACTAACTGATTTTATTCATTATCTGCCACTAACAAATTTTATTTTTTTATACTAACAAAAATTCATTTACGCTTCCCTACTAAAAAATGTCATTTCAATGCCCATTAGGAAAGGTTCACAGTTGAAGTTGCTAATTGAACGAATGGGAGGTCATCAGAAGGTGGCTCCGGTGATAGCGTCGTTGTTTCTCGACCAGGAGGTTCGCTGAAACCCTGGGTTCAAGCTCTCACGAGCGCAGGAAAACACTCTTTTTAGGATATCGGCAAAAGCAATTATTTCCGTGACGATTTGCATATGACCAAACGCTCTCATGGTTATGCTACGGCAGCGAAAATTGGGGCAGGAATGAATTGCGGGATTGGTTTTTGGAGTTGATTGAATTTGGTTTTGAAAAGAAGAGGAAGCTCTTGGGTAGTGACGGGAAAAGTTTTAACCCTTTGTTTCATCTTGTTGCAAATTTGCTACATTCTGTTCATAACCGTTTTAGTACATAAGCACTTTATGTTTTGAATTTATTTCATGGTGTAGCATATTTTCCACATATCTTTGGGTAAGATATATGGCACATCATTTGTGTAGAGCAGGAAAGGTGATCGTGTTTAAAACGGTTCATTGTAACTATGAATTAGTCCGAGCACATGTGTGTGTACTTCAAGTTGTGATAAGTGAAAATTGCAGTCTTGTTAATAAAAAAAGTGAAGAAAATAGTAAAGGAATTAATAGAAAGAGTCAAAAAGTAAGCTATCTATGCTTCGGAGCACTTTTTATGGTTAGGGGGAATGGGTTTATGGTACTTCTATATGATAGTGTTGCTAATTTGCAGCACCATGGCATAAAGGTTCAATAGTTTCAACCCAAAGATGAGAATATATCTTCTTGTTTTTATTCTTTTATTGTCAGTTTTAGGAAAAACTACATATTTTGCTTTTGATTTTTGTCAGATATGTCGTGGAGAAAAAAAGGTCCAAAAGGGGAACTGACCGATGCTGAACTGAAGGACATTTTGAAACATATGTGTGACAGTGAAGATGATTTAGGAAAGTTTTCAGACTTTTCGGATACGGAGAGCATTGCAGATCCTAACTATGTACCAGTTGTTGAGAGGGAGAATATTTTGTGGAACGATACAGAAGAAGTTGAAGAAGAAACCGTTGGTGTAAGTAAGCATGACGACACTGTTGCAGATGATCCTTGTACAAGTGCAACGGAAAATACTGCATCAAACATTAAATTCAATGCTAATGATATTTCGTGGTGTAAGAAAACCTTTCGAATTGGTGAGGAGAGTCTCAGTTTCAAGGGTAATTCAGATCTTCCGATTGAGGTACTGCAGTTAGAGACATCGTTTGATTTCTTCAAGTCCAACATCACTGATAACATCTGTAAAGAAAAGGTTAGTATCAATGATGTCCGTAAAGGACTGCAGCAATGGTCTGCTGCCTCGGCGAAGGAAGATGTTGGTATCCGCCGAGAATGCCTTGTCTGGGGATGCGTGAATGCGCTGGCAGGCTAGCATTGCGGTATCGTGGGGCAGATTCATTCCCCCAGCACAAGGACCCACTACAAAAAGAATTTCGCATTCACGAATTCTTGGGTCTCAAAAGAAAAGGCGACCGAAGCCGAAAAATTGTAGGTAACTACAATCAGGGAGGAATTGCTTGTTCAAAGTACAAGTTGATCCAAACCAAAACAGACAGACTTAGTATAACCTCGTTGTTACCCGACGTTTCTCATGGCCCACAAATGAGAGTGGGACAACCGGATGGTGGTGGTGCCCCCGCGCACCCACCCAACCGGATCTAGACCCATAAACGTTGCAGTGGCCATATATTTCCCTTCTGAGTGGAAAACTCATACAACATAATTTGTATGAGCCTTCCCATCAGAAAAGAAATATACCGGCACCAATTTATATCAAAGAGTTATGTGAGCGAATTACATTACCCTTTGCCATAAAAAGGCACCTTGCTCGAGGCCACTCAACCCGCAAGAGTCCCTGAAACAAGAAGAAGATTAAAGCGTGCCCGATGGCTAGCTCATTTTTGAGGTGGAAAACCTTCCACCGTACCGGGTCTTATACCCGGTCAGATAGGTTAAAATGAAAACACCGACGTTTTTCGTTTAACAATCCATTATTTATTCAAACAACCGCGCGGATCTCGATTTAATTACATGTATAAGAAAATTATTCATCTACAACGCTGGTGTAACAGTCAAGTGATGCAACACCACTAGTACCACTTTAGCATATCACAAATATTAGTTCATGAAACATTAACACTTCTAAGTTGAGCGGTTACAGATTTAACAAAAGAAAATTCTGACGTGATGTTCAATAAAAAAAATACCATAGTGTATAGGGAAACAACTGACATTTCTTAATATTACTCCAAAGTCCTGTCAAGTTAAATTAGCTTGTTTTGTGACCTATGGTAAACAAGAGAAGGAACAGTGTGTGTATAGTATATAGACTCCAACTTTGTCTCTAACATTAAAAGCATCAACCACCAGTGTAGTTCTCAAATGAATATATTGGTTGTACTGACGAAAATCGAATGTAAACTGTGATTTGGTGGGCAACGCATTACTATGATTTACATTAAAGTGTAACTTTTAACGATATATTTTAACATTTCTGAGGTGCCTCGGAGGTTTTCAGAACACAATAAAATCCAACCTGCACCTGCACCCAACTATCGATTTTTGGCAGCGGGTTATTTCTTTCTTAATCCACTCATGAGACTTAAAATAACCCACTTTCCTTTAACTTGAAGTAATGCTAGGTATTCACGTGTTTTGATGAAATTTGAAATAGTTAAAATTTAAACATTGTTACACGTAACATCCACTTGAAGCATGGCCAATAAAAGAATGTACGAAACATTTTTGCAACTTTGAAGCTTTTGTCTGGTCATTGAAATAATACCAAAATTTCCATTTAAAGCATCTGAGCAACCACCACCAATTGCTTCACAAGATATAGCATGTTTAAATCTGAACATTTTCATAAATTTCGTACGCGGTAATTTAAATTTGAAATATGTGAAGACCTAGCATAAAAACTGATTTTTCTACGAACCATACCAGCATGCAGAAGAAATGAGGAATACATAAACAAAACGCATACTTTAAACTAACTAACTAACTAATAGAACAATAGATCGAATAGGAAACAATTTTTGAAATTAATTCAATGATTTGGGTAATTTGCAAAATATATTTATAAACGATGTTATCTACGTGCACAAATGAAGCGAGTGTATGAAACCAAAGCAAAAAAAATTATGAGAAATATAATCAAAAGATAAGATTGCATCCGAGCTTACATGTGTTCCGGATGATTGCGTATACAGTCGATAAGGTCACAAGCTTTAACATTGCCAGAACAAACCTCGTGAATCGCTTCCAGCTCTTTAATTGATTTTCCTGTTTTCCCAAACGCTTCTGATACTTTACGATTTCTGCCACCCTAACAAGTTGTGATTAAATCAGCTACACAGCAGCTTTCAAAGAGTTTAGACAGTTTGCTCTCTGGGCAGAAAACATCAACAAATTTGATCATTTCCAGAAGACCTAATCGGATGACAGCTGCCTTTGCGTTGTCTCCAAGTCCCGTATTCTACAGCTGCTGTCACCACGCTTAAGCACCAATACGAGTACTTGGCTTAACTTTTATGTATGATGTAAAAGAGCTTGTTAACCCTTTGCTTATGTCCATTTAGATTTCAAATCGATGTCATCAGGTCACTTCGCTTCTATCAGAAGTCAATAAACCAGCTGAAGGCGCAACGTGTAAGATACTTGTTTTTCATTATCAGAAATGCTTGAGTTCAAAAACCAGCAACAAACTTTATTTACTTGTCTGTTCCTCTTCACTTTCGTCGTTGATATTGGTGGTGCACGTGCTAGGTTTTCACTATCTGGGGTGAATTGGACTTAATGGAAAATGGTGAAGACTGACGAATATGTTTCAACCGATAATTGCAGATTTGCAAAGTTTACTTTTAATTTTGTAAAAGAAAGCGTTATGATGATAAGTTTTTAAATTTTTCGCGACAATGTAACTATTGAAAATGTCAATTCAAAACCCAAATGCAAATTAACATTAAACAAACAATAGATTTTAGTTCACTATGTCATTAAAATGTAATATCTTCGAAACTTGATGCTTGTGGCTTTTTCGGTTCTTTTTCATCACTTCTTGCCACTGAATCTTCGCCAACACCACTCTTTTCATTTTAATTAATGTTTCTAATAAAATTCAAGTGTTCACACCCATTCCAAAATAAATTCTAATTTGAATTCAAACCAAACCAAATCCTCTTCCGACTCCACATCAATTATTTCATCTTATAAATCAATTTCCGGTGGTTGTCGCAACTTTCGTCGACCCTGTACAGCTAATTTCGAGGTTTTCTTCACAACCGTTATACCATGAGTGACTTATCGAGTTTTACGTTTTGGGGCTTCACGTATCCTAGCAGAACTACTTTCAGCCTAGGTTGAATTTTTCGTATTAGCACTTGCCGTGGAGGCAGTCGCAGTTTCAATCAAAACCAAAAAATGATTGGGCAATGAAAGTGCTGTATCAAGCGACCGGGTACGAGTCATATGGAATTCGCTATCAGTTCCGTCGGCTTTATGTCGACTTGATGTGGCTACACGCGACGATAAAAACTCCCCTCGGATTGGCTTGATTGTAGAGCCCGTTGATTTGGCTTTTGTATGCCTGCTACCGGTACTTGCAATGTGATTGCAGTGCTTAGATCCTATATTGCACCAGAATAACGGCACCGGTGTTCGTTTCGTTCGATCTTTCTCTCATTTTTCCCATGTCGATGTCACTCGCTGTATAGGTGACTGCGTTACGTATACGTGCGCGGAACTTGTCGCCTTCTTGTTTTTCTATTATGTTTAAGATGTCCTCCCTCTCAAACCCGTTACTTGGCAAGGCAGCTAATGTAACCAACTCCTAATGAATATGCAAATAACACCGCCACCGGTGATAAGATTAATTTCCATCCACATTTCTGTAATTTTCGCACTGACTCACGTCTTCCACGTTAAAATGACACACAAAGCCTTATTTAATAATGCGTAATTTGTCCGGTAATGACACAGTCTAAACTTTTATACACATTTTCCCGAACCTTTAGGTTTGAAGTCACTTAAGTTCACCATCGGATGAATATCACTTTTCAAATTTTCCCCGAAGCGCGAAAATATTTTTCATCGATTTTCTCATCGCACTCGTATTTTAGATCTCCACGCGCCGACCGTCGACCATCCGCTCGAGACGACGTCCACCATCCTCTTTTTCACGTTTTCATCCGTCTCAAGCATTTTCTCTTTCCTTTCACATCCCGTGCCTACGGTGCATCGCCTCAGCCGATTTCCACCGCTTCGTTTCTTCTCTTCCGTGATGTACTACACCTTGGAGGAGTACTACATCAGCGTTCTTCAAACCCAGAATTTTATGTGCAGATTGGAAATTTTTTTTAAATAGAATTTAATTAACGTAGAAAAATCAAAATGAAGTAGGGAAATTTGCTATGCGGGAAAGACATTTAAATGAGGTGAAGAAAGTTAAGAAAAATGAAGAAATTTTAACTATAGTAGGGAAACGAAACTTTTAATTTGTTACGAAAACTATTGCAAATGACTTCAATTACATTTTTTCTTTCCAATCTGCCACGAAACTCTAAGTAGGAGATAGGAAGGTTTTCGAGCAGTTTGATTATGTGACTGCTCGATTGCTACACATCATAGGTTGTATAACAGAACAAACAAATCTCTACTCGATTCAGAAAAATCCAAATAAACAATGTAACGTGTCTAATGAAGATATGCAAATGTTTTCGGGTATAATAATTTATACGTCTATCAATAACCCTCCAAGAACTCGTTGCCTATGTAGGCATTATATTGGCATTGCAAATGTTCGTAATACCATGACAATCAATGATTTTGAATGCCTCAAAAGGGTCTTAAATTTCAACGTCAATAGTATGATGCTTCAAAAAGGTTACCCGCAATTTCACATCCTCAATAAATTGAGGCCTTTCCTTATAGAATTGAATAAACGATTTTCTTCAGTGCCAATGGCAGGCAAACTTTCAGTCAATGAGCATATGTGCCACAAAACGCAGGCACCAGTTAAAACAGTACAATCCAATGAAACCGCACAAGTGGGGGTTTAAACTGTTCATGCTGTGTGACACAACAAGATTGCCTTACGGCTTCGAAGTATATAGTGGGGCCACTAACTGGTTTACTCGTTTAGCTAAAGGCGAATCAGATTTAGGAGCCAGTGGAAATATCGTTGTGCGACTTGCAAGAAATATACCACGGAATATGAATTGCCAACTTTACTGCGATAATTATTATACATCTCTTCAACTCTTCGCATCTCTATCCCACCAAGGAATTTCTATGTTGGGTACAATTCGCCAGAACAGAATACCCATTCAAAAAAGATCTCCGAGGGGCTTGTGAAGAATTTGTCACAAATCTTCACGGCATTGAATTCCGTATAGTATCATGAAATGATAACAAAATAGTAAAACTTCTTTCTTCAGGTTTTGTGAAGCTACAACTCAAAATGTGAAGCGTTTTGATAGGAAGTAACTTCCAAAAGTAAATGTCACGTGTCCCAAAATTGTTCAAGAGTATAATAAACATATGACGTTGATTTGCTTGATAGCCATATTGGTCGATACAAGATTCCACTTCGATCAAAAAAGTGGTATTTACAAGTATTTTTTCATCTTGTGGACGTTGCAATTGAAAATGCATTTTTACTTAATCAAAGAGTACAGAAAACAAAAAATGTTCTAAAACTCAATGGGAGTTTAGGCTGGAGATTGTAGAGACACTCTGTTTAAACTCCTCAAAAGAGAAAAAGCGAAGAAGGCCTTCGTCTAGCCAACTGTAACATGAAATTGAAGCTAAGAAACATAAGGGGCCTGAAGCACATTTGCCTCCCAAGAATGTTAAGACGGACCAATTTGCTCAGTGGATAAAATATGAAACGACCCGTCAAAGATGTAAGCTGCTTACATGCAGAGAGTTCTCCCATTATAAGTGTGAAAAATGTGCCGTTCATTTATGTGTGACGAAAGACAAAGATTGCTTTAATGATTTCCACTTGAATTAGTTTATCCCCATTATTTCATAGTGTATCAAATTTTGCTACAAAGGATAATTCAATTACAATAGTGAGTAAAAAAAATTTTCTCCACAGAAATATGTTTTTTGACTCTTTATTATAGTCATGCATTACAGTAAGTAATTTTATTTTTATTTTTTAATAATTCATGCAACGAAGGGTTAATGTAAATTCGGGGAAAGAAGTCTTGACTTTGCGAAGGAAGTTTGTTGATCGTGAAGTGAATTTTAATTTGGAATTTGGGGAGAGGATTTTTAATATGGATTGCGGGAATAAATGTTTTAGTGGACGCACGTTTTTGGATTGAATTTTTGAGTGACGGCAAGACGAAAATGGAAAAGTGGGATCCCGGAGTGAATCTTGATTAAGAATAAGATAAGATTTTTTTAAATTTGGGTTTTAGGGGATAAAGTTTTAGTGGACGAAAGTTCAAGTGGACGATTTTAATTTTAACTTGGATACACAATTACAATTCGAGGTGTACCGTGAAAAGATTTCGGTGTCGATAATAAAGAAATAAACAAAACGTGTGAATGAAAAATTAATAAGGCTGAGAAAAAAAAATGTGAATACCAAGACGTATAAGCTAGTTTAAATTGAAGAGGAATGAAGGTACAGTGCCTGAAAATAAAAGTGGAATAAATGGAAAGTTTAGTTCAATAGCATTTAGACAAGCCAGTGCCGGAGTTACGAAAGTGAAAAAAAACAAACGGAAAAAAACAGAAACAAAGAAGATTAGCGGCATTTCGTGCATGTTTTTTATCTGAAATTGAAATTAATTATAGCTTACTTGATTTTGGTAAGTATAGATTACTTGATTTTGTGAGTAAATCCTTTATTCTTTTGTTCCTTTAAATTTGATTTTATTGGAAGTAAATTTTTTTATATGTGATTTTGTTTTTTGCTTGATTGATGAAGTTACATTGATTTAGGTCAATTTTAGAAAGAAAACGGGGTCCATTTTATTCATTGAATCTATTTTTTTTTTTTTTTTTAGTAGGGAGGTGAAGGCATTTATGCCCGCCGAGTCTGGCAGTGTGGGACTCCCATGGAGGATACCTTTGGACTACCCACTAAACACCTCCCCTGTCAATCTGAGAACCTAGCCTGGAACCGTTTGACACATTACTTCGGGCCAGGTCTCGTTTTGTTACGCCGTGGGGCGCCTTCAAGCTGGGGAGTCCATTTCCTAGCGGGAGGGGAGGGGGGAAGAGGAATTGCCAGAAGAGCGATCCCCCAGCCTCAGTGCTTCCGGCTGCTGTGAGTCCCTTTTATATTTTAGGACTGCCCGAGCATAATGTGCCACCTGGTTCCATTTGTCAACCGATTCGAGCATCACCGCAACTATATTATCTGGGGTGAGCTCTCCCGTCTCCCTGTAGAGTTCCCTTCGCAGCCTGGCCCATTTGGTACACGCAAAACATGTGTGACAGGCGTTGTCCTCCTCTCCTGGGCAAAACCGACAATCGGGAGACCGTGACTTGCCGATCTTGTGCAGGTAAGACTGAAAACACCCGTGCCCGCTCAAAAGCTGGGTCAGATAGAAGTCAGTCTCACCATGCCTTCGATTTAGCAACGGTCTCACATCCGGAATGAGGCGCGCAGTCCACCTTCCCTTCGTGCAATTCCTCCAAGACTGCTGCCAATCGCGGACAACCATCTCCCTCGCATCCTCGTTTCGGCGCAGGTAAATAGCGCGGCGCTCTCTAGCAAGGAGGGCGACAGGTATCACGCCTGCAATCACTCTCACCGCCGAGTCGGAGACTGTTGGATACGAAGATGCAATTCTCAGTGCTCCTCTTCTCTGTACCTGTGCCAATCGTTTTCGGTATACCTCCTTGCTGAGAGCGTCGCCCCATACCTCTGCTCCGTACAGTAGCACTGACCCTACAGCACTCATCAAGAGGCGTCTTCTTGATGGGCTGGGTCCCCCTACGTTGGCCATAAGTCGACTCAGGGCCGATATTCCCGAAGCAGCCTTCTCAGCCGTTGCCCTGATTTGCTCGGAGAAACTCATCTTCGAGTCGATCAGTAGCCCCAGGTACTTCACCGCTGGCTTCGATTCGATCTGTATATCTCCAATACTGATCATCCTTACTCTAGGGATTCTCTTTTTTGTCAAGATGACCACTTCGGTTTTCTCCAGTGCTAGACTGAGCCCGCGAGCAGTCATCCAGTTCCTCACTCGGCGCATTAGCATACCTAGCCTAAGTTGCGCTTGTTCAACGGTGCGTCCGGCGACCAGAGCCGCAACATCATCCGCATAGCCGACCAAGCGCGACTCATCTGGCATCTCAAGTCTCAGTAGCCCGTCGTAAGACACGTTCCACAGGTCCGGACCAAGGATAGATCCCTGGGCAACACCCGAGGTAATTTCCATCCTTCGTTGGCCCTGTGTCGTGTCGTAGAGCAGGCTTCGGTCTTTTAGGTAGTTCCTCAAAAGCCGCATTAGATATTCTGGAACTTGAAAAGAGTTTTCCAGCGTGTCCAGAATATCCACCCATCTAGTGGAGTTGAAGGCATTCCTGACGTCGAGCGTCACCAACAGGACGATCCGTCGCTTGGTGCGACTATATGCCTTTGCCTTTTGGACCGCGTTCACCACCTCTGCAATCGCATCAATGGTAGAACGTCCTGCTCTAAAGCCGTACTGCCGAGGAGATAGGTCCCCAGCAGCACGAATCGCGTCAGTGAGTCTTCCCTTGATGAGTTTCTCTAGCACTTTCCCAGCCGTGTCTAGCATGCATAACGGGCGGTATACAGACGGCGATTCGGGATTTCCCTTCCCCTTGCTGACCAGCACGAGCCTCGCCACCTTCCATCGTACCGGGAAAACCCCGTCCCGTAGACAAGCGTTGAATGTGCTGAGCAGCAATCTATTAGATTGTTATACTGTGCTGAAATAGGTACTAATCATATGACCGATAAATTTTCCTAGAAAAAGGGTCGTGAACAATAAAATACTAAGTCTTACATTTATTGCTTAAAATGCTAGTTTACATATTCTTGTGTCGGCATTTGTAGATGCCAACACATTGTGGTACATAAAAATATGATGACGTAACTCCTCCTATCAAGGTGTGAAGCTCGTCCTCGAGATTCTTTGTAGCTATTGTAAATTTGGTTGATGAACATTACATTGAATTTGACAAATGAAATAAGACAGAGTTCTTGCTTATAAAACTTCTTACTTGCTAATCGTGCATAGTTGTAATTGCATCTGGGTTCGCTAGTTACATCTTTATAATGTGCTTTTTTTTCTTTTTGTATCTTTGTGGGTGCGCTTTGCCCGAATTCGCTTTAACATATCTAGGGTCTAGTTTTCAAACTCGAATGGTTTTCTGTTAAGGTTCCTTCTATCCATCATTTTAATTTTGGTCTCATATAGACGATTATATACCTCATTATCAGAAACTTTTTCGTGTTATTGTAATAGTTAACACATTCCTATACCGGATTGTAATCAGCTAGGTTTTTGTTTTCCGACTTCTGCCTGAGTAGTTAGACTCTTAAATACTCGTTTAATGCCCTATGCTCATTTAATGCCCTATGTTTTATGGTGTGGACTACAAAGATGGTAAGTAATATTTTCTTTCTCCAACCATTCTTTAGCTTTTTTCTGTATTTAACGCGCTTTCATTGTCCAAAATGAGATTTACGAGTTTTCCTATTTTATTGAAAATATCTCTTAGCGCATTGTTAACTAAGTCCCATTGCCTGTTGGGAAATTTTATTATGCTGAGAACTTTAGAAAATTTATCTATACAGGTAATAAAGGGCGCGTTTCTGTCTCTAAACAAAATATCAATGTGATGTATTGCCCTAATCTTTTTGGGTGTTATTGTTTCCTTGAAAGGTACGTTATTCGGGTTTCTTTCGTATTTTGCGTGATTGCAAATGCTGCAGTTATTTATTTGGCTTGTTACAACAGTTTTGAGATCTGGAAAATAATATTTGTCTTTGAGCTGCATATAGGTTTTATTAATACCCGTATGGTTGCTATTTCTATGGGCTCTAGCAATTAACTCTTTTATTTCTTTAGATGAACAATCATATAGCATTTTACTTGCTTATACAACAGTTCCTTTTGGATTTGTTTTCTTCCAATCATTATAGTGGTTTGGATAATAAGCTTTACTTCTTTGCTATAACATTTTATACCTGTTGTACCTACTATTGGTACATGGTTTTGCAGAATATATTTTGCATTTTTGCCTTAAATATCTTCAAATTGAAACATGATTCTAACTTAATTATAATTAATTTATTTTTTTACTAGATTATTTGTTCTCTTTTGTGTTATATTCTGCTTTTTTTATGCAGTGATGGGCTTTTCTGATATGAAGATGTAATAATTATTATCTTCTAAGGCTGTGTGTTGCGTGGCTAATGATTAATTTTCATTATTGTTGAGTGCGTGTTTTTTGACTCGTGACAGTGCGTCTGCAACAGAGTTGTCATTGCCTTTGATATGTTTTACGACAAAATCATATATAAAATGTTTTAACTTCCATCTTTGCAGTTTTGCATTATCTTCCTTTATATTTTCTAGGAACGTTAGTGGATTGTGATCCGTTTGCAAAGTGAATTTTCTCCTGAATAAATAGGGTTGCAGGCCCGGAAGAGGAGGAATTGCAGCAATTTATATAAAAAATACTATTAATGTCGTGATAAAGAGAGTAACATCTGACATATATAATATAATAATAATTGAAGTAACCTGCACAGGTAAAAAAACTAAAAATCGGTACTTTCTATAATCCCAATCAACTCAATGCGCATGACTTCTGCACAGTAATAGATGCATTATACTCTTCTGAAAAAAATCTAATCACAATTGCTGGCACAAACATAGACGTGTTTGCCGAATCTCCAGAATCGAGGATGTACAAGGATGCCCTGGAAACAAACGGAGCGGTCATAGTCAATAAAGATAAAATTACTCGCCCGACTTCAAGTACCTGCCTGGGTCATATAGCAACAAATGAGAAAAAATTGCTAAAAACATTAAATTCAGATTTGAAAACTGGCTTTAAAAATTGTCGTCCATGGTCAGTCTCAAAAACAAAAACCTACTCACAAAATATTCAGATATTTAGACAAGGATCTTTTCAAATCCAAACTTCAACAGTTGCTAACAAACCGAACACCTGAAAACCGTATGGAGCTCAAAAATATGATTACAGAGTCCAAGCATGATTCTATCACTGAGAAAAATATCAGATGTCGGCAACATACATGGATAACCAAGCCCAAAAAGAATCAAAACGTCTCATAAAAGAAGCTAAATGTTCATATTACTCCAGAAGATTGGAAAAAAGCGGCCGACAACGCACGCGAAATATGGAAAATAATAAATGAAGTAAAAGATAATTCATTACTCTGGATCATGTCATCATCATTTTGGCATGGGCTCTAATAATGCAGCACGCCCAAGTGGAACAGCAAACTCGCTAAACCACTTTTTTTCAACAATTGGTAAAAAAATTACCAAAGAGGTTGGTGAAAAGTCAACTAGCTATTTCAATCCCATAAATAGCCCACCTAAGTCCATTTTTCATATTCATCAAACAAATAAAAGAGAATTATTAAATACATCATACAAATCGTAGATTTGAAAAAAATGCAGGACTAGGTATTGACAACATCACCACACATGAAATTATTCTAGTCAAAGAGGAGTAAGCTGAACTACTGGGAAATTTTATAAACGAGCATATTAGAAATGGAACATTTCGGGACGAAGAGAAACTGGCAAAATTAATACCAATATTCAAAGGAAGAGATCATCTGGACCCAAATAATTATCGTTCTGTTGCACTTTCAACAGCCTTTAGTAAAATATTCGAAAAACTTGTAAATAATCGCTTAAAATCTTTCTTAATGGACAATTCCATCAGAAATCCGAAGCAGCTTAGCTTTTAAAAGAATAAGAGTACTTTCGATGCGTTACTTTCTGTCTCACGTTACATCAATAAAAGCCTGGATAAAGGAGATGATGTAATTGCAATTTTTGTGGACCTGAGAAGGCTTTTGATACGGTTGATCATGACGTGTTACTTCAAAATTCAAGGCAAGCCGAAACAGCTTTTTAAAAGTTATTTGGAAGGAAGATTCCAAGGAACACCAGTTAATAATGCCTTGAGCAATCTAGCAATAATGAAATCGGGTTCCTCAAGGATCTATACTTGGTCCAACCTTGTTTTTCCTATATACTAATAATTTGAATATATGTAAACTGTAAGCTCACCACACATTTATGCTGATGATACAGTACTTCTTTATTCAGGACATGATAAAGTTGCCATGGAGAATATCGTCAACGAGAATCTAGATAAATATCGTTCATGGCTTATAGAAAATAAGCTAACATTGAATACTACAAGGAAAAAATACATTATTTTCAAACAGAAGAATAAGGAAGACATAAAAGTTGATCTAAAAATTAGCGGCGAAAAATTGCAGAGTATTCGAAATTAAATATCACGGTCTTACCATAGACCATCGTTTACATGGTTGCCACACATAAATAATTTGAGGAGACTAGCACCAATGATAGGGAATGTTGAGAAGATATGAAGATTTTCCAATGCATATAAAGAAACTTATATTAAATGAATTTTTACTGACAAAACTACATTATGAGCTGGTCATTTGGAGTCAATCGGCAAAGCAAAACCTTCATATTATATCCAGGATACTAACTAAAGCCTATAAATATATTCTAAACCTTCCAATTCTCCCTCCAACAAGACTAGTGTAATGCACTCACCTTCAGTCAAATCACTACTATGGAGAAAGCTAAGTTTATCTTCAAAAGTCGAAATTCCAGTGAGTTGGAACAAAACCCCTTATAAAAGTTTCACAAATAAATCCATATAATTCAAGAAATGCGAACAATTTTGTAATACCTAACGCCAGATCTGATCGACTAAAGAATGATGCTCTGCGTATATAAAACAATCTTCCAGAAACAGTGAAGAACGCAAACTCATTATTGGTTTTTAAGAAAAGACTTAAGGAACATCTCATAAATTCAAATTAATGAATAGTAAAATGCAAATTAATGATAAGTAAAATGCAGTATCTTAGGGCATTTTAGACCCTAATGTCGAGATACTTAAAGACAGCTAGTTTTTTATAAACTCAGAGTTTTTTTTACTGCGTCGTATTATAATATTTTTTTGCATCTCTGAGAACTGTTCACAAATCGAACTAGACTAGCAAGAAAAGAGTACTTCACAGCATTTTGTGTCCCTCTTATTCCAACGTCTTAGCATTGCCTGGAGGCACACGTAGGAATCGAAGACGTGTGAAATGCAGATCGCACGAGCGTTGTTCGACGGTGAAAGAGTGATAGAGAGAGAGAGTGGTAGGGAATGGAGGCATTTAAAAAAAACGAAAAAAGTAGTGTGTCACCCACACTATTGCAAGCAACTCTTTTTCAATTGTTGAATATCCAATCTTATTGCGAAATTGGAGGCATCCGTAGTCGAAGTGAAATGTTTTGTAAAGTCAGGATGCCTTAGTATTGCATCATTCATTATGTAAAATTTAAGTTTTTCGAATGATTCTATATAATCCTGTTCATTCAGGTTAATGCTAGAATTTTTTTTTAATTGCATGGCGAAAGGTTTTCCAATTTTCGCAATATCCTTTATAAATTTTCTATAGAAACCCATTAATCCGAAAAATTACTTGATATCTTTCTGAGTTTTGGCTATAGGGAACTTTTTGATGGCTTTTTTTGGGTTGGCTTTGACACCGTATTTTGTTATTATATGTCCGAGAGACTCGGTTGTTTTTTTGTAAAAATGAAGTTTTAGCCATTTGAATTTTTAAATTTGCTTCATGAAGTGCATTGAAGACAGTTCTGAGTTTGTTTTCATGTTCTATTAGTGATGTACTGAACACCAATATATCGTCCATGTACACAATGCATATTTTCCCGATATGCTTATGTAATATAGAATTCATGAGCCTCTGGAACATTGACGGCGCATTTTTCAATCTTAAAAGCATTGTTGTGAATTCGAAGTGACCTTCATTGGCCGAAAAAGCTGTTTTTTGTCCTGTCTTCTGATTTAATTTCAATTTGGTGGAAACCCTTAGCCAAATCAATTGTTATAAAGTAATTTGTATTACCGAGCTTTCCCAGTATATCATCGATTTGCGGTATCGGATATTTGTCCGCTACAGTAAAGTTATTTATTTTCCTAACATCGATATCGAGTCTATGTTTCTTTTTCGCCTTTTAAGGAACTATCAAGATAGGAGAATTGTATGGAGATTTTGAAGGATGAATAATACCTTGTTCCAGATCTTCTTTCATTTGATTTTTCACAAATTCTCTGAGTGCATATGGATATCTATAATTTCTTTGGTAGATTGGATTTGGAGTGGTCAATTTTAGTTCGTGTTTAATTTCTTGGGCAAAAGATAGTTTTTGGTTTTCGTGGTATTGTTGCGAATTCCGGCGTACTAACTTCCTCCCATTCGCAACTTTAAATTGCCGCCGTAACATCTCCATCTTCCTTTGGGCATTTATACCTTTTTCCCTGGCCTTTATTTAATTTTATAAAAATTTTCCCAATTTCCCTATAATTTTTACCTCCCCATCATCACAATCCTACCCTTTTCCCTTATTTCCAACTAAAATAATATAATATATACTAATAATTTCAATTTTCCCACTAACAACATTCCATTGATTTATTCCCACTAACAAAACTTCATTCAATACCTTTTCCCTAACAAAATCGAATTCCTTTCCTTCAATCTAACTAATTCTATTCACTAGTTCCCACTAACAAATTTTATACTTTATACTAACAAAAAATAATACCCAAATGCATCGTTGAAGTTGCTTATGAGATGAATAAGATATCAACAAAACTGACGTTAGATAGGAAGCCATATGGTAGCAATTTGCATATGTATTAGTCGGCCTACTATGGACAAGCTTCCGGTAGCTGTCACCCAACCGGAGCATTAGCAAATGCTTATATTTCGTAATATATACTATTTTCCGAATAAAAAACGTGCGGGACGCATTCCGTGCATGCTATAAATTCACCTTGTATAGCCCACTGTACTCCAAAACTTTTCAAGACGAGCAAATGAAGCACACGTTTTGCACCTTCGACTGATAGCTCAGTGTTGAGATGTAAACAAACTCCTATAAATTCACTTTGGAAGGCGATAAAAACTAAACGGGTATAAGAACTGAAATAATTTTCACTTCACTAGGAGTGCTATTGTGTTCTCCGCGGGCCATCAGGATTTCACTGTGGAAATCCGCCTCAAAACCGTAAAAAACTTCGAATTTTCGTTGGCCCCTCTATAATTCTTCATGTACCGCTATGCAAGTTAGCCAGCAAAGTCGGCCTACTAATGGTCATGTGTGAGGTAGTAAGTGCTGCTGCCATATGGCTTCCTATCTAACGTCAGTTTTGGATATCGATAATCCATGGTACCATTAGCTGCGTCGCGAGTTCTCGACCGGGGGTCTGCTGGAATCCTGGGTTCAAGTTCCCCCGGGCACAGGGAAGCACTCTTTTAGGGATATCGGCAAAATCAATAGTTTTCGTAATGTATATGTGTTCAATCAAGCAATTCTTGGACGATGTAAATTGCCATATATTCAATCAATGGATACTATTGTGATTGTTGATATGGGAAAAAAGATGTGTGGGTAGCGGAATCGAAGTGTAATGAACTTCGATTACGTTACCCAAAGGACACAGCGGTAATTGAAAATGAAAAAGAGATTATGGAATCGGATTGGATGCGAGTGAAATGCGGGATTAGGCAGTTGGGATTTGACTGGAGTCAATATTGGACTTGGGGAGATAAAAAGCAGATTTTGGCTTGTGAAGGAGAATAAAATTCGTTTGAGTTCTCGAGGAATGAAATTGGTGCTTAAAAAATCTTGATTTTAAGATTCGGGAAGTAAATTTCCAATTCAGAATATAGAAGTTTTGATTTCAGAGTTTGAGATAGGAGTTTTGTGAGCTTTCGGTCAATTTTTGGCTGTGAGGGAAGCGGTGGGTAACGAAGAGGAGATGTAGAGAAGTGTAAAAGACTATGAAATATCGTGCAAAAGCGGAATATAAATAAATTGAATTCTAAACAAATAAAGTGGAGAAGGGAATAGTGTGCGACGGTTTAAGACGATCGAAGTGAAAAGAAAACAAAGTGTGATTTGTGGTCGTGCTAAAGAACCTCATTCTTTGCTTTTATTAGTGATCAGACGAACCGTTTCTTTTGGTTGTGAATTATTATTGAAAGTGACAGTAATATATTTTAAGACCAAAAAAACGAGTAACCTTGGATTATACTACAAGATCAAGAAGCCGACACGTGGATTGATGGCCGTTTGTTCTTTTTTTTTTATTTGATGTTTCATTAGTTGTACAAAAGAAAAGTAGTTTGTTTTTTTCATAATTTTTTTATCAGTCCCCCATTCCAGCTGCAGAGCCCTCCGCAGCTTCAAACGAAAGGGTGAGTAATTATATTTTCATTTAAGAAATTGAATTTTGTTTTCTGTTTTGACGATTTTTTTTTTATAATTGGTTTATACTAAATTTTTCTGAATTAGTTTCACCGACGAGGGGGTTTGAATTAATTAAAAAAAAAAGAGGTTAATGTGAATTCATTAATAATTATTTTTTTATTATTGAGGTGATATTGTTAAAGCACGATTAAAATTTGTAAATAAAAAAACGGCCATGAAACTCTAGTAATATTAGATTTTCATTTCTCAAAATGTCCTGCCCCTTTCCCGTCCTTTTCACTCCGTGTTAGTATTTATATGTAAGGTGGCTCAGCACGAGCAGAGGATGCCTCGGAAGTCCCACAACACGACTGAGCGCTAGCAGAAAAGTGTGTATGCCACCCCGGGCTACACACTTTTCTGCCAAAACTTAAAGTCTGCAGCTGCGGTGACTTCCGTGGTTTGCAACAATATTCTAAATCAGAGAATTCCCTTTTTATTTTTTCCATGACTTACTTCTTCTTCCGTAAGGTGGGCCCCATCGTCAGTTTTGGCTTTACTTTCTAGCTCAACGTGTACAACTTGGGCCATATAAATCACTTCTTGTTAGACACTTATAGGGAAAGCAATATCATTAATTGAAATGGTATTATTTTCAAAGTTAATTACTGCCTTTTTTGGCCTTAGAATATTTTGTCCTATAATGCAGTCAAAAGTCTTACTTTCAAAAGGTAATAATTTCCATTCGATTTTATCCTTAAATTGAAATTCTTGTGGAAATTCGGTGTAAAATCCCTTCTAAGTGGATGCCATTCCGTTAAAAGAGCAAACTTGTAACCGCTTAGATAATGTACATTGTGACAACGAAGTACCCAGAAATCGTTATTTAAATTCCTCGAGTAAATGATATTAAAAAAAATTATTTTGTTAAGTTGGTAGGACTGTCCTTAAATACTATGCCAAATATGAGCGCGATCTGTCAACCAGTTTGTTTACAGCAGCTGCTTAGGTCGGTACACCTCGGTAGTGGGCTGCTATATTTGTGATTTTTCTTATTGTGACCGAATTTATAGTCAAAAACGCAATAAATACCATCGATCAACCACCATATTCACCAGATTTGGCTCCGTGTGATTTTGGTGAATAGTTAAACATTTTGCGTTTTATTTCCAATTCCCGGGTACTTTTTTGTCACAATGTAAAACAAAACTCGCTGAAGGAGCTGAAAGCCATCCCAAAAGTGTTTCGAGGACTGGAAACATCGTTGGCGTAAGTGTAGTGCATCTGATGGGGGTTACTTGGAAGCCGACAAAATAAATATCGATGGATAATTAAATATTTTGCGTTTTATTTGCAATTCCCGGGTATTTTTTTGTCATAATGTATATTTCCTATGTACGGCTGCTAATTTTGAATTTAATATTGAAGTAGAATAATGAGCAATTGCGGCTCTCCTCCGAGGCACATAACCGAAAATCTATTTTTGCATGGAGAGAAGCAGAGCGCGAAGTAGCTGTGTTTATAGACACATAGGAAGGAAGAGATAAACCTGCGCTATTTGCAATCTTAGTATTTCTTGTAAGAGGTACGTCCTGCACTTTTAAATAATCTTTATTTCCGATAAACTGATTTGTATTGCTATTCGTGCATTTAACACCACTGTAACCAGCGTATCCTGTTTCAACTAGCACTTTATATGTATTTTCAAGTGACACCGGTTTGTAGGCATGTAAAATGCCTCTTATAGGTTCCACACACTTGTTAATAAAGGCATTTTTTTGCTATCTAATTTTTCAGTTTACTCATTTTGGACCTTTGATAGGCGGAATATGCAATTTAACACTTAATCTTATGATTAATTTTGAACAAGCACTTACATATATGTAATGTATTAATTATAATGGTTCTGGCAACCCTAGTTAAATCTGACATTCCATTCCATGTATTCTAATTCAATCTTCTTCTTGTGCAAGTGACAGCTGAATTTAGTCATTCCTTAATAAAGACTAATTTTTGTGATTGAACACGAGTACCAAAATGCGTGCCTTTTTATTTAATACACAACAATTGAACGGCGACGAGGATTTTAAATCGTAAACTAATTGAAATAAGTGCATAATAACAATAACGCCTTCAAATTTATAAAGTGCGTGCATTGCATTAAAAACAGGTGGTCGTGACCGTGTTTAACCTCAAATCTACATGGAGGCTCAAGTACAGCAATTACTACAAGCAATAAACGCAATGACTACAGCAATGCAACAACAACAGCAGCAGCAAAATCAACAAGCGAGCAGCACCAGCATCAACATAATAACAAACTTCGACTCATTCGACCGTAAAAAAGAATCATTTCGAATGTATAAAGAGCGTCTCGAAATTCATCTTCAAATCAAAAAGGTCTTTGACAACAAAGAATTATGCGCAAAATTACTTCTAGAATATATTGGATCGACGACGTACGCCATTTTAACAACATTAGCAGCGTCGAAAAATGTTAATGAACTTAAATACAACGAAATAATAGAGTTACTGGAAACGCATTTCTGTCCAAGGAAGAACATTTTAGTGGAGCAACACAAATTTCTTTCCGAAGTACAGAACAGTGAACAACCTATATCAGATTTTGTAGCAGCAGTACAAAACCGTGCAACAGAATGCGATTTTAAGTGTGAATGTGGTAAATTAGTTTCAAATATTTTTCTGAGATCACAATTCATCAGAGGACTTAGCGACGGGTACATCAGGGAGCAACTTCTTCAAGACCCAGAATTTTCTTTTTCGCAAATCGTCAATAAGGCAACAACTTTGGAAGCAGCCAAAATTAACAACAAAATGATTGAAAACAGCGCAACATGTTCAACAAGTAATGTTTTTCAAGTACGTCAACATGTTGACAATCGTCGTGTTGCTAACAATCGTAATCGCAACATGTCAAGAAGCAGGACATCAAATTCATCAACACGAGTAAACTACAGCGATTTGGGCATAGAAGGGTTGTGTCTTAGATGTGGCCGCAATAATCACCTATCAACCGAGTGCAAAACTCACAAAAATAAGTTAAAATGTTTTTCGTGTGGAAAAGCTGGGCATGTACAAAAGGTCTGTATCAAAGATAGAATGCGGCGAAGTAAATCAAGAGAAAGAACAAGTGAAGTCAACAACAACTCAAATGCTATCGAGTCATTTTCGATTACAGCCGATAATAAATTTGGTGTAAACCAAATTGTCGACATCTATAACAAAATAGCTGTTCCAATAACAGATTTGCAAAAATTTTATACAAACGTTTACATTGAAGGAAAGGAGCAAGAGTTTGAAGTTGACTCAGGTGCCGGGTATACGTTAATACCACAAAATGACTTTGAGAAATTAAAGCTAAATACTCCTATACGAAGAACTAACATAACATTTCGATCATACACGGGTGACGTTTTTATGCCATTGGGTGTAGTGAGTGTAAATGTGAAATATAAAGGCGAAACCTCTAAAGAAGATTTGTACGTTGTAGCCCCAGATCGTTCAGCACTTTTAGGACGTGTATGGATTCGCCACTTGAAAATTAATTTATCAGAAATCGACCAAATAGAAATCGATCAACATGCTGTTGATAAGATCAATTCAATATCAAAAATAAAGCAACAATTTTCTGATATTTTTGAAGAAAAGGTGGGATGTATTCCGAATTTAGTTTGTAGGTTAAAGTTAAAAGACGGAGCAGCACCAATATTTTTGAAAGAAAGACAAGTACCTTTCGCTCTACGGGAAAAAGTTGAACGTGAGTTAGATAATTTAGAAAAAGACGGTATAATAACAAAAGTAAATACAAGCAACTGGGGTTCACCATTGGTTGTAATACCCAAAGCCGATGGCAATGTTCGACTTTGCGTCGACTATAAGGTGGCTGTAAATCCTCAACTAGAGGCAGCGCACTATCCAATTCGTAGAATCGACGAAATTTTTAACAAATTAAAAAGCGCAAAATATTTTTGTAAGCTCGATTTATACAAGGCGTATTTACATGTAATGGTTGATGAGCAGAGCAAAGAAATACAAACCATTTCCACACACCGAGGAACGTATCAATTTAATAGGTTATCTTTTGGTATCAAGACTGCACTAAATGAATTCAATCGTATTTTGGACCAAATTCTACAAGGCCTTGAAGGAACAATTTCCTATTTCGATGATATTGTCATCTATGGATCAACTCTAGCGGAATGTGAGCATCGGTTAATAAAATGTTTTCAAAGATTAAGCAAATATAATTTACATGTAAATAAGAACAAGTGCAAATATTTCAAACAACAGATCAAATATCTAGGTTATGTCATCAGTTACAACAAAATATTAAAATGTCCAGATAAAATACGTGCCATAGTAGACCTACCGCGTCCACAAAACATGGAAGACACAAGAAGATTCCTCGGGATGATAACATATTACGCGAAATTTCTTCCAGACCTTTCAACAAAAACTTTTCCTTTACGTCAGCTTCTAGAAAAAAATAAAAAATTTATATGGACACCGAGATGTGAACAAGCTTTTCAAAAACTGAAATCAGAAATACAGGAAGATAGAGTTTTAGTTCCGTACGATCCAAACTTACCGGTTACGTTGGCCTGCGATGCAAGCCCAACAGGAATAGCAGCAGTAATGTCCCACATTGTTGATGGAAATGAACGTCCTGTTGCATTTGTTTCAAGAGCGTTGACAAAAGCAGAACAAAATTACAGTCAATTAGACAGAGAAGCTTTAGCAATAATTTCGCTGTTGACAAATTCTTTATGTATTTGTATGGAAGAGAATTTACCTTGTTGACAGATAATCGCCCATTATCTAGAATTTTCCATCAAAATGCAAAAACACCAGCTATGACTTCAGCTAGACTTCTCAGATATGCATCATTTTTGCAAGGGTTTAATTATCAGATACAACATCGTAATGCCGAAAATAACGTCAATGTAGATTGTCTATCGAGAGCACCAATTAACGATAAATCAAATTTTAAACATTTTTTAGATGAGGAAATTCAAAATATTCAAGATCAAACAATAAACGAAATATCAACATTATCAATTACGGCTACAACCATATCAAAAGAAACAGAGCGTGACCCAGAACTTTCAGTATTTAAACGAGGCTTGATTGAAGGTAGGAAAACTGATTTCGAGTACACTGTTCAAGATGGTGTAATTTTTAGAGGAAATCGTGTTGTTATTCCAATGAGTCTTCGTTCCGAAATTTTAAAAGAACTCCATCACACACATATCGGCATTGTCAAAATGAAGCAGCTGGCAAGAAAGTATTGCTTTTGGAGAGGCATCGATTCGGATATAGAGCAGTTAGTAAAATCGTGTTCAAGCTGTGCAAAAGTAAGAAAAGACCCTCCAAAGATTTCAACACATCACTGGGAAGAACCGGATCAAAATTTTCAAAGAGTGCACATTGACTATGCTGGACCATTTCAAGACCATTATTTCCTGGTACTGGTAGATGCTAAATCGAAATGGCCGGAAATACGCATCATTAGAAGTGCCCCAACAAGTGAAAAAACCATAGAATTACTTCAAGATATATTTGTTAATCATGGTCTACCGCAAGTCATCGTCTCAGACAACGCCACAATTCTTCAGAGCACAATGTTCAAAAATTATTGTTTAGAAAATGGAATTATTCAAAAATTTATAGCCCCCGGACATCCAGCTACAAATGGCTTAGCGGAAAGGTATGTGCAAATCTTGAAAACTAAATTAGAGGCGATGGAAGAAGATAAATTACCACTGAACACCAAAGTGCAGCAAATAATTTTACGTTATCGTGCTACACCACTAGCATGTGGTCGGAGTCCATCACAATTATACCTTGGCCGTGATATCCGTATTAAACTAGATGCTATCCGCCCGCATCAAGAACGAACTTCAGCTTCAATTAAACCTATAATTCGTCAGATAAGTGTAGACGACAGAGTACAAGTGCGATGGTACGAGCGTAATAAGCCTACTTGGAAGTTTGGTGTAGTAAAAGCAAAATTTGGCCAACTTCATTATCAAATAAAGCTTGACAATGGATACGAATTAAAGCGCCACATAAACCAACTGCACAAATCGGGAGTAGAACTACCAAAGAAGACCGTAACGTTTCAAGAGGAACCTGTTCATGAAAATCCATGACTAGAAGAGGTACTCATAGAGCGAAGTGTTGCCAACCAAAGAGATGAAACAGTTTTTGAACCACAGTTGACACCCCAAGCAGTAGAGAACCTAGAATCCAGCTTAAGAAGATCTAACAGGATTAGGAGATTACCTGCTCATCTAAGCGACCATGTACTCCATTAAGCGTGGGAGACTGTAATGTATTAATTATAATGGTTCTGGCAACCCTAGTTAAGTCTGACATTCCATTCCATGTATTCTAATTCAATCTTCTTCTTGTGCAAGTGACAGCTGAATTTAGTCATTCCTTAATAAAGACTAATTTTTGTGATTGAACACGAGTATCAAAATGCGTGCCTTTTTATTTAATACACAACAATATATATTCGTAGAGTTGTCCTGCTGTTGTATATCGAGCTGCTGGTAATCTTTTGGTGAGTTGAATCTCGTTTTCGGGTGTATCAAAATGATTGATGAGGAGCGCCTTAATATCTGATCAGCATTCTGTGATATGGGTGTGGAATGCTTCCCTTGTTTTTCCGATAAAACGTTTCAATATTAGCTAATTAAGTATGGCTTTGGAAGAATTGCTATTTACCTCGTTGATTTTTGCATCCGCCGCGTCAATAAAAGGAAATGAGTCCAGCTGAGTTCCATCGAAAGTTGAAAGAGCTGCAATGTAGCCAGACAAGCTTTTGAAGTCCATTCTGTCGTTGCTTAGCGTAATGAAAAATCTTTGACGAGTTCCTCCCGGTTACTCTATCCTGCGATTGAAAATTTTATCGATGTGTTTATGTTGCGATTCAACATATAAAAACTTAATTTTCGATGCAGTGCTCATCGAGGTTGTTTTGTAAGGCGATTTAAAAAAACTTCACAATCCGTCTGTGCCACTTATATTCGGCTGTCAAACGTTACAATTTAAGCAATAATTTTCGGTGACGTATCCTTTTGTATCGAACAAACCATCTTCATTTGCATATTATCAATAGTGTCCTTTTTGCAAAACTGGTAAATTGTCCTAAAAAAATGGTCGTGAACAATAAAATATTAAGTCTTACATTTATTGCTTAAAATGCTAATTTACATATACTTTTGTTGGCATCGGCATTTGTAGATGCCAACACATTGGTTGCACATAAAAATGTTATGACGTAACTCAAAGCAGTTTCGATTATTTGTTTAGTTTTTTGTGCGAAGATACGACGCTGGCTTAAAATGTTGCCAGTTGAATCCTTAATGTTTATTGTTTGCATTGACTTGTGTTCTTACCTCTATTAATCCGTTCACAGTTTTTCTTCGATATAAAAAAAAGACTGCATACAAGTCCACGAACTTTATATTATTGACAAATTCGGTTGGAGCAGTGTTTTATCGAATTGTTACCGCTGGACTGATAACGCTGAAATTTTATATTCCGGTACACTTTTTGATTACAAAACCGACGAGGTGAAGAAAAATAAAATTCAAGCATTTTTTAAATTAAATTTAATGTATTTTAGTTTTGACATGGCCAATACTTTTATATTCCGTTGCACCACATTCTTTCGTCAACTTACAGCTACCAAATTTATTTTCTTTAGACGGGTGTCTGTAGTAATTGAGCAGTCCACAGACGATGCTTACTACATGCTATATGAAACCTCAGTAAAAATGTTTTTCGGCAGCTTGTTATTGGTTATTTTTTTGCACCTGGTCAAGATAAGATGCATCGCTAGTGTTAATATTGACTATAAAAATAATATCGGAATTTTTCGGTGTAAAGTGGATCATGTGATTGAATTAAATCATGTTAAAAAACACAGTATCAATGACAGCAATCCATTGGAAGATGTCGTTCGAAAGTTCGCACTTTTATTACTTCTCGTAAATTACTCTACGATAGTTTTGCAACTGTAGCTGTGGATAGAAATCATGGCATCAAGAGACAACAACTGGATAACAAAAGTGGAGGCAATGAAAATATATTTAAATTGTTTGTCGATGATACAGTTACAGCTAAGCCAAATTTTACTCACTTCGGGCTCGCACAAGTTAAAGAAAAACAAGCCAGAAAAGACCGGGAATAATTTATGTAAAAAACTGAAAGCACGCAATATTTTATACAGAAAGCCTTTATATTATGGTTTTCGCATAAACATAACGAAACAACTCGTCTTTAACGGTCCTGTGGTTATCAGCTCCAAACAAATCTATGCAGGGACGTAGCTGCATCATAACAAGCAATGCTTGTTAGCAGCCAAAGCAACAGTGATCATATTAGATAGTTACAATTGTCCAAAAGCACAATTATTCATAGTATGGCAGTAGAATTTGTTAATAATATAAATTTTGTGGAATTTTATGCAGAGTCTTTTTTTAAATCGAGATAATACTGTGAATGGATCAATAAAGTCAAGAAGAAAAATCGCTTTAACTGGAACAAATAATATATTTGCTTCTTCTATTCAAGTCGAAAATTTGAACATAACTAGCGATTTATCCCTTTCCCTTGAAAGTGTGAGGAACCGAGCAATCCACACAGAATTGCAACTCAACAACTGCAGCTGATCAATGGAAAGGAATAAAAGAAACCGGCCGGGCGAGACAAGTGCGAGGAGAACGCCATTTCATCGCCAGCGCAGCAGAATTTCTTTTGTCATCGTGTAGAGGGACACGGTAAAATGCTGGTAGCAAGTACTTGTCCGCAAAATAACCATCGGTATCCATTAAATTTCGACAAAAACAATTGAATAAATTGAAATTGTGACTAAGATATGAGTGCAACGTAATAGCTATGAAATTTGCGCGTTCTCTGGCCGCAAGAGTTTGAAAAATTTCAGTGGAATGTAAAAAGACTGGAGTACTTTGAGACGTCGATGGTACTGACAGAAAAAAACGACGGAACAGTTGAGTTTGGTGTCGCTTATTGGTGCAAAGACATTATTTTCGGTGGCGTAAATTTACCCGCAGTGTTGCAGGTGGCAAAGAAATTCGGTGAACGGAAGTGGAAAACTCTCAACTCTGGGTTTTCGTTCGCGACATAAATATTCACGGGAGACAGTTTCCCAATCGATTGCGTGGAGAAGTCCGTGATTGGGAATTGTAGTGTTTATTGGCGGTGAGTGTTAGCGCCACTTGTTCGATACAGAACCGAACCGGGAAACTTATAGTCGGTGGGAAGTGAAACGGTGAGAGTACAGGAATAGTCGCAGTGGAGTCGAGTTTGGGGCCATCGCTATAGTGCACGCGAAAAATTCACAAACAGTGTGAAATGAGCGTGGAAATCGTGGTTGCTGTGAAGGAAGGATAATTGCCACCCGGAGAGGTCCATCCAGGAATACGTGGTGAAGTTTGAGTCGAAGTTGGGAGTTTTCTTTGCGTCAGTTGCAACGAAAAAAGATGCATCGGCAATTGAGTGAATTGAAGAATATCAGTGCGTTGCTGTGGGAGGAGGACTTGTGCGTTTAAAGCACAAGTTCGGAGAGGAAGACTATCGACGCCGAATCTTTTCTAATAGAGTATTTTTTAATTCGCAATTTTGTGGGAACCGGCGAACAGTTCGTTTGGTTGGTGGAATCTTGTAGTAACCACCGTAGTCAACGCAGTTGCAGACATTAAGCCTTAGCAGACGGGTGTCTTGACTTTGTAAAGGAAGTTTGATGATCGTGAAGTGAATTTTAATTTGGGATTCGGGGAGAAGATTTTTAATTTGGATTGCGGGAATAAATGTTTTAGTGGACGCACGTTTTTGGTATTTTTGAGTGACGCCAAGATGAAAGTGGAAAAGTGGGATTCCGGAGTGAATCTTGATTGGGAATTTAAGATTCTTTTTAATTTGGGTTTCAGGGGATAACATTTTAGTGGACGAAAGTTCAAGCGGACGATTTTAATTTTGATTCGTAAACATAATTACAATTCGAAGTGTGTCGTGAAAAGATTTCGGTGTCGATAATAAAGAAATAAACAAAAAATGGAGTGAGAAAAAAAATTGTGAATACCAAGACGTATAAGCTATACGTCTTGGTATTCACCATTTTTTTCTCATGATATTTTTTGTTTCTTTATTATCGATGCCAGAATCTTTTCACGACATACTTCGAATTGTAATTGTGTATCCAAATTAAAATTAAAACCGTCCACTTGAACTTTCGTCCACTAAAACTTTATCCCCTGGAAACCAAATTAAAAAGAATCTTAAATTCCCAATCAAGTTTCACTCCGGGATCCCACTTTTCCACATTCGTCTTGCCGTCACTCAAAAATTCAATCCAAAAACGTGCGTCCACTAAAACATTTATTCCCGCAATCCAAATTAAAAATCTTCTCCCTGAATTTCAAATTAAAATTCACTTCACAATCATGAAACTTCTTTCACAAAGTCATGACTTTTTGCCCCAAATTCACATTAAAACATTTTTCTGACACCACCCAAGAGCTTCTTCTTCTTTCCAATACCAAAAACCGAATTCAATTAACTCCAAAAACCAATCCGGCAATCCTTTTCTTCCCTAATTTCCACTGCCGTACCCGGGTAACGTAATCGAAGTTCAATAAACTTCGATTCCGTTACCCACACATGTTTTCCATATCGGAACACGCAACGATTTCCATATGGCAATGTGCATAACCATGATAGCGTTTGGTTATATACAAATCGTCACAGAAGTAATTACTTTTGCCGATATCCTAAAAAGAGTATTTTCCTGCGCTCGTGAGAACTTGAACCCAGGGTTTCAGCGAACCCCCTGGTCGACAAACAACGACGCTATCACCGGAGCCACCTTCTGTTGACCTCCCATTCATTCAATTGGCAAATTCAACTGTGAGCCTTTTTTAATGGGCGTAGAAATGAAATGTTTTAGTAGGGAAGCGTAAATGAATTTTCGTTAGTATAAAAATAAAATTTGTTAATGGGAGATAATGAATAAAATTAGTTAGTACGACATATGACAATTAAGGAATGAGACTGATTTTATTGCCGCGCTTGTGGTAAGCCTACGACCTTGGAACTCCTTTCCCCTCCCCGGCATTCTTCCTCGCTCCATTGATATATTCATCATTGCTCTAGCTTATTTAGTTCGCCTGCTGTGTTGTGTTGAGTAGACGTTTGTTGGTGATGCTCATAGTGACACGATATCAAGAGCAACGCGTCGCGATAAAATTTTGCACCAGATTGGGCGAAACAGCTTCGGAAAAAAGCATAACAGTTTGCCCAGGTGTTTCGATGGCATAAAGAGTTTAAGCAGGGGCGTGAAAGCGTGGAAGACAAGGCGCGGAGTGGGAGACCAGTCGAGGTGCAGACTGGTGCAAATGCGCAGTGTGTTCATGCCCTAATCCATGAAGATCGGTGTTTAACAGTTTGAATGTTGGCCTCGGAACTGGGTATGAACTGTGAAACAGTCAGACAAATTTTAAGCGACCATTTTGGGATGAAAAAGTTAGATTCTTAATCACAACAACGCACCGTGCCACACCGCCTTCAGCGTGTCCCAATATTTGGCCTCTAAAAGGATCGCCGTTTTGCAACAGCCACCTTATTCGCCCGATATGCCACCCTGTGACTTTTTTTGTTCCCTAGAACAAAATCGGTGGTCAAAGGAACCCATTTTGAGTCGATTACGGATAACCAGGTTGCCGTGACGAGGGTACTCGCGGACATTCCAGTCGAGGTGTTCCAGAAATGTTACGAAGCATGCGCTGGAATCGTTGTATAGCTGCCCAAGGGAACTACTTTGAAGGGGATGGTAGAGCTGTAGAATAATTTTTAAATATACAGTTTCATGGAATCAGTCTCATTTCTTAATTTTCACACCATTTATGAAGGAAGGAATTAGGTTTGGTTAGTGAAAAGGTCAAGAATGAAATTTTTTTAATGGGAAGAAATGAATGGAAGTCGTTATTGGGAAAGATAAGATTATTATTATTATGGTTTTTTTTGTAAAACATAAGAGTAAGAAGGTGGAATTAATAAGGTAGGGAAACGAAAACTAAAAGTAAATGAAATAACTTAAAAAAATAAAATAAAATATACAAAATAAAGGTAGAAGTGCCCAAGAGAATGCGTAGATGTTATGGAGGCAATTTGAAGTTGCGAATTGGAGAATACTGGTACGACGAAATTCTCTTTGATGAAAAAAACTTTAGTTTTCCATGATACGAGTGTGAGTCGAATTCCTACCAAGTTATTTAATTTGATTAAAGTGACAAAAAGTATCTTAAAGTCAATGTAACTGTTTGGAAGTGGTTGTCCTTTACTTAGATAGAATAGTAGATGCAGGAGCCACCACATTCCAACAAAGAGCGCTCGTCGGAAGAGTGTGGTGAGTACCTTATTTCTTTGCACTTCACTTGCATGCTCAAGATAATCACACTCCCTAAAAAATATAGATTCTTTCATATACAATTATTTAAATTTCTCGTATTTATAAATATCGCAGACGTTAAAAATAACCATTATGCAAATTAAATACAAATTTTTTCATACAATACCGTCACCATATATGACTATTAAAATCGTCAAAATCATCATCCTCATTCTTTCTTATAACATGCATAAATTTATTCACTTGCATTCTTATTATATCCATTATGCAAATCACACATCTAGCTAACACAGGCGCATGGTATTAGCAACCACTTATTATCGCCCGTAAAGATCGTTCTTTATCTTTCGTCTTCGAATTTCAACCTGATTATGGTTCATCGTCTTCACTAGCGCAGAAAACAAAATATGCAAAATTTTTCATCATCCATAACCGAGGTTAACACACACAATTTATATCCACAAACGGATCGAGTATACGATAATCTTAACAGCCGAGAAGCCCCTTAGCCATGTCATCAAACGCTATAAGATTATGTTAGTATCTTTTCCGACGACCTTGTGGTTCAAATAACCTTTTGAAAAATCTTCAATTTACAAATCCATTCATTCCAAAGAAGATATCCATGTATGATGCAGATTATCAATCTTAACTATGGATTTTTTTAACGCCTTCCCACACTTAAAAAACGAATGACAATACGTTGCGCAACGGCGGTCGGCACTTGACGTTCACTCGTAGTTGTAGCACGCGCGTGAAACATGCACTCCCGACGAAAACTATGTCACACTGTTTGCAAGGTACCCAGTTATCACATACTCAAGAAACGACCTTCAAAACACACATGCGCGCCTTCTAAAACGTTTGTCTCCATCATATATATATATATATATATATATATATATATATATATATATATATATATATATACATATATATATATATATATATATATATATATATATATATATATATATAAATAAATATATATATATACATATATATATATATATATATATATATATATATATATAGATAAATAAATATATATATATATATATATACATATATATATATATATATATATATATATATATATATATATATATATATATATATATGTATATGTATATATATATATATATATATATATATATATATATATATATATATATATATATATATATATATATATATGTATATGTGTATATATATATATATATATATATATATATATATATACATATATATATATAGATGTATATGTATATATATATATATATATATATATATATATATATATATATATATATATATATATATATATATATACAGGGTGCGGCGCGAAAATCCGGACAAATTAAACGATGTAGTGAAAAATAATTTTTATTACAAAAATTGGAATATTTACAATTGTTTCTTTTACTAAATTGTTTGTTAAACATAAAAAAACACATTCATTCAATATAACCCCTTTGTGCTTCGATAACCACCTCTGCTTTGATTTGCTTGCCCAACCCCCGTATTCACCAGGTTTAGCCCCCAACGACTACTGGCTCTTTGTTGATCACAAAAAAATGCTCCAGGGAAAAAAATTTGGCTCGAATGAGGAGGTCATTGCCGAAACTGAAGCCTATTTTGAAACAAAGGATAAGTTCTTCTATAAATATGGTATAGAAATGTTGGAAAGGCGTTGGAAAGATTTTATAACCCTCAACGGAGATTGTGTTGATGAATAAAAATGATTTTTGAAAAAAAAAGTTGTTTACGTTGTTAGTCTCCTGACTGATGTTATGTGTTATGTATTACGATGTGTTATTTATATATATTTATATATATTGTCGCGTGTTATGGTTCGCGGCCAATAATTTTAATGTTCCGGGAAAGTGAAAACGCAATGTCTTTTAATTTAAGTTAAAAGAGTTTATTTAATTACAAAAATGCACAATAATCCATTTAACACTTGCACTAATTTTTAATTTTCACTATTAAAAGTCTAACACTTGTCCATAAATTTCTTATCGCAATTGTCTTCTAAATCACTTCACTATTACGAAAATCACTTTTCTATTACTCGAACGATATCGCTTCCCACACACTTTCGTAGTTCATATCGCGGTCGAAATGAATGATCCCCCCATTCATTCCGCTCGCCTTTATATAGGGTCTCTACCTATTCACCCATTCCTCGTACATTGGCGAATGTTCTACCGAGAGGTACCTGGTAGATTCGAGCAAATTAATGAATGGAGTGACGTCACTTGCAGATGTTGACCATGCTTGTTGGGTTCTCGTGGGTTCGAGTAAATTCATTTGTTGACGTTCTTAATGATTGTGAAAACAATTGCGACAGTAGCTCGCAGAATTATTTGTACATGTAATTATTTGTACATGTAACACTGCCCCCACCTCAGTTCTTTTCGCCCCGAAAAGATGTGTCGCTATTTGTAGTCAATTCTCCCTGGGTGTAATATGCGGCAAGACGGTCCAGATGCACGATTTTCATTTTAGCTCTCGGCTTACGATGTTCCTGTATTCGGTATACGATGTCGTTGATTCGCTTTGTAACTCGGTATGGTCCCTCCCAATTATGTTGCAACTTTGGAGACCTACCCTTTCGCCGTTGCGGGTTATAAAGCCACACCAAGTCATCTTGCTGGAAGCCAGCAGAATTAGCCTTTAGATCATACCCGGTCTTCATGTGGTCAGTAGCTGATTCGAGGTGTTTTCGCACTGTCCGATGTGTCTCGTTCAACCGTTGTCTTAGATCACTTGCGTACTCCGATACCGTTTGGGGTTTCTCAAACGGTATATCGGCTGGCAAACGAATAGTCTTTCCAAAAATGACTTTGGCTGTGGCTTGGCCCGTCGATGCATGTTCAGCGGCTCTATACGCCATTAAAAATAGTGGGATATGTCGGTCCCAGTCCCTTTGGTTCTCGTCAACCATTTTGGCCAGGTGTTTATTGAGCGTGCCGTTGAAACGTTCGACCATTCCATCGGATTGGGGATGCAGCAGTGCTGTCCTCGTTTTCCAAAAACTAGTGACTCAAAGTTTCGGCCTTGATCCGAATGTAGTTCGCCAGGTACGCCGTACCTACTGACCCAATTTAAGACTAGCTGTTCAGCTACAGTAGTTGCTTCCTGGTTGAGAATGGGGTAGACCTCGGGCCACTTGCTGAAATAATCGGCTACAACCAGCGTGTATCGATTTCCCCATTCAGATTCAGGAAAGGGTCCAGCGATGTCAACAGCAATCCTTTCAAACGGTACCCCCACGTTATAGGTTTGTATTTGTCCTCTCAGTTGTCGCTTTGGGCCTTTGGCGGAAGCGCATATTGTGCATCTGCGACACCAGTCCTCTATGTCTTCTCGAGCGTGGAGCCAGTAGAACCTTTCCCGCAATTTCACTAAGGTCTTGTTAACACCAAGGTGGCCTCCCGAGGATCCTTCATGCATTTCCTTTACCACATCGTGGATTCGGCTTTTGGGTAGTATAGTTTGCATCCTATAGGAGCTGTCATCCACCGTTTCCCATTTCCGCTTGAGTATGCCACCCTCTACCTGAAGGGAGTTCCATTGTGCCCAATAGCTTTTCAGGGTTGCGCCATGCGTTGAAACGTCTTTCCACTCAGGTCGCCCAGTCGTCTCCTTCCATACGAGCAATGGTCCGATGTCTTCATCGGCTAGCTGGGCATTTCGAATCTCCTCCGATGACCAACCTTCATCGAATTCGGCCGTTATCACTCGCAGATCAACGGGCGGCTCCTTTTCCTCAATCCGTCGGCAATGCTTGCAGTTAGCTGGACATGGATGACGAGTTGGGGCGTCAGCATTTCCATGAACTCTGCCCTTGTGAAGTAGTTGGGGCCTCACTAGGTCTGGTCGGATAGTCGATCGGGTTGCACCAGTGTCGTTTGTTATGGTGCAATGTTCTTCATCAACTTGACCAGGATGGCATCTGTCTGCTTCTCCACGATGTTGCTTCGGCACGGTGATGGTGGTGCTGGGGATGTCGATCCTCCTAGCTAACGTTTGCCCCACGAAGTTGGCCCTTGCAGTTTGATGGGCCTCCATTCTAGGCTCCTGACACGGTCTGGATCCTCACCATCCTGGGCAATAGCTCCGTTTTCTTCGCTTCTTGCAGTCTCTTTGCAGGTGCTTCATTTGCCGGCGGCTCTCGCTCATTTTCCACGCGCTCACACCTGCACTCGTCTGCCACTACCTCACGGACCCGGGCAGTGGTACGAGTCACATTTTGTGTTGCTTCGAAGTTAAGACTGTAAATCAATGCGTCCTTAACCGTTTGCTTTCGAGCTAACCGCACGGCTTGTTGCAATTCCTTGTCCTTTAAGGCGCTGATGAATGCTTCTGTTGCTACGTCATCTCGATGTTCTGAGTCGTTTGCTGGGTAAGCCAAAAGTGCCAGTCGCTCAATGTCTTGTGCCAGCTGCTGCAAGGTTTTGCCAGACTTCTGCATCCGATGCCGTAGCTGTGCCCGGTAAATCTGCTTCAGATGATCGTCTCCATAGCGCATGTCCAGCGCATTCATTATAGCAGCCGGGTTTGAATGCAACTCAACGGGGATAGTCTGCAAAAGCTCGGCAGCTGGGCCTCTTAGAGCAAGAATTAATGCAGTTGCTCGTTCCTGCTCATTCCAGTGATTTATCCTAGCTGCGGCTTCAAACTGGATTTTGTAAATACTCCAGACCGTTTGCCCGTCGAATATTGGTGCTTGCACATTTCTAGATGAGCTTTGCGCTGCGGTTATAATTGGGGCTGGTGAAGTGGTTACTACTGCCTTTGCTGCTTCCAATTCCTTTTTCATGTTTTCCATCTCATTGTTGATTCTCTCCTCGACCTGGCTGACCTTTTCCTCGACCTGGTAAACCTTTTCCTCGACCTGGTCAGCCTTTTCCTCGACGCCTTTAATTTGTTTGTTGAGACTACCGAGCTCCGCTTTTATTTCGGTTGACTGTTTCTCCAGCTTCTGTGTGATGTCTGCCCTGATGTCTGCTTTGATTTCGATTGCTTGTTGGTCTAGCTTCGCTGATTGTTCATTTAGCTTCGCAGCTAAACTGGATGTCTGTTCATTTAGCTGCGCTGATTGTTCACTTAGCTTCGCAGCTAAACTGGATGTCTGTTCATTTAGCTGCGCTGATTGTTCACTTAGTTTCGCTGATTGTTCATTTAGCTTCGCAGTTAAATTGGATGACTGTTGTCGCTGCTCTTGCTGCATGAGCATCAACATTTGCATCAGCGCATTTCCTGGCTCCTTTGGTTTTGGTGTTTCGGCTTCACCACCTTCTGCGCCTCTTTCTGCAGCTGAAAGCTCACCGGAATCCAGATTCACGCCTTCCGACTCGATCGCATCACGCAAGCGTGCAATCAGTATGGCCTCTGTACCTTGTGTAGCCAGATTTCGTTGTTCCAACTCCTCTTTGAGCTCCGATATGCTCAATTGATTAATTTTTAGATGTGAATTTCCTGGCATTTTTATTGTTTCGGCTATTTTTCCACGTTAATTTTCACAATTGTGCACTTTAAAAATGTTCAAATTTTCACTTTCAACATTTTAATCTCACTTCTCGACACCATTGTCGCGTGTTATGGTTCGCGGCCAATAATTTTAATGTTCCGGGAAAGTGAAAACGCAATGTCTTTTAATTTAAGTTAAAAGAGTTTATTTAATTACAAAAATGCACAATAATCCATTTAACACTTGCACTAATTTTTAATTTTCACTATTAAAAATCTAACACTTGTCCATAAATTTCTTATCGCAATTGTCTTCTAAATCACTTCACTATTACGAAAATCACTTTTCTATTACTCGAACGATATCGCTTCCCACACACTTTCGTAGTTCATATCGCGGTCGAAATGAATGATCCCCCCATTCATTCAGCTCGCCTTTATATAGGGTCTCTACCTATTCACCCATTTCTCGTACATTGGTGAATGTTCTACCGAGAGGTACCTGGTAGATTCGAGCAAATTAATGAATGGAGTGACGTCACTTGCAGATGTTGACCATGCTTGTTGGGTTCTCGTGGGTTCGAGTAAATTCATTTGTTGACGTTCTTAATGATTGTGAAAACAATTGTGACAGTAGCTCGCAGAATTATTTGTACATGTAATTATTTGTACATGTAACAATATATATATAAAGGGTGATTCATAATAAGTGTACACATGTGAATGGGCCTTAACTCTTATTCATCACCAATTTCAGGTCCATATATTGACAGATCATGATCATTATACATATATATATATATATATATATATATATATATATATATATATATATATATATATATATATATATATATATATATATATATATTATATATATATATATATATATATATATATATATATATATATATATATATATATATTTATATATATATATATATATATATATATATATATATATATATATATATATATATATATATATATATGTATATATAAGCCCATATATATATATATATATATATATATATATATATATATATATATATATATATATATATATATATATATGTATATATAAGCCCATATATATATATATATATATATATATATATATATATATATATATATATATATATATATATATATACATATACATATATATATATATATATATATATATATATATATATATATATATATATATATACCTATATATATATATATATATATATATATATATACATATACATATATATATATATATATATATATATATACATATACATATATATATATATATATATATATATATATATATATATATATATATATATATATGTATATATTTATTTATATATATATATATATATATATATATATATATATATATATATATATATATATATATATATATATATATATATATATATATATATATATATGATGGAGACAAACGTTTTAGAAGGCGCGCATGTGTGTTTTGAAGGTCGTTTCTTGAGTATGTGATAACTGGGTACCTTGCAAACAGTGTGACATAGTTTTCGTCGGGAGTGCATGTTTCACGCGCGTGCTACAACTACGAGTGAACGTCAAGTGCCGACCGCCGTTGCGCAACGTATTGTCATTCGTTTTTTAAGTGTGGGAAGGCGTTAAAAAAATCCATAGTTAAGATTGATAATCTGCATCATACATGGATATCTTCTTTGGAATGAATGGATTTGTAAATTGAAGATGTTTCAAAAGGTTATTTGAACCACAAGGTCGTCGGAAAAGATACTAACATAATCTTATAGCGTTTGATGACATGGCTAAGGGGCTTCTCGGCTGTTAAGATTATCGTATACTCGATCCGTTTGTGGATATAAATTGTGTGTGTTAACCTCGGTCATGGATGATGAAAAATTTTGCATATTTTGTTTTGTGCGCTAGTGAAGACGATGAACCATAATCAGGTTGAAATTCGAAGACGAAAGATAAAGAATGATCTTTACGGGCAATAATAAGTGGTTGCTAATACCATGCGCCTGTGTTAGCTAGATGTGTGATTTGCATAATGGATATAAAATGAATGCAAGTGAATAAATTTATGCAGGTTATAAGAAAGAACGAGGATGATGATTTTGATGATTTTAATAGTCATATATGGTGACGATATTGTATGAAAAAATTTGTATTTAATTTGCATAATGGTTGTTTTGAACGTTTGCGATATTTGTAAATACGAGAAATTTAAATAATTGTATATGAAAGAAACTATATTTTTTAGGGAGTGTGATTATCTTGAGCATGCAAGTGAAGTGCAAAGAAATAAGGTACTCACCACACTCTTCCGACGAGCGCTCTTTGTTGGAATGTGGTGGCTCCTGCATCTACTATTCTATCTAAGTAAAGGACAACCACTTCCAAACAGTTACATTGACTTTAAGATACTTTTTGTCACTTTAATCAAATTAAATAACTTGGTAGGAATTCGACTCACACTCGTTTCATGGAAAACTAAAGTGTTTTTCATCAAAGAGAATTTCGTCGTACCAGTATTCTCCAATTCGCAACTTCAAATTGCCTCCATAACATCTACGCATTCTCTTGGGCACTTTTACCTTACATTTAGTTTTTGTTTCCCTATCTTATTAATTCTACCTTCTTACTCTTATGTCTTACAAGAAAAAAATCATAATAATCTAATCTTTCCCAATAACGACATTCCATTCATTTCTTCCCATTAACAAAATTTCATTCTTGACCTTTTCACTAACCAAACCTAATTCCTTCCTTCATAAATGGTGTGAAAATTAAGAAATGACACTGAGTCCATGAAACTCTATATTTAAAAATTATTTTACAACTCTACCATCCCCTTCAAAGTAGTTCCCTTGGGCAGCTATACAACGATTCCAGCGCATTTTCCATGCTTCGTAACATTTCTGGAAAACCTCTACTGGGATGTCCGCGAGTACCCTCGTCACGGCCGCCTGGATGTCCAGAA